>JAQPZY010001691.1:11122500-11466955 GCA_029931535.1 Margaritifera margaritifera | reverse complement strand
GTGTCCGTAAGGTAAAAGTGCTGTGATCTGGAAGTCTCACTCTTTGTCTGGTACACAATTCGATAAACTTTTTGAAAAGGTGCGAGTCACGTTTTTTTGATTTGGTAGGCATACAATCTTGTGAGGTTTCTAACGTGGGCTACTTGAAAATCTTTCACTTGTAACAGACAGTTTAAAGCATTTCTTAAAACCTCAAAGTTCACGACTTGGTTAGTTCGATAGTTCAGAGTCAACCCTTGGACTTTACTGGAGGTGTGGAAGTTGACCTTGAGGGTCTCAGCGTATCAGGTACCCATAATTTTTTGGGCCACCGCTAGCAAAAATCAAAATGGTATTCTTGAGGGTGCTCGTCTCTCGTCCTGGACTCTAATAAACGATCTCCTTGTATGGTTGGGTGGGGGGGCAACCGGGACGATGAATGTAAATTGCAATAACTGTCAGTATCAAAAAATACATGGACACGATTCTCCTAAGACTTTCTAACCGCGTCGGGCATACAATTTCATACGCGTAGCATGAGCATGTCACGTAGGCGGCAATTGACTACGTTACTTAAACTTGTCAGGTTTAAACAATCTTGGGTTTTCTTCTTCAAAATTTGACAATGATCAATATCCCTCAGGAATGATTTCGACGTGCTTGACTTGAATACTTTTGTCGTCCACCAATCAAAGTAACGATTTAAGGATCGTCCACGTATTTCGTTCTTGGGTAAGATCGTACGTTGAGCCATTTTTCCCCACAAACAATTCTAACATCACGTTGGCAAACGATCTTTTTCCTTCCCCATTTTTTTTCTAAGTCTTCTAAAGTGATGCCTTCGATGTCACGGTATTCTTCTGTTGAATAGGACTTGGTCATTCGGGAGTCTGACACCACGAAGGATAACCAATAGCTTCTTGTTTCAGTTTGGAGAAATTGGTTCACGTACCCCGAAAAAATGCCTGGATGATTAGGTGGCCCGTCGACTTTTGGTATTGGGCTGTAGTTGGAAAGTGCAAGATTTCGTTCTTGACACTTTCAAATAATCGGTATCCACAGATCCAGAGCCGAAAACAATTCGGCACTGACCCACGTTCCTGTCAAAGATCCGTTCTTCCTTCGTGTGGTGGTGACAGGGATTGATCTTAGTTGCCACGGTTCGGCACACGTCCGTCATAAAGGAAACATCAATTTTACTTGACAATGGTATGGTATGATGGGATTGAAACAAGTTTGGTGGAGGTTTAAAACTTTACATTTGAAATTAATCCTTCGATTTTGAAGAATGTGTTCCCACGGTCGTGTGTTCTGTTTTAAAATTTCAGGGTTGTCCAGTGGGTAATCGAGCATATTTGCACTCAGCCAAGGATACAAAGAACACACGTTAAATGTATTTGATTTTCTTCTCCTTGGGATTCATTCACGTCCGTACAGTAAGCGAGTGGCATTGGTTCGTCCTCCAATTAAACTGTGACGTGGATCCAAAGGTTCGTATGTCGGCCTGCGTCGAGTAACTTTTGAGTGATGGTCTTAAATTCAGGATCGGTTTTCCCAAACGTCTCGATCGTACTCGTGTGCTTCCCACATTTTCTACCACTTCGTTAACCTTGACTTTCTATACTGGAGAGTCCGTCGTTGACAAGTCTGTTCCGTATAACTGATCCCTGTTTAGGGAATCGGATTATGGGCTTTTCATTTATGTCTCGGTCAGGAATAGCACAGGTAGGGAATCCGTTGAAACAAACAACACTGAAACTCGTACACTATGTGGAGGGTTTTCTAAATTCCAACCCATCCAACTTTATAACCTCCAATCTTTTTTTCTCCTCCTCCGTTTCTAGCATGTTGTATCCTTTTCGTCTTCTTTTTGACATAAGTAATGTAGCCAACGTAAAGCTCTTGGACGAATATTGACGACTAGCTAAATGAGCCCCGTGTTGGAGAGCGAGGATGGCCAGTTGGTTCTTCAGGCATGGAAATTTTTGTCTGTAGACTAAGGAACAGGCTTTAGGTAATGTGGCTGCATCTTTCAAAGGAATCGACCTCCCCGGTGATCAAGAAAAGAAATAAACTCTCGAAAAATTTTTTTTCCACAACAACGTCTTAAAATATCTACATTCCGATCGACAATATTTGAGCATCTCTTCTTGAAAGTCAAAGGGATCGTTCTGGTGAGCACGGTACCAAGCGTGAAAAGCTTCTCGCATGTTCGGGTCGCATTCCGTCGGGGTCATAATCATGAAGGTCAGGCAAATGACGGTAGGACGGCCTGTTGATTAGCTTCCGTGTTAAAGAAGTGAGGAAAGTAACCTTTAGCCATTTCTGTCATGCCAAACGTTTTTGGCATTGCGACTCAAAGGCATGGCCAAATAACTCATCGAATCTTTGAATTGAACTTGTCCTCTACTTTCATGTAGATGAGCTTTTTTCCGTTCATGGTGACTTCAGGACGTTCGGTTCCATGGTTCAAATAATAATTAAGTTAAAAAACTGTCCATCGTATCCCGAAAAATTGTGAGCTATGACGGGTAGCATACCGATGACAATCTCCGTAACGATGAATGATCTTCTTCGCTCCAACTGTCGTGGGTGGTAGGGTCTAAAACCCATTCAGCAAACTCAGACAAAGTATTCACTCCACGAAAGATTTTTTCACGTCCCTCCTGGAATAGACTACAATGAGAACAGTGAAAATGAATCGATTCTTGAATGCACTGATCACAAGCCCGATGTGCTACACAGAATTTGAATGTGAGTGCCTGTTTCTTGCATGCATTTAAAATCAAAAAAGGTTGAAATCTACTTGTTTCTTGTTCTTCTTTATTTCTTTCTTCTCTGTTCTTGTCAAACTTTTGAAATAAAACATCGATGATTCAAAATCGACGATCTGATGACAAATAGAACATTTTTTCTTACCAGCACAAATGTGTGCTTTGGGGTTTGTTGGAACGATAAGTTGTCCACACCGTTAAAACACGATTCAATAACTCACAAGCACATTTTTGTTGGTGTCCTTGGGTCTTGCGTTGTTGTGGTAATCAAGTAGGACTGACAAAACGGCCGTCGGACAGGTTTCTACGATAATGTGATGTTGTTGTGGTTCAGGAAGGCATGGTGGGTCGGGGCTAAACAGCCCCGACATCTTACTCACAAGGAATTGTGTCGCTCCCGACTATTACACCCTTTGTTACATTTGTCACAGTAGTAAGAGTATCCCAAAAATCCAGTAATATGGTAATGGTTATCAAAAATATTCTTGATGGTGATAAAGATGAATGTATTTTCTCTCGGGAAAATCAGGGCCTCGAAAACAGTAGAGCTCCGCGCACTTCTTGAGGGTGAACTTTTAACGTATAATGAGGAGCGAAACATCTTGAAGTTGCTGCATTTGAGAAATGCCACACACGGTCTCTTTAGGGATCCCTGCTTGTTTCAACAAGAGTTCTGCCTCATTTCGTTGTTGGGTTCTGTCCGACTTTCGAATGTTTTCCCAAGCTTTTTTCCATTCTTTGCTCTCGTTCTTGTTAGCATAGGTACGGCCCACCACGATAGCTTGAGCCAAGCACATTGAATCTTGAGTATTGTTAATTTGGACGACACTGCGTTTGGTAGTAAGAAGATCGTCCACCAATAACGGTTTTCTGCTTCGTCCACTTCCTCGAGGTGGAGAAACGTGTGTCATGTAAAGGGTGGCCTTTCCATCGGTGATGGTAAACTTGTCACTGGATTGTTGCACATGTTCTATTTTGGAACATGACTTTGTCCTGGCGTTAATTCTGCCGGAGTGCTAAAACTCAATCCAAACGGGACTCTTCAATTGGTCATGATGGATGGCCAGTCTCAAGCGATCTTCTTCTTTGGCTCCACATTGCCGTTTCAGGTTGATTAAGACAGATTCCCACAAATCGCTAATGAACCCCTGCCGCTTTCTCGGAGGTACTTGGGACTTGAAGTCTTTGAAGTGTACTGTGTGAGTGTATGCCGTGGTCCTAAATTTTCGAGAAGTGATTTTTTTGAGTCTCTCGAATCCTATAGTAATTTTCAGGAGCCACGGTAGTAAGACTTTCTGGTCAGGGGTTCTGGTGTTGGCACGTGGTTTTTGTTTTGGGGTGGTGGTGGTTTGGAAGTTTGGGTTTCAGGTTGTTCACTCATCTCGTCTTCAAAGTCACTGGCATGGACTTGAGCTAGTAGTTCCTCTAAGGGTGTTTCAGGGGGCACGGAATACCTTCGTCGGACGTGGCTTCTTGGATTGTTCTTTGTTCTTGTTCTGGTTTATCATGGTTTGGGCGTGATCTTTTCATCTTGAAATCAGATTTGAAACTGATGAGTTTTCACCCAGGTACCTTTATATAGAGACAGAAGAGTATATAAAGAGAGAGCTTCTTACCTTCAGAATCAGTCTTTGGTGATTGAACTTTCAAACTGCTGAAAAGATGAAGAGTCAAAAAGACAGATTGCTTTTTTGGTGAGAGATTTACAGACAGTGATTCGAAAGTATAATACGAACAGTAAGAGCAAGGACTACTCCTCTGTCTCTAGAGATAAAGTGAAGATACTTGTTTACATCTGTCAAGAGAAAGGCCATTGGGCTCCAGAATGCCCACAACGTCAACAGAAAAAGAGAGATAAAGGAAAGATATCTGTTATCATTGTAAAGGACCAGGACATTGGTCTTCGGAATGCCCTCAGAAGAAAGAAGAAGAAGAAGAAGAGGAGAGGGAGGAAGCTGATTCAAAAACAACAAACCTGGAAGAAGAAGAAGAACATATCATCAAGAAAAGTAAGAAGAGAGAAAGAAGAATGGAAGACAGTGAGAATGAAGAAGAAGAAAAGGAAAACATGATTCCTATGAAGAAGAAATTCAAGAAACACAAGAGAGACAGTGAGAATGAAAAAGAAAAGGAAACTATGACTCCAGTGTTTCAATTCAAGAAGGACAAGCATTTCAGAAAGTGAACTTTGTTTTGTGTGCTTTTTTTTGGTGTTATATGTTATATTGCTGAATTATTTTGTAAAAAAATTGGATGAATACACCAGGACTGGAGAGAAAAAAGTAAGTGTTTTGTGTTATTTTGTTTTAGAGTAGAGATGCACACACGCACGCACTCACACTTTTACCATGGGATTTTTTAAAGTTTTACTTGATTTTTTTTGGCAATTTGATTTCTTTTCTAGAAATCTGGTGGTCCTTAGAAGGACCGTTGGGTTGTTTTGTTTTTTCAAAAACAAAACTTTTCAAATCAACTTCAAATGCCGTAGTCCTTTACCACGGCCTAATCCATATCCTGTTAATGCTGCTGCTACTGATGGTGTTTTCATTATGGTGGCAGTCACTGGTGGTGGCGTTGGTGGTGGTGGCATCTCACTAGCACTGGAAGGCTTAGAAGAAGAATGTTGTTTAGCCGTGATGGTCTTTTTCGTTTAGGTGGTTGATGAGTTAAAGAATACTTATAGACATTGGTCATCCATTTTAACTCATATAATATCTCTTCTTACAGACTTACAGTTTTTTCTTGAAGACTGATGCCTTCCTTTCCTGTTTCCTTCTTCTCCTCATCTTGTAACTGCTGCTGCTGCTGCTGTCTGATTTCTTCCTCACTTTGTTTTCTTCTCTCTTCTTCTTCTTTCTGCTGTTGTTGAAGAAGAAGAAACATTTCTTCCTCTTCTCGTTGCTTTTTTACAAAATTTTCCATCTCTTCCATTTGTCTTTTTTTAAATTCATCCACCATTGGTACAGTAGTAGCAGTATTCTCAAACTCTTGATTTAGTAAATCTAAATCAAAGTCTTCCGGCCGGAAGTTCAATAATGCAGCAGCATTAATCATTGAAGGCTCACTCCAATACATTGTTGTAGTACTTGTCTTTTCAGTCTCCATGAAGGCTGTCGAAAAAAGTAATAAACCCCCTACGAACGCTACGATACCTTTATACCCGAGATGACGTCACACCCCCGCTCTCTTCCCATTGGAAGAAAACCCGACCGACTTGTAACGCGCCTTTGGATTGGTAGTTGATTTCGATCCATTTCAATCCGATCGTAAGGTATATATACTACCACTGGTTTCATAAAGCTTCACCGGTTTTCCTCCAGAACCACTCAAAAAGACTAAATCATGTGGGTTAGCGTGGAATCCTCCAACATTGTTTCAGGAATGCTGTTTAATCCAGCATTCCTCATGTATGTAAAAGCCTCATGGGCTACCACAAAAATTACAGACACAGCTACATGGCATAGACAGACTTATGTGGAGAGACAAGGCTGTCTAAAGAGGGTTTTGTTGTATGGGCCCGAAGTCAGAAGAAGTTTAAGGAAAAGAAAACCCTCTAGGAGATGCCCATGTTAAAACAACAACAACAACAACAACAACAACAACAACAAAAAAACAACGGTCCTTTTTAGGACCACCCCATTTTTCAAGAAAAGATTAATTTTTCAAAATGATTGCCTATATAAGTGTGTGTTTATATATATTATATATATATATATATATATATATATATATATATATATATATATATATATATATATATATATGTTGTTTGTATATTTTTTTTGTCATAGTCTACTACCCCTCAAACAAAAAGACCCTTCTCCCCCTTGTATGTTTTGGAAAAAAAGGGGGATGTTTTCCATCACCGTCCGCGCTTCTCAAATATAAAGAGGTGACATCCACAGTAACGCCATTCACACTTCACACTGAAGAATGAATACGGTAGAATTGTTGCAGGAAGCTTGGGATAGGATGGTGGATGTGGAGTCGTTGATGGAAAGGTTGGAGTATTGGTGGAGATATCCTACCACCAAACCATTTGTCACCAGCCAACTAGCGGCTCTTATTTCAGCGAGGAAGTTGGTGAATGATGTTTTGGTGGAGGAAAGAGTAAAAACTTCCTCAACCCCTTGCCGTGTGGGGTTCATCAAGAAGAGTCTGGATCTACTGCATGAAGTGGAGAACTTCCTTCACCTTGTTCAACAAGATGAATGGTTGTATCCACCCGCCAGTAACGCCAGGTGAGAAGAGGTGAACCTTCACATGGTGAAGGTATTGTTAAAGAAAGTTTTAGAAAAGGAAGTAGCTCAGATTAAAATCTTGTGGGCTCTTGAACGCTCCAAGAAAGAACAGGCCAGGAAAGAAATGGAATTTGAACGCCTGAATTTAAATTGGATGAAAATCCAAGATAAATTCAGGCGGATGAAACATCCTGACTGGCTACCACCAACACTTCCAACCAAGAAAAAAAGATCCACCACCTTCCTAAACTTCTTTACTAAATGTTGGAGGAAATAAAATTATTCCTCCAATGGTCCTTATCAGGACCACCCTTTATCAAGAAAGATTAATTATTCCCATCATTGCCATGTCCTACACACACACACACACACACACACACACACACACACACACACACACACACACACACACACGACCCCCGTATGTAGTGACGAAGACAACGTCCTCTACTATCAAAAACACCCCCTACCCCAGTTTTTGATGGTAGAGGACGTTGTCTTCGTCACTACATACGGACGCATGTTAAATTCCCGTTACTGCCCCCAAGTGCCCACACTGCCCTATAAATCTTGGCACTTTTTGCCCCATAGTGCCCCCAATGTTAAAATCCCGTTACTGCCCCCAAGTGCCCCCTTGCCCCCAGTACCCCCCACCTACTACTAACGCGGGAGAATTGAATTACAAGTCCAAGATACATCTAGATATGTTTTACCCGCGAAGGCATTCATTGAAGTTCAGGGTAGACTTTTGAAACACGATGATACTGCACATGCAGCAGGTGTGCAATGTGGGTTTGTTAACAATGGTATTATGGCATTATTCAACAGTGCACGATACATCATTGACGGTAGAGAGATCGAGGTGTGCCACGACAATATTGACATTGCCACAACAATTAACGGGTTGGCCAGATACAGCGATGATTATTCACGGTCTGCTGGTCCATCAATGATGTTCGCAAAGGATATTACTGACCACCCCGATCATAGGTCATTTCTCACGGTACAAGTACCACGGGATACCGCTGTTGATCCGCAACCAGCTGGAATGATAGCTAGACCTGCGGCTGCTTTTTCGGTACTAAAGGGTGCTAATTCAGATTTCAACTTAGGATTCGCAGCACGTAAAAATCAAATTAACGCTGATGGGAGATTTAGTTGTGCAATTCCATTATCGCATATCTTCGGTTTCTGTAGGAATGTTAGAAAGATTATATTCGGAGCCAAACATACAATCGCACTGGTGAGTAGGGGCGCTGACAATGATGCAATATGGCGTTCCGCTGCTGCTGATGCTGGTAAAATAACATTGACAAGACTCGCATTGTGGATGCCAACGATGACACCGTCAATTACCGAAGAACAACGACTGCTCTCATTCATGGATCGCCGTGGTAAATCAACATTGTCGTGGCTGACGACGACCACAGACTCAATCACGAGTACAACTGTTGGTACCTTCGCATGGCAGAGCGCATCACAACAGGGAGTTTCAGCACCACGGCATATATTCATAGCTTTTCAGGATTCCAGGCTAGTTGATTCCCAGACATACAACCCGATGGTGTTTGACAATATCCAAGTGAGCGAAGTTTCTCTGAGAATAAACGGACATCAGGAACCATCTGAAGAAGTGTTATTGGATTTTGTTAATAATCATGATGCACGTGCGTATCATCGTTTGATGACATTTATGGGACGTGATCAGAATGTTGATTCTGGTTTGCAGATATCTCAGCGCGATTTTGCAACGCTATATCCGATTTTTTACTTCTCACTGGAACATTTGGACTTGTTCAGACAATCAGTCGTTGATATACATTTCCGAGCTCGCGTAGGTGCATTGCCAGCTGCTGATATTGCCTACAGAGCCATTGCTGTAATACTATCAGACAAAACAATGCTATTCGAAGGCGTCGGCGGGCGAATGAGAGTCGTTGATGCTCCAGTCGAGAACATGTAAAAAAAATACATCGAAAAATCTGCAAGCAGATTCAATTGGATAATTTATAATATCGTATAAATGTCATATCATCATGTTAATGTTACTTTGACACCTATTCAGATTAAAAAACTGCAATCTGCGGCAAAAAATAAATGTGGAACAACGATATTACTGAAATCAACGGACACCAGCCCAAATAAACTATCACTGACTGAACGTCAGATGAAACGTTTCAACGACGCTAAGAAATCAAAAACTGGTATACGACTTGATATCTCCGCAGCTGCGATTAACGATATGTCAGCAATCGGTGGTATACTTCCATTTCTTGCAGCCATACCAGCATTAATCGCAGCTGAAGCCCCAGCTGTTGCAAAAGCAGCCGCACTTGGCGCTGTTGGGACAGCTGCTGGAATGGCACTAAAAAAGGCAACAGGTCATGGAATACGACGCAATGACCACGGACGCCGGCGTTCAAAAACATCAAAAAAAAAGGGCGGACCATAAGTGGTCTGGGTCTAAGATTACCAGGAACCAGATCAGGTTGTGGTCTAAGATTACCAGGAACATAATTCCTATGTCTAATTTTGATTTACTTGATGCTGTACAACCAATTAAATATTAAAAATTTCAGAGGTGTTTTCATGCGAGATCAACTACTAAGGCGACCAAACAACGTTGAAACTGGTATCATTAATCTTGATTCCACGAGTGGTCCAGGTACTCACTGGGTTGCTTATGCGATTGATCCACATAGTGTTATCTATTTTGATTCATATGGGCTAGCACCACCAGTAGAATTTTTGAAATACATTCATCCGCGTGTTCCGTGGTATTCAACGTTACCGACACAAACAACAACAGATTTACCAATTTGTGGTCCAGAACTACTTGCTGTTCTTGAAGCAATATCAAAGTCTCTAGTCAGCTATCTCGTTCACCACCGCTACATAAAGTCGTACATGAATATACGGCCGGTAAAGTCAACCATGCGCGACTGTTAGAAACAGGCTCATCTTTATAATGGTTGATATTTACGGAAGATCCAAACGCAGACCAGGTCCAGAAACCACTGATGATTTATCAAAATACGTGACTCACGACGAGCTTGATGATCTTATGAACTTGACCGGGGTCGACCGGGATGAAGCTGTTGTTTTTCAGGATCAACATGGGCGGCTAAAGACGAGTAATATCAGGTGGGTTGATATTATCCGACGGGTTTTAGGTGCTGTCGCAGACAACATACCTGTATTTACTGATGCCGGAAGAATCAGAGACTCCAGTATATCAATCACAACGATCAGAGATCAGATCAACGGAGTGCGAGCACTCTGCGTTGCTAAAACCGGTGATACAATGACTGGTGAACTCAACATGAACGGAAATCAAATTGTTCTTCTCAGAGAACCAGAATCAGACGATAACGCTGCAACGAAGAAATACGTAGATGAACATGATTCCAGTCATAGCACCACACTAGACAAGTTGCGAGTCGAGTATGATAGTCACGTAGGAATGTTTTTTAATTTTTCGCAGAAACATAAATAAAGTCACTGAGGATTTCTTTGGAAATCCCAAGGTGGTCACCTTAAAGCTAACTGATATTCATAGGGATCTTGCCAAAATCAAAGCAAACGTAGAAAATATCAACAAATTACAAGAGAGCACAGAACGCGAACGTCCCTTCCGTGTACATACGGTAAAATCTGGATCAGCAACATGGTCAAAGCAAAATAACACTATCAAACATACCGCAGAAACTACTGGCGTGTATAGGCTCTCAGTGTTTAGCGCTGCGAAATTTAGTATATTTACTACATACCCAGGGCGTCATTCAACCGATACATTTCCGGAATCAGTGTCAATTGTGCTAAATCAAAATACCGAGGAAATATTATATTGGATCCAGAAGATAAAACTTTAAACGCAGCGTTGTACTGGTGGTGTTTGGAATTCGTTGCAGCAACACCACAATTAATTATCTGAATCTGGAAAATTCGTCTTAGACAGATTTGTGTTAGTATAAAATGCCATCGTTGAATGTCCAGGGAGTGTGCACGCACACCGGCCACAAGTTTGATCTGGATGATCGTAGACAATTTTACAGGTATAATCAAGTAAGTGCATGGCAGGCATCATTGAAAAATATCATCGATGGTTACATGATAAAACAAAAGAAGTATAGTAGACGTATCGTTGTTATCGATAATGTTGTTTACGCGGTATCCGCAGTGGTTGCTGGAACAATGACGTTAATCGGTACGTTGTCAGCGATCTCGATCGCCGCCCCCGCCATCGGAATTGGCGTTACTATTTTCGTCGACGTATTTGATGTTCTTAATATTATTGCAAAGCGACGACTGTCAACCTGTGCGGTTAATAAACTACACGAATATACAACGCTACTATCAAATGCAACGAATGCACATGCGCAGATGTCATCGCTAATATCAAAAAGTTTAAACGATGGAGTTATATCAGATGATGAGTTTAATGCAATCAGTGCTGTTTATCATGACGCGTGCAGGTTATTTAGAATTTGTGTAGATAATAATGACAGCGGATCAGGAGATAATAACATTGTTAAGACAGATTTCTGCTAATACTACTCCGTCGACAACTACGATGATATCAGCGGTGTCAACGCAACCAGAATTTGATATTATTTTTCCTACGCCGATAACTTCCCCGAATCTACCGAGTAAATCGAGTTTAGAGATCTCATTGGCACAATTACGAGTGTATTATAGTTGGCCAAACATCAGATCAAAATCATTTGGCGGATTGGATGCCAATAATTCACTGGTATTTTCATACAAAAACAACGCCGATGGTACGCCTGACTGGAACGTTGTTAGTATTCCAACGGGAGCTTATCAGATTGAACAAATCAACGATGAATTTCAGCGGCGAATCAAGTCAATTACAGGAAAGGAATCCAAAATTGCAATAACGGTCCACGAACCAACACTCAGTGCTGCCATTGAAATATCCACACCGGATTATGCCGTTGATATATATCAATCGTCGATCAGAACCGTATTGGGATGGCCTGACACACCACCGGTTCATGTTGGACCACCAGAACCAAAGAGATCTGATTATTCGACAGACATCAAAAAGTTTATAGAAACTCCTGAGTATCAAATAATATCAACATGGATTGGATCTGAAATCCCCTTCTTCTCACCTATTTTTAATCACGACTACACGTTAACGATGGACGTCTATATTTCAGTTAATGAAATGAAAGATATCTCCGCGGACCTGGTTATTAATAAAATTAATGAGGAATATAACGCGTATATAACTAATCTAGAAAAATTATCTGAGAAATACCTGTCTGAATATCCGAATGATAATTTACTGCAAAAAATTATAGCGATAATCCAGCATTTGAACATGGTGATCGCTAACGTAGAGGAATTTCAGGGCAGGGCGATAGGTATGATTAACTCCTCCCGAAACATAGGAAATAAATTTCTCGAATACTTTAAGATAACCAAAGATGATTTACCTACATTCAAGATACCCGGTCTTGACCTCGATGAAAAGAAAAAGAAACTCAAATCGATCATCGATGATCACTTTGATAAAATCCAAGCCGCATGGAACGTAATAGCACCTCCACCAACGATTCTGCGGCATAACAACGGTGTTGGTGATCGATCGGGCCGTCACATATCGCCAGGTATAGTCAATATTACGTCAACGATTTCTGTAAACCTTGTATGTGACGCTGTCGATGGAAGATATCAAGCGGGTCTATCAAAGACAGATTCACTGAAATCCAAACAAGCTCAACAAAGTTACATTCTTTATAGCTTTTCCCCGGAAGTACCTCCTGGTAATTTGATTGTATCAGTACCTGTTAATCCCGTTTATCTACGATGTCATAATCCGTCATTGTCGCGCATACACTTTTCACTGGTGGATCAAGATAATCACTTGCTGGATTTACGCGGTGAAGAATTAACAGTGAGTTTGTATGTGCGCGCGTAATCAACCACGTTAATGGGTACTCTGAGTACGGATACTCTGAGTACAACTTTGTAAATGATGTAGTGATGTAATCAGCGTGTAAACACGCCGCGTCTCTCTTTTTTCAACAAAAAAAAATATTTTTTTTAACTCGTTGCTGTGCGTGCACGGTGTGTACACACACGCGATCGGCCGTAGACACGTGTACACGCCGCGATCGATATCACTATCGGGCCATAAGTTTTTTTAACTGTCTTACACGCTCACTTATAACTTTTTTTGCTTCATATTCTTGAGACAACTCTGATCTAACTTTCTCTATTGCGTTTGCAAGTGGAACAAACTCAGCAATTATTTTATCATCCCGATCATCCAAAGGATGATTCACCGGTAAACCGGCTAACGACGTTGTCATTTCCTGTTGCAACAGTTTTATAAATCGATATTCTGCAGCTAGTGTATACCTACCTTCCTCACGTCGTTGTTGCAATATTTCAAAATCATTTATAATTCTTTCTGTATTTGCTAGCGAATCAGTAAGTTGAATACCTGGAGTGCTAGCACTCGAATCTGCGTTCGCAGATTTTTCTTTGGAAAATAATTCACGCTGTTGTAATTTTTCAATCGCAGAAATAATCGCATTAATATTTTCTTGGTTCATATAAATAATAAAAATATTTCTTTAAATAACCGATTTTTAAAAAAATATTTACAACATCTATTTACAATTACATCCTATGTGAACCCCTAGAGTGTCATTAACATTCTAGAAGGTTCAGAAGGTTACAATGGTAATGGTAATATATATACAATGGTGGTGTGAATACATCCCCATATGAACCCCTAGAGTGTCAAATTAACATTCTAGCAGGTCCAGAGGATGATCCAGACATTAGATAAATACATACAATGGTACAAATCCCCATATGAACCCCTAGAGTGTCATTAACATTCTAGCAGGTCCAGAGGGTTACAATGGTAATGGTAATATATATATATACAATGGTGGTGTGAATACATCCCCATATGAACCTCTAGAGTGTCAAATTAACATTCTAGCAGGTCCAGAGGGTTAGATAAATATATACAATGGAAATGGTAATCGCTGATGTGTTTGATGAATATATACAATGGTAATGGTAATGTGGCTGATGATACAATGGTAATCAATATTTTACCCAAGCGCGTGTACAATATCCAGGGACATCGCGATGATCATTGGATTTTGCACGCCACCCCCCCCCCCCCTAATGCAAACCCAGAGGTCCAAAACATCACCTCCTCCCGTTTTTTGGGAGGATTAGGTTCGGAGCGGAGTGCTAGCACTCTGGGTGAGTAGCGAATTATCAATGATCATCGCGATGTCCCTGGACAGTGTGTGTGTACACACCGTGCACGCACACGCGCGACCCCCTCAATTATAATAATTTTTATTACAAACGCCGACAAAGTGTCCGTCGCGTGATTCGAACATGAGAGAGATTTCCACTTGTTCTTTGGACGATCTGCGGACTCCTTAACCGTTACACTACGGCGCTTGCTTATTTACTAGTGTTCGGAACTGGTATAATACGTGAAAAAAAAACACACTGGGGGCGTTGATGAAATAGCCAATCGTGAATAAGTCAAAGACAGATACAGCAGTATTGATCCGTTTACTACGCGGAGTGCCAGCACTCTGGGTTAAAAAAAATCTATATTTACATTAACACTGACAAGGAAGTAATTTAGCAAATCTATTGAAGAATGATAACAGGACAGGATTCCTTGAATCCCAGTGCGGTGTGTGTACACACCGTGCACAATGTCCAGGGACATCGGGTTATACGTACCGAAATTGAATTCTTTCACCGGAGCGTTTCGACCGCGCTGATTTAGTTATATTACTAGCTACAGATCTGACAGCATTTGGTTGAATATTATAATGTTTTCCAGCGGCGTATAATGACGGAAATTCAGTTACTTCCCCTGTTTGCGTATTTATTCCAATAACACGTCTGGGGGTGGCACGCCCTCCTTGTGGATTTCGAAGATTCCTTCCATCCGCATTTCGGCCCGCCAAAACATTTTCTTGTTGATTTACAACTCTAAGATTCTCAAGTCTGTTATCAGTTTTAACACCATTAATATGATCTATGACAAGACCCTCACCGATCAAGCCGTTAAAACACTCGTAGATAAATCTATGAGCGCAATATTTTTTGTTCCCACGCGACCGGCCGTAGACCGATTGTCCTGGACACCGCACGGTAATCAGTAAATAACCGTTATTATGAGGATAACCGATAGGTTTTGTCCGCCCCGCCCGTGCGCGAACGTAATGTCTGATTACACCAGCGCGGTTTGCCTCATAATCATTAAAAGTAGGATGTCTCTGAAAATCTTCGACGTTAACTTGTTCCATTTATATAGTAATATTATTTCTCTAATATATATATCATTCGGGCATAAATCTACCTATGGCAGATTCGGGGATTGTCTATTGAGATAATCTTGAGCGTCTTTTATAATATATTCCTGTTGTTTATCGTAGTACTGTTTCAGCGCTCTGTATTTTCTTCCACCGCATGAAACACAAAGCTCGCTTTGGCCTCTAACTCCAACTCCACATTTTATGCACGGTTTTGGCCCTGAACTCCCCCGACGCACACTTTGCATGTGATAGGCACAATACTCGTAATAGCAATTTTTTCCGCATGGAGTTGCTGATCCAATCATCAACCATTTACAATTACCTTTGCCTCGTAATGTCACTATATAATATTTAAGATAATATTTAATTTAGATACATACTTGCCTTAATTATATGATGAGCAGGAGTACTGATGAGGAGTTTTTGAGATTAGCCATGATTGATAGCATTCCCTCTGGCAGGTTTGATTTTGACCGATTAATGAATAAACGAGAACGCCCAAGAATACCCTTAGATTTACAATTACACGATTACATAAGCGAGGCCAAGAGGGAGTTTCGTGATGATAGAGCGGCTCACGTTTGGTCGACGTTTCGGATCGATCAAGGCGATATCTCCATCGACGCCATGATGAATGAACAGCGGGCAGCGACAATTATTGGTTATCTGGACCGGAACGCGAGCGTTCTGCATCGATATTATTTTAGAATTAAATTTATTACGGCGTCGTCCGATGCTGATGACGGTGCTGGTGACAAGGTCACTAAGTGGATCATCCGAGATAAACGCGATCCTGTTCGAGAATCAAAACATGGCGATGTTGTTATACTAGATAGACATTCTAGACCAGGGATGTTAACAGGTATCGACAGGCCGTATTATGAAAGGTCATACCCTGTGACTGCAGTTGTTTATGCGATTTATCCGTTGAACGAGCCTGACATTAATGCCCTCGCGCCAATGAAGACTTCCAGGCCGTGTGATACTGTCTTAAACTGTGCAGCTCAGCGAGTAACAGAGTACTTCATGAACGCGCTACGAGGAAAAGGATTAACAGATATGCGACTCAAAACAATAAACAAGTGGTCCGAAGGTGTAAAAACGCCGGGAGCGCGGATAGCGGATATTGCAGAACTAGAAAAGAAACTAAAATTTCCAATAAAAGTTCAAACATTAACCGATGAGATTTTATACGATTCTGGTAAATATAGGACGAAGGGAGCCCCAATGGTGATAATTTACCACAACGCCCACGCGTGGACAACAGGTATAACAAAGTTTCCCCTCGAGAGGAAAGTTAGGATTTACAGTGGTGATATGATGGAAGAAATTTATAATATCAGCAAGACTGATCCTGTGTCAGTATGACTGTTTCGGAGTAATGAGGCCGGAGTATTTGACCAGTTCGTGTTGCCATCTGGGTTAATTTATCGCAGACAATATCTTCAGACAGAAATGGAACAAGTTGCATTAAAATACACCGTAGAGTGCGCGCACAATGTCCAGGGACATTACGATACAGATTTCTTAAACAAATTACCCTGTACTTGTTTTACGGTACCATCGATCGTTGCTCATTTTGCTCGGCGGAAAAACTCATGGCAACCGACACCCTGTGAATTTCTCGAGGATATTCAGCCCTCTTGTATCGAATATAAACATGGAGTGTTGTGGAATACAACATACGATCATAATGACGTTATCTCGGTTGACATGGTTGCATGTTATCCTGCTAGTTTTCTTGGACTTGGTGAATGTAGTCCTTATTTCTCACGATTCGGACATCCGACACACGAAATGACCAGAGTTGCGATAAATGGCGATTTACCTGATTATGATCTAACCGGATTTGCCTTGATTGAATCATTTGAATTTGACACGCGCGCCCACCCCATTATTCCCAATTGGTTTGGTAGTCATTTTACCGGGCGTCGTTGGGCTCCTATAGTTCTATTAAAGTACATGCTCAATGTACGGATACTGGTACGTCTGACAGTAAGCGAAGTAGTAATTTCATATAAACCACAAAAAGATGTTTGGCTACCAGGACAACAAGGACAAAAAAGACAATTCATTTTCGAAAGACATTGGACGAAAGATTATCAGTAAATTTACAAACGGCGCCGCATCTGGTAATAAACGATGTTGCACACGGCTGATCATTGATAACGCAGAATTGGATTTTGTAATCAACAATACAATGAAGAGAGGAACATTCGTGAGTACGGAGCGAGTAACATTACGAAACGGAAGTGAACTTGGCACGATTGTCAGTTACAATGATGGCGATTCACCACAATTTACTCATTTGAGATTCTCGATGTTGGCTTATGTCTCAATAAACCTCTTATCGATGATAACTCGATTTACTGATGAAGCTGTCAGAGTTGCAACGGATTCGTTTTATATCAGCAAGTCAGTCGTAGACAGATTCGGGACAATGTCACTGGGAAACCTTTCATATGAAGCTAATTGGGGCTCGTGGAGAATCAAAAACGAGCAAATCCACCACTATTCCGATTCCGCGATGATGAATGGCATCCATCGCGAATGGGGCAGAAACATATTCCCAAGATCATTATCTGGGACGAAATATGCACAGTGTCCTTAGAAACGTTGCAACCGTTTCTTGATTGGCTAAAAACAAGATCCACTGCGATTATTATGTGCGGTGATCATGGTCAACCTCCACCATTCACAGGGAAATCACTCCATTGTTGGCTACTCGACCATGTTGATTATTACGAAGAAATGTTGGAAGATCATAGGGCAATCGATGAATCGTTAAAACAATTAAAAGTCATGATGAGGCTTGAATCAAATGAAATCCAATGCGCGCTGATACGCAGTTGTATTCCAGAAACTACCATCGACGATTTTTGGAAGTTATGGCATCCTAATAATCTGATCGTTGCATCCAGGAAAATAGTTCGTGATACACTCCAATCGAAATTATTTTCGCTCCACAAAGAAAAATTTCCAAATCTACCAGTACCGTTGTGTTATCGCCCAGCGGATACTCGCAAACAAAATATTGATGTTGTTATTCCCGGACGCAAAGAAACACAAAAACTTGTTCTTAATGACATTGTCACTGTTGATATCGACGTTGTTGAAGAAGCCCTAAAAAAACCAACATGCTGGACATTGGGATATGCAATAACAATACACTCGTCGCAAGGACTGACAATTTCAGACACTATTGTTTGGATCGTCGATGATCGTGTCGAATGGTCAAATTTAGGATATTTGGCAGTATCTCGAGTAACAAAAATATCTCAATTACGTAGGATGATTTATACCGTAAAAGAAAATTATCAGGGGAATATTAACAAGACTATAATAAAGAGAAAACTAGATGCATATCAGCGAAGTGATAAAAAAAATAAACGCGAGTTTGATCTTGATGTAGAATTCATCATGATGCTGAAACAACAACAAAACAATCATTGCACTCAGTGTAACGCAGTAATGCGCTGGCAATATTCTCCTAATGACCCACGACAATTTACCGTGGACAGAATTAATAGTAGTTTGGGTCATATACGCGTAAATGTCATGCTGACCTGTCTTGAATGCAACAGACGTCGAGGAGCCAGCTAGCGAATCCATCCTGGTGGTAATTGTGTATCTTCAGGAATTACTTGTAATTGTTCACGGACAAATCCACGCGTCGGAGCCCCCTCTAGTCTGTAGATTGCGGGCCTACCCGTACATCTTACTACGCTGGAAATCCTATGGGTAGTTACACTCCAGATAGGATCAGTTGCTCTTTTTTTACCACCTTCAAGTTCACCAGGTTCATATAAATACCTGACCGTGACGTTACCGAGTAATGGTTTTTGTGAGGGCAGAGTGCTCTCACTCCGGCCACTAAACCGTATATGTTTATTCGTTATTGCATCGACAGGTTTCATAGAAATTCCACGAATGACTTCGTTGTTTAATGCGGCTATTACCCTTGGTAATCTTACAACCCATTCACGAGATCGAGTATCAGTAGAAAGTAATTCCTTTGCATACTGATATCCGAACAATCGCTCAGCAAGTGTTCGATTAAATCGTTCGACAATTGCCTGATCACGATGTATTGCGGTGTGTTCGCGTCTAATTTTGACACTATGTTGTTTCATCATCGATGATACTGCACCAAGAAATTCTTTTCCAGGATCAGCCTATAACAACTGTGGCCACCGTAAAGGCCCCCGCGAGTAAATCTTTTTAAATGCATCTGCAACTTCAGTTGCTGTTATAGTTGATAACGGCTCCGCTTCCTTGTATCTACTCGCAACGTCAACGATTTGTATGTACGTCTTTTAATAGTGTCATGAGGTAAAAACAAAATATCTGCCTGATGAACCTCGTTGGGAGTGCTAACATCAAACCGTCCGTATTGAATTTTTAGGTGGGGGTAGATAAATCTGCCATATTGCCTGTTTGGACAACCAATCTGCAGCAACGTCACGAGCGACACACGCTGCATTGGCGAGTTTGCTAATCGCTGCTGTACCTTTCCAATATCCTCTTGGACTATAATAAATTGATTCCATTACCATTACCAGACTTTTAATTACCTTGGAATACTCGCATTCCTGGTAAATCTGCCTATGACAGATTTGCTCCTAACACCAGTTTACCACGCATGGCCGATCTTACCAACCAGTTGGCCAGCGACTCCCTCATATTTTTATTTTTTACAGATTTTAACGCGTGAATCAAGTTGACGTCTGCTATATGACGTTGTTGTAGATCTTGATTTTTATACGCAACGTCATGAGTATGACACGCTTGATCAATCGCATTTATTGGAAATTCCCCTGGTTTTGGCTGATTTTTTTAGTCGAGTCTGATATCAAGTCTAGTTCCAGGACCACAATAATTATATCCCGGAAGGTGTTTTTCGCCAGGATACTTTCCCCATGGAGTTCCTGGCAATCTACCAAGTGCAGCAGCGATATCACCACCCTGGAATGCTCGCGTTGGCTTAGACGACACAAACTTGTATTTCTTTGTACCGCACTTCACGCAAGTACCTGTAAGTGCAAGCCTGTTATTTTTTGTCGTTATTTTTTTTAGTCCAGTGGTATCGGTGACTTTTCTACATCGAACACAATATGAATCCATAATATATTTATATCATGGATGTAATTGATTTCTCAGCAACGAAGGAAAAAGAACCCACCAAGCATCATCCTATGTTGCCAAATTCAATCAGGGCAATTATTGTTGGTCCATCTGGATCTGGTAAAACTCAGTTGCTACTCAACCTAATAATGAGATGGCTAAAATGGGACAAGCTTTATTTAGTAGCACCATCTGCAGATGACCAGCAATGTTATAATGTCCTTAAGGACTTCAACGAGAGCGCAGGGGAAGCATTGGACGGCAAAGACTTCATTGAGTTTATCACAGACATCGACGAAGCACCATCAATCGAAGATCTTGATGGCAGCATTAATAATCTTGTAGTATATGACGATGTCATGCTTGACAATCAAAAGAATCCCGCAAGGATATTTTCACGAGGCAGACATAAAAATACGGATATTGTTTATGTGACGCAGCGATACTGCCAAATCCCTAAAGTGATCAGAGATAACTGTAACTTGTTAGTCGTGTTCAACGGCGTTGATACCCATACGATTCAAAATATTCACTGGACTTGGTGCTCCGGAGATATGGACCTAAACAAGTTTAAAAATTTCTTTGCACATGCTCAAAAAAAACCTCATGGATTTATTTCGATTCATCTACATGACCCTACAACAAGATATCGCATTGGTCTCGATCAAATCTTTGGTTGAGTAATCCTACTAGGTTTACCCGCACTCTGGGTGAGCTACTTGGCGGACCCCTGTTTTTTGATAGAAGTGTAGATTTCCCAAAATGAGGTCGCCACAAAATGGTCGGTTTGCCCCCCCCCCCTGCTGCTGACCCAGACTGACAGATCAATCTCTATGCAGTTCGTTGTTCTTATAGAGCGAACAGCATTGACGAAGATTAGTTGAAGAATTGTGGAACTGATCATATGGATCTACACTGCTCACAGGTGGTTGCAAATTAGACATAGGTAGATTCAGTGGCAAAATGTATTATTTCTTGGCTTGGTTTGAAGCATAACGAATGATGTGGACACGGATATGCCGACATATTATGACAATGTATATCATGACCAATTCTGTTTGTTGTTAGGAGCGCGCAATACACGAGAAAACACGATATGATCGGAAGGTTTATGTAGAATGGGGATATACCATTTATGGAGGTTAAACTTAATTAATATAAGATCATCGTTGATTTGTAAGGCCGTACATATGCATTGAACGTTTTAGTTAAAAGTTAAGGACAGGTGACTTTCGTTGATGTTCCTTATACATAAAAGAGACGACGACATTATTATCTGGTAATACATATACAGTAAATGTTGTGTCCTTGAACTTTTTACGAATGTCTTTTGCTGCTTCTTTGTTTGAAAAAATAATTTTGACAAATCGATGCAGAGAGCTGTTTTGTAATATGCTACCTATCTATTAACTTACAGAAGGCACGTTAATGGAGCTAAGATATGAATCTTAATGGTTTTGTTTACCGTGAATGTTGTTCTTGATCCAGTTCAGGGACAAAATTGATTGTACCGTGGAATAATTGGATTTAGAAGAACATGTTGATATTACAAGCCGTGCATATAAAATTCTAAAAAGTTCTGTAATGCTAGAAGCATTATATTCTTACTGATCATCTGATTCTTTTCCGTACCAATCTTGCAAATGTTTTACTTTTTTTCTTTTTCAGATTTTTCTTTGTGGCAAATAAAGACCGAAAATTTCCTGCAGGTGGAAACTTGCCTGAAGCAATTGGGTTTTCTTCTAAAAATGGAAGTAACGAAGCAATACAGTGAATACTTGTGATAAAGCGCACTGAAACTGCGAAAAACGTAGACCCAGATCTGTCGTCGTAATCAGCAATTTTTAAGAGGACCACTTAACGTCTAAAGTATAACGAACATCATAGATCTTAAAGTGCCGGCGCAAAATACGACATCGTATCGGGATCTACCGTGTTCGCAATCTGGAGAAAGTACGAGATGATACGGTAGATTAGTTGATAATTGCTGTGAATTGCGTGGACTTCATGTGTTGTCAAAGCCGTCAGCACTTTGCAACAGATGTGCAAAAAGCACTTCATAGGGATAAATATAATCACTCTAAGAGTCTGGATGGTGACTACCTGTTAGAAATAAATTACATTATGGCTCTGTTTTACTATAGGTGCGACAAATGATGTTTTTTTCCGTCTTGTCTTTTTTAATCAACACAACATCTGTGCAGGGAAAGAACAACATCTGATGAATTTTACTTGAGACGTTATCACTAGATTATTTGAAAGCTTGATAAAAAAACTTCTCCAGTATATCTAAAACTAATTTATCATAGTCCAATGATTTTTTTATTTACATGACAAGAAACAAAATTATGGATTACACTTGTAAATGATTATACACTTCAGTTGTTTATTCATGCTTTCAACAAATTGGATTTACCTTTTCATTGTTATTTAGAATATATGCACAGGATGGATTCGATGACTTACGCTACATTTCATGAGACAAAACCACCCAAGCAAATTTTAATTTAATTCAAGATGTTATTACATGATACGTTTTCATTTTGATTTCTTCTCCATTTTCCCTTTAATTTCTTTCCCTGTGCGATGAATTGTTTGGTTTGTACAGAAAGAGAGCAAAGCCATTTTGAGGTGTCTTTATCCCATTTCCATACTACCAGATATTTCTATAGGAATTAGTTATTGTTACTTTTATGTGTGCATCCCTTCGTAATGACCAACAAACCTAATTTTACCGCCCACACGTACAGGATAGAACAAGGTTTCAAGCTTAAAATACGAATTAGTTATCCGTTTTATGGCTGACTTTTAGGAAAATAGCAATCAGACACGTTTAATTAACCGATGTGCTTTGCATGCTTCTGTTGTCATCGTTGACAACCGATGAAACTCCCATGTCAAGTAAATAAAACACCCAATAAGTAATGTCAAACTAATCACAGTTAATACGTTTGTGAGCTTATGTGTGTGAAACAATAATTTCGGAAAATTCAGTATATTGCAATGAAAAGCATGCTCCCTTTGTTTTCTCTAAATTAAAAAATCATATAGTTGAACTTGGCATTCAATGAAATTTGTTCTCAATATTTATGCGGAAGCAGCTAAACAATCCTGCTAAATTTTATTCTATATAATTTCGGGCAAAACGTTTTTTTTTTTTTTTTTTGGCATACTCAGTGACTCAAAGGCTTCACTAGCAGTACGGCATTCTCGATAGCATGAAAATGTCGATAGTTTATTTTTAAACTACACTCTGATCTTTATACCGTATTAGCTAATGTAAAACGCCCAAGAAACTGCGAACAACGAGTAGCATTGTATTTGCGAGTTCTGGAGCATCTAGCCTACAATGTGTCTATCCGCCATTTTTTATTTTATGAAAAACCCTAGGCTACAACCTTTCTATTGACCAAATTGTTATGGAGACATAAGGCCATTCGCCTTCAAATTTTGATGAACAAAAATCATAGGGTTCCCCCTTTCGATCCTCTAAATTGCTATGGAAAACCCCAGGCCACTGGCCTAGGGTATAGTTCTTATAACAACAAAAACCTCTAAGCCACCTAGGCCAGTGACCTTCAAAAATGTATGAAAAGCGTGGGCCACTAGTCTTTAAAATCTTATCAAAACCATAGGCCACCTGGGCTACTGGCTTTCAAATTTAGTTGCTATAGCAACAAATAACCTGGACACTGGCCTTCAATAATTCACGACTCATAGGACACTTATCCTCTGGAGTGTTTTGATCCATTTAACATTCGACCCTAGGTCATCATTAATTCTAATATAAAAAGCTCTGACCACCTAGGCCACTGACTTTAAATCTTTCATGAAAATAGTACGACCACATAGGCAACCAACCTACAAAATAGTTGCTATAATAACAGGGCCACCCACACACAAAAAACATAGGATAAAAAGTCAGCGAATATCCCCCAATTGTATTATATTACAATTGTTTGAATACAAACAACTATAAATTTTTTATATAAATAGATCACGTAGTTCGGATTGAAAAAACAAACAAACAAACAAACTAACAGGCAGAACACCTTACCCTTGTCTTGTAACCCAGTTTAACACATTTATTTGGTTTCAAGAATTTACACCAGATGAATTTCACGAGTTATAAAAGATTTATTGTACAGAAAATTACTATTTTGAACACACGCCGCAAAACATTCTTGATAATGACATTTTAAAATTTAATAGTTATGATTCAGTGAACAGATATTGGACAGGTGTGATATGATGTCGGCAGAATCAATTAAAACGGGCAGTATGGATGGTAACATTGGAATGTGGAATATCTTTTTGACATTTATCGGATAAAAGTATACCAAAGTTAGTAAATTTCAGTTAATAGATTTCATATATACTTTCTGATAAGAAAACTGCTGACTCAAATATCATTACCATTTAATACAGGATTTAATCCAGCAAACAACGATATACATGTTGCTAAATCTGAACTAACTTCCGATAACTTTAATAACCAACGCGGAACATGATTGGAGATATTTAAAAGGGAATAATTTAGAAGTTATTGACGGTCCAATAATCTTTTATAACGTATAGACTGAGAAAACGTCTGCTGATATGAGAAGAAATGAAATATATGAACTAGACAAACTGTGGGAAAGAGAGTATATACAATACAATTATGACTATTATAATTCTTACACCAAAGAAGAAGAAGAAAGAGGATGGGCTTATTTTGTTCCCACAAGATAGCAGCGGATTAACCAATGAAGGAATAGCGTCACTGAATCAGAGTAATACATCATATGTGATTTATAATTTAATCGGCCAAGTACAAAATTTACTTTTTGAAATAGCTAGTTAATCTTTAATAATTTTTGTTACTACAAATAGACCTTTAATACAGTTTCATAGAACAAGCTAAATAATGCAAGGATTAACAAAAAGGCATTATCGGCTATTAAAGAAAATAAATTCCGGCTGAAGTTAACAACCAATTTATTACACTACCAATTATACCTGGCAATCCTTCTGCTGCTTTTTATTTGTACCTAAGTTAAATAAATATTTAGCAATATTTTGTATACCTTTGCTAATTTAGTAATAAACATATCCGCGCTTACGTTGCTGCCACCACCTCTCTACCTCTTTCTGCTGTTAATCCTTGTACACAATTTGATAAGGTTAGGCCAAGAGTTGTTACTATAATACCAATAGCTGCTAAAACAGTAGCAATTGTTACACTTTTTTCTTTGAACAGCCGTTTTAACCTTTCATCTAGTGCCAGCTTTTCTTTAATTTATGACTCAATGTTATTAATATTTTCTCTAGAGTTATTTTCTATATATGCTAAAATCGCCAACTATTTGTGCTCTTTTACTTTTATAACCTTGTAATATCTAATTTAATTTAGCTTTTTAGCTGGATCTTTGTCTTTAGCAATATTATTGCCATTCCGGTCAAAATTTGTTTTCGCTGTTAATATTTTTAAATTGGCTACATCAGTAGTACTCAAGTATTCTCTTAATTCTCTCTCTTCTTGATAAGTGAACAGTCATTGAACATTTCCTTCTCTAGTAAAAGATTCTTCTAGGTCATTATTTTAGTATTTCAATTCGATTATTAATGTCAATGTTTCCTTTGTTTAAATTCACATGTATTTCTGCAATACTATTTAAAGATTCTAACAACAACACTAGATATTATCTCTTGCTTGATTTAATTATCTTTAAATCTAGTTGTTCTATTGGTTTGATTTTATCCTCTGACTTATTCCTTATTTTACCATCTCTTTTCTAAATAATTATTCCTAAAAGTACTTCCGCCTTTTTTGTACTTGATATAGTTTTAGATGATACCGTATTTATTGGGTAATCAATCAGAAAAAGTTAAATATCAGGATTAATGATTTCTTCGTAATACAATGTTTTATTTATAAGTCTAAAATGAGGTTTATTTAACAGATACACTTGTTCACTTCACTTAAAAGTATGTTTAGTCATTAATAAATAATTGTTGGTGTAGGATCAGGAGTAGGCTTTGGAGTAGAAACTGGAATAGGATCAGGAGTAGGCTTTGGAGTAGAAACTGGAATAGGATCAGGAGTAGGATTTGGAGTAGAAACTGGAATAGGATCAGGAGTAGGATTTGGAGTAGAAACTGGAATAGGATCAGGTGTAGACTTTGGAGTAGAAACTGGAATAGGATCAGGAGTAGCATTTGGAGTAGAATTTGGAATAGGATCAGGAGTAGGCTTTGGAGTAGAAACTGGAATAGGATCAGGAGTAGGATTTGGAGTAGAAACTGGAATAGGATCAGGAGTAGGATTTGGAGTAGAAACTGGAATAGGATCAGGAGTAGGATTTGGAGTAGAAACTGGAATAGGATCAGGAGTAGGATTTGGAGTAGAAACTGGAATAGGATCAGGTGTAGGCTTTGGAGTAGAAACTGGAATAGGATCAGTAGTAGGATTTGGAGTAGAAACTGGAGTAGGATCAGGAGTAGGCTTTGGAGTAGAAACTGGAATAGGATCAGGAGTAGGCTTTGGAGTAGAAACTGGAATAGGATCAGGAGTAGGCTTTGGAGTAGAAACTGGAATAGGATCAGGAGTAGGCTTTGGAGTAGAAACTGGAATAGGATCAGGAGAAAGATCAGGTTCTTTAGGAGGTCCAGAATTAGTTCCTTCAGTCACGTATCCATAATCACCGTCCGCCATTGTATACCATTTACATGAAGGAAAATCAACTTGAAAAAGAATTAGGCTTTTTAGAATCTGAACAAGATATTGACATCAGTACTATATATGAACAGGTAATAACAGAGAGACTACACACAGGAATTAAACATTAGTGTAGTAAATGGAACATACAAGGAAATAACGGGTAAGCACTTAGCCCATAAGGAGTTGGAAAAATGGATTTAAAACAAATCAAGAAAGCATATGAATAATTTTAAATGCAAGATCAGCTGAAATATCGATGTTATTGTCAGATGCAATAATACTAGGAATACGATCTTTGATGAGTAAATGTCTTCCAATTGATAACTTAAACGAATTACATAATGAGTAAAAAGAATACTTCTTAAAAACAAACGGACTTATATACTTTAGTGGATTTTATCTCTCAGGTTTGGATTATCAGTTTCAGCTTTCAGTACTAGCTTGATAATTTTTTAAGTACAAGAATTTTACAAAGGAAAGCGAGCAAAGCGAACAACATTTAGAAAACCAATAAGAAATTTCGTTACAAAGTCTATAACTATAAATACTATGTCAGATATTTGTAAGTTAAAAAAAACTTGAAGGTAACTTGATTGTAACTTGAAAATAACTTGAAAATAACTTTAAGTTAACTTAATATCTGTTTAAGAAAACTTTAGTTTTCTTGCAAAATAAATGGAAACTGGCGAAAGAAAAACCGAAGAAAACTTAAAGGTTCCTTAATCTCCAGAGAAGGTAACTTACAAAAGGATAAAAGACTCTCATAAAGTTGAACATTAATACCAACCTGGAAAACGTTCACACTATTTTTAAAAAAGCCAAAGCAGAAAATTTAAAAAATATTATGCCTCCTGAGACAACTGAAATAGATGGTGTTAAAATAAGCTAGAACATTTTGACTTCATAGATGGTGTAGTTGTTGCTATAGCGGAACGAATTATAATTTCAAAAAAGCTCCCATGGGAACAAATGGCTGTGGAGTCTAAAAACAAAGAGTCAAATCAAGTAACTCCATTGATTGAAATTCTGTATATTAACAGATTAATCACCTAGTTAATAGATCAGTTAATAGGGGAGTCATGAGTAAATTAAAATGAAAGTTATATTATTAAAAAGCAAGCAGGGTGAACAACATAAATAGGACTACTTAGCATGCAACATTAAAATCAACTCTTACAGTAAGTTACAGTATGCTTTTGTAAAGTATATTTAATTTTAGATTCTCAACTAACATAGGTATAGCAGAAATACTAAAATTTGTTATTCCAATTTCTTTTTGTCAGTTACGATTGACTATGTAATATCACAATGGATACTATCAGAGACGATAATTTAAATAATTAAATGGAAAATGAATAACTTAACGAACATGGAATTAATTTTAGGTTGATGAAAATTAATGAGATTAAGAATGATTTACTTAAAGGGATAGAATATTACAATGGTGTAAGAAATACAGCATAAAACAATATATAAGTTTTTAAACTTTGTAGAGGCTGGTATGGCAAGTGTTTCCGGTGAAATGGTTGTTGCGGATGTTAGTTTAGGAGATGTGGTGGCCAGTAGCCTTGGACATATTATACCTTTAGCTTTTACAGGGTTTGGTGTAACGTTGCTGGGTATCGTTGTATAAGCTTTAGAAGACAAACTGGTAAAATATAAAAAATAGTTTTAAAACACAATACAAAAGTAACCTGTGCTATAACTAATTTAAATCCTATTCATGAAATTCTAAGTAAGTCAATAAGCTATAATGAAATAAGTCACAATAATTAAATGCGATTGTTAGTGAATTCAACAAAATGGTTGGGAGAACATAAGAGGGACGTAAGAACAGCTTCATTTGAACTGATTCACAATACTTTTCATGCTTAAATGGCACCAAGGTCTATTTACATTAGTGTGGAAGGACTGTCAAAGAAATACATTTTTCGAATCACATTCATAACAGAGATGGCAATTTATACATTTAGTTACAGAAAATACAACATTTCAAATGATAAAAAACAACAAATATATTCTGCTGTATAAACCATAAGAATCAAACAAAGACCATATCAATACCCGATGGTTTGTATATTCTTGAAATATACATGAAAAAAGTCGAAGGAGCAATGACTGCTAATGGCAACAATGAAGAAAACACATATATTGCATGCCAGAAACATAACTCAAACGTTTTAATAACTCCGAGTAATACTTATTTAGTATATATAACAAACTATAACTCTAAAATACTATAATTTAATAACTTGAGATCTATGCATACATATATCGAATCAAATACAGTTTGTGGATTTTTAAAGCAAAAAAAAAAAACTGATATATTTTCCTTCATTAACTAAACAATATAAAGAATTTCTGTAACGGCTTCTACTCTACTAGAATTCCAACCTATTAAAATTGTATTTGAAGGTGATTTTATCTCATGCGACGTTAATTATTCATATAAACAATTATAAACAGCTAAAATTTAAAAATTAAAAGTTGTACCGTCGAAAGTAATAGATTTTATTGGCATGCCAATTACATATATATTTATAATATCTCAAGCAAATTAATTTGCCCTATTCATCCTTTATTAAAATAAATAAGAAAAATCTCTTTAAGAGGTCCTAGTGACTTCAGTTTCAAATTCATAGAGAAAGTCGAAAAAGATGAAAGACTAAGTCAATCACTAAATCATGACTTAAACTTGTACAAGAATCGTATTACAAATTTAACAGATCCGATATAAAAAAATCTGATTCAGCTAATAAAGGTTTTGTACAAAAACGTGTTGATGCCCTAATACGTAAGACATTTGGGGATAATAGTGGAAAAGATATAAAATCATGGAGAGAAAAAGTCAATAAATTAACATCTCTTGATCAGAGTATCGCAGAACAAACTAGTAAACTCTCAGAACTGGAAAAACAAATAGATGATAACAAGAAAAAGATTTCAGATGCTCAAGATTATTTACTAAGAGATAAATTACTTTATCGACTGCTTTACAAGCTTTACAAACTGTTAGACCGGAATCAAACATGAGACCTGTGGAAAACATGCAACAACACTTTATTATTAATTAATTGAAGAAAAAATAAATACTGAGATATCAGCTTTAGAGAGTGACGTGGAGGAAATAAAGAAGCTTCCAAAAATGTTAATCATTACAATCTCAACTTCAAGAGATACAGAAAGAATTAAACAATGAGAAGAAAGAGAATGATAAAAATTAAAATAAGCCAGTTAATGACTTTTAAGCTGGTGTGAACAAATTGGAAGATATAGTAAATGCATCTACTAGACAGCTTGTACAAAAAACGTATTGACATTCAAATACTAAAGACTTTTGAGGACACTAATTTGAAAGGTATTAAAGCATGGATAGATGAGAATGATAAGAAATTAATAGTTTTTATGATAATAATAAAAATACAATCGAAAAAGGTTTTACCAGATAGAAACGTCTATACAGACCAAGAAAGTGAATACAAATGTTAGACCATTACAGACATCATTAACTTAGTTAAGCACCGAAATGACCAAGAAGCTAGATGAAATAAGATTTTAAATTTTTAGTAAATATTTAAACATACAAATAAAAGAGAATAGTGATGATTTTCAAACGACGGTTAATGATATTAACAAAATGTTAAATGAAAAAAAAAAAAAAATTGAAGACTTAACTAATTTAATAATAATATAGCCTAACATGTTTCATCAGCTCTAGAAAAAATACAACATATTCATGAATTAAATAAACAAGATAAACAATCAGAATCATTATTACGTAGCTTAAAATTATAAATTAAAAATAATAATAAATTGATTGAAGATTATAACAAAAGGCTATATAAATTAGATGTCGATGATAACTACAAAAACATCTTTATACATGCAATAATAATTAAGTATAGTAAATGACTTGATTACAATCAGAAAACTTTCATATGGTTACCCTCTCCCAAAAAAGAAACAAACAAAAGAACAAATCAAAATCAAAATAATAATATAAAAACAAACAAACAAACAAACAAAAACAAAAAAACAAAAAAACAAAACAAACAAAACAAATACAAAAAACAACAGCAACAACAACAAAAACAAAACAAAACCAGCAAACAGCAAACAAACATGAAACACTAGTATATACAAATAATGAAAGATGTAGGCAAACTATACAGCCTGACCTCATATGGAGAAAGACAAGAATAAACCGTCGAAGTGACATAAATGATTTTGTGCATGCAAACATGTAAATAAGCATGTAGATGAACTATCATGTCACAGTTCATCTATGCTATAAAAATAGAATAATAAACTTCCCAATGCTTACATTATATCCATCGTTCAATTTTGCATGATCTATTACAAGTTTCAAAATCTGTATCTTTAGAACATAGATGCACACTGCATGAAATAATATGCTACATACCGCACACATAACTTGTACTTGGCTCAATAATATACAGCATCATTTTTTGCTGAATATCTCAAAAGAAAAATGGGTACTAGCGAATTAGAGACGTTTGTTTAAAAGAAATAAATCTGGTTTATATACAATTTAAACATAAGAATATCATTTAAATTAGATGTCGAATATTTGCTGTTGTTGTTATTGGTCGATAACAAATCTCGTTATTACTCAGTGCATATAAAAAAAGAAACAATAGGCACGCAAGAATATAACAAAATAAACAAATCAAAGCATATTATTTAGAAAATAGTTATTTGTATTGTTTACAGTTAAAGGATCTGATCAAAATCATATTTATGGACTTTCTAAGTTTTTATCAATAAATGGCAGGAGCTTCATCCAATTGCTAACGCTTTAGCATTCACGGGAAGTAATTAGATGTTTAAGTTATTTGATTCTGATGGATTTTATGTAAAGCTAATAACACATGATAATATGATTGAGGAATTGCAGAAAAATGAATTATTTGACAACAGATCAAAGACACATGATTACAGAAATTAAAAATTAAGACAGCAAAGTTTGGTTAGTCAGTATTTAAATAATTTGGATCAAGCTTTTCGTCTATATTTTTCTACTTCTTCCGACAAAAGTATCACTTTAGAAAAACCTATGCAACCTACAATTAGCGATTTTCACCAATCTTCCGATGAACAGATAACTTATGAAAATGCAATATGGAAAATATTTAACTCCTCACGAAAAGGAAAAATAAAATAAATAAATAAACAAATCACAGGGTGTTAAGAATCTTAATCCAACACATCATTGTATTACGTACTCTTTAAGTACGATACAACCTGAACATGTTCGATGTAAAGGTTAAATGAGATGGAAATAATTTAGTTGTACACAATCTTGGAAAAATGCTGATTAAGGACAGAATATGTTCTTATGGAAATGATGACATTTTCAAACTGAATGATTACAACATTTTTATGACGTCTAAAGACCTGTGATTAACATTGTCTGTGAGAACAAATAAAATAGAACAAGGTATAATGAAGGAAAAACTGAGAAAGTTAATATCAGGAATAGCTAATGCACATAACACTGGTGCAGAAGCTATTCAAGTTATTGAATACTCAAATAAATTTAGAATTCTATTCGATTTTCATATACCGACAGTCCATTGCAGTTGTATCCTTTTGCTCTTCTTTAGGAATTGAGATTTATGATTGAGATGAAAAAAGCATCCGAAGTGAATGAAAGTACAAAGCAAAATTATGAATTGGAGAATATTTGTCTCCAGTACGAAACGGTTATTTTTGAGCTATTGGTTAATTATGTAATCGATAAGTATAGAAATGGAATTTTGCACGATTATATCACAGAGAGAGAGAGAGAGAGAGAGAGAGAGAGAGAAAGAATTATTGATATAGCTGCTAATATAACCTTAACAAATGTAATACTTAATACTGTTAAGTATGATGTTTATATAATATTATAAATATTTTAGGAAATTATAAATGTTTCTTCACTTTAATATTTGATTAAATCTTTATGTTTGTTAGGAAAAACATGTTTAACTAGTGTCCTTGAATTAGGTTGTTTTGATCAATATGTTTTCTCAATTTGAAGGTCAAGGTTGATTTTGTTTACAGTTAGAATTCCATTAAGATGACTCACATTCTAGAACATTCTGTCATGTGACCAATCTAGAACATTCTGTCATGTGACCAATCTTTATATATACCATGTTTGGTGGACATTTTTTCAGTTCGACATTACCATCAGTCTTGTAAAGAGCTATTACAGTTGTGAAAATTCATTCCAAATTCTAAGAGAGGAATTATTTTAATTATTCATTGGATTATTAACAGTGCTCATAAACTTTTGGATTTTGGATTTTGATTGACAATTTTGGAATTTATGTGAACTTATTCAGAGATTTTGGATTAGTTCATTTTGACTTCAGCACATCAAGATTTCTAGTACATCAGGACTTTGGAGACCATTAGCACATAATAACATTCAAGGACACATTCTATATTTAGGACTTGTGATTAGAACAATCATTCTTATTGGATTATTAGGATACATAAACACATTACTGTAAGTGACTTTTTGATTTTTTCATTTTAATTATCTAGTAATAAATTGCTTGTTGATTTTTACATGATTTGTTGGTTTCACTTTCTTTCTGTTACATTTTTCTTAGACCATAGAGTCGTAACAGAAATTGGGGGCTCGTCCAGGATCTGAATTTCTTTAAAGCATATTAGAGATATTAAATTTATCTTTGAAATTCATATTGATTTTGTCTCGGAATTTTTTTTGTCTTTGGCAAAGATTTTTAATAGAGAAATTTTTTTGTGTGAAACCAACAAGCATTTACTATGGCATCTAATGTTCAGAATTTCATTTCAAAACCTATCCAGGAGGGGATAGAGTGCATGAGAAAGTTAATTGAAGAGTTCAAAAGGTGCATCCATAGTGATGTTAAAACCTATCTTGACGAGCAGAATGTGGAAACTTTGGAAAATGCTGCTCGTATGGCTGATGATTATTCCTTGACTCACAAAATTTCATTTGGCAATAAGTCGTCCTCTCAGCAGTTTTCTGGTAAAAAACCATTTCAATCTCATTCGAGTACTTCCAAATTTCACAACAGCACAACTGTTAGGAATCAAACATCTGATAAGACTGATCAGAAATCCTTATCTCTTCCTACGTGCACTTATTGTAAAACGAAAGGGCACGTTATTTCTGATTGCTTCAAGTTGAAAAATAAGCAACAGAGTAAAGACAGAGCTTTTCCAAATGCTCTTATTTCTACGAGGTCAAGATCACGGTCTTGTATTGAAAGCAATACATTTGTTGGGTCAAACAAACCCCAGTCTGATTCTATTTTGGAGGCTTATGAACCATTCATGTCAGAAGGTTCTATATCACTTATTGGTGATTCTGTCAAACCTATCCCAATTAAAATATTAAAGGACACTGGAGCTTCTCAGAGTCTTTTATTATCAGGTACTTTGCCTTTGTCTGAGGAGTCTTCTTCAAGTGAAAGTGTTCTTGTTCAGGGAGTAGAGTGCGGCTTTGTAAATGTTCCTCTTCATTGTGTAAATTTGGCATCAGACTTAGTTTCTGGACCTGTGACTGTTGGGGCAGTGACTTCTTTACCCATAGAGGGTGTTCATTTATTACTAGGCAATGACCTAGCTGGAGATAAGGTTGTGGTTAATCCACTTGTAACTGACAAGCCTTGTTTGGATCAGAAAGTTGATCCTGTCGAAACTGAAATCCCTGATTTGTACCCTGCTTGTGCAGTTACTAGAGCTATGGCAAAAAGAACTCTTGAGATTGATGTTGATCAGGATATTATTCCTTTAGCTGACACATGTATTGGTCAGTTTTTTGATGAGGTCACTTTTTCCTCAGGTATTGATCAATCAAATGGTATTGATCACAGTGATCCTCTTTTGGCAACTCATTCTCTTTGTCCTACTCAGGATGACAAACGACAATCTCTTGTCGTTGAACAGGAGCAAGATCCCGAGATATCTTGTTTGTTTCAGAGGGCTATTAGTGAAACTGAAGCCACACAAGTTCCAGTGTGTTACTTTGTGAAAAATGGGGTCCTTATGAGGAAATGGAGACCACCTGATGTACCCGCTGGTGACGAGTGGTCAGTGAGCTATCAAATTGTTGTTCCTAAGTCATATCGACAGGAAATTCTTAATTTAGCCCATGAAACTCCTTTGGCTGGTCATTTAGGAGTCCGTAAGACTTATCACAAGATCTTGAATCATTTTTATTGGCCGAAACTCAAAAGTGATGTTTCTAAATACTGCAGATCTTGTCACACTTGTCAAATGGTAGGAAAACCCAATCAGAAGATACCTAAGGCTCATCTGCAACCTATTCCTGCATTTGATGAACCATTTAGTAGAATAATGGTAGACTGTGTTGGTCCTTTACCTAAAACCAAGTTAGGCAACCAATACTTGTTGACCATCATGTGTGCATCTACAAGATTTCCAGAGGCAATTCCTCTGAGAAATATAAAAACTAAAACTATTGTGAAAGCTTTGGTGAAGTTTTTTACACTTGTTGGCCTTCCCAAATCTGTCCAGTCAGATCAAGGGTCAAATTTTATGTCTGGAATTTTCCAACAAGTTATGCATGAATTAGGCATCCAACAGTTTGAATCTTCTGCCTATCACCCTGAAAGTCAAGGTGCTTTGGAAAGATTTCATCAAACTTTGAAGAATATGATTCGATCATATTGCTTTGATACAGAAAAGGATTGGGATGAGGGTGTTCATTTGTTGTTGTTTGCTGTTAGGGAATCAGTTCAAGAGTCGTTGGGTTTTAGTCCCTTTGAACTAGTTTTTGGTCATACTGTCCGTGGACCATTGAAATTATTGAAAGAGAGACTTCTTTCAAATGAAGACGCAAAGATTAATCTTCTTGATTATGTTTCTGATTTCAAATACAAGTTGTCAAAGGCCTGTGAAGTAGCAAGAACTAATCTTCACACTACTCAGTCAAATATGAAATTAAGGTATGACAGAAATTCACAGGAAAGGAGTTTTAAACCTGGTGACAAAGTTCTGGCTCTCTTGCCCATAACTCAAAATCCTCTTCAGGCTAAATTTTTTGGTCCTTATACCGTTGAAAAGAAAGTAAATGACTTAAATTATATCATTAACACTCCTGGGAGACGGAAACAGAAACAACTTTGTCATATAAATATGTTAAAGGAATATTTTGACAGAGATAGCTCAGCTAATTATTCAGTTAATTTAGTTGTACCTGTCCCACACAGTGAAGATATCAACGATGGAGTACAATCAGACTATAGTGACTCTGGTATAACCAATCTTCGGAATTCAGAAATATTGAACAACCTCGACCAGAAACTTTCACATCTACAACAACAGGAAGGAAATGAACTAAAACAGCTATTACATGACTATGAGCACTTGTTTCCTGATGTTCCAACACGAACAAGTAAAATTTATCATGACGTTGACATTGTAGATTCTGCACCTGTGAAACAGCATCCTTATAGGATGAATCCTCTCAAACAGAACTATCTGAAGAAAGAAATTCAGTATTTACTGGAGAATGATTTCATAGAACCAAGTAAAAGTAACTGGAGTTCACCATGTATTCTTGTTCCCAAGCCAGATAATACATTCCGTATGTGTACTGACTATAGAAAAGTCAACAGTGTCACCAAAACTGATTCATTTCCAATCCCAAGAATGGACGATTGCATTGATAAAATTGGAAATGTGGAATATGTCACCAAGTTTGACCTTTTAAAAGGATTCTGGCAAATTCCACTGATGGAAAGGGCAAAAGAAATTTCAGCATTTGTAACTCCAGATGGACTTTATCAATATAAAGTCATGCCGTTTGAAATGAAAAATTCGCCTGCAACGTTTCAACGTCTGATGAACATGATAACATTTGGTCTTGATAATTGTGACGCTTATATCAATGACGTCATTATCTACAACAACACCTGGGAAGATCATTTGGAAACCATTCGAAAATTCTTCGATCGACTCAGTGATGCGAATCTGACAATTAATTTGAGCAAAAGTGAGTTTTGCCATGCTTGTGTCACATTTTTAGGACATATTGTGGGACAAGGTCAAGTTAAACCTATAGAAGCTAAGGTCAAAGCTATCTCTGAATTTCAAGTTCCAATTTGTAAAAAGCAACTGATGCGATTTCTAGGTATGGCTGGATATTATCGGAAATTTTGTTCCAATTTTTCCAAAATTGCTAAACCTTTGACAAGTTTATTGAGTAAGAAAACCAAATTTCATTGGTCTGACAAGTGTCAGGAATCTTTTGACAAGTTAAAGGCCATGCTTAAGAATGCACCAGTTCTTTCTGCACCAAATTTTAGCCAATCATTTAAATTATCTGTTGATGCAAGTGATGTAGGCGTTGGTGGAGTATTGATTCAGGAAGACAAAAGTGGTGTGGATCACCCTGTGTTATTTTTCTAAAAAACTAAACAAGCACCAGAAAAATTATTCCACAATTGAGAAGGAATGTTTGGCTTTGATATTGGCTTTACAGCATTTTGAAGTGTATGTTACCTCAGCTCTTTCTCCAATTATTGTGTACAGTGATCACAATCCCCTTACTTTCATCAACAAAATGAAAGATAAAAATCGGAGATTGTTGAGATGGAGTTTGATATTGCAGGAATATAACATTGACATTAGACACATCAGGGGAAAAGACAATGTGATTGCAGATGCACTCTCACGTGCCTAGAAATGTAATATTGCTTGATGTAATTAAGTCCAGTATCGTAAAACACGTTCTTATGTAATTTTGGTTATTGTAGTATTAGATGTATATTCAAAAGAAAGCTTTATTATATAAATCTTTCTTTTTCTTTATGAGGGGAGGTGTTAAGTATGATGTTTATATAATATTATAAATATTTTAGGAAATTATAAATGTTTCTTCACTTTAATATTTGATTAAATCTTTATGTTTGTTAGGAAAAACATGTTTAACTAGTGTCCTTAAATTAGGTTGTTTTGATCAATATGTTTTCTCAATTTGAAGGTCAAGGTTGATTTTGTTTACAGTTAGAATTCCATTAAGATGACTCACATTCTAGAACATTCTGTCATGTGACCAATCTAGAACATTCTGTCATGTGACCAATCTTTATATATACCATGTTTGGTGGACATTTTTTCAGTTCGACATTACCATCAGTCTTGTAAAGAGCTATTACAGTTGTGAAAATTCATTCCAAATTCTAAGAGAGGAATTATTTTAATTATTCATTGGATTATTAACAGTGCTCATAAACTTTTGGATTTTGGATTTTGATTGACAATTTTGGAATTTATGTGAACTTATTCAGAGATTTTGGATTAGTTCATTTTGACTTCAGCACATCAAGATTTCTAGTACATCAGGACTTTGGAGACCATTAGCACATAATAACATTCAAGGACACATTCTATATTTAGGACTTGTGATTAGAACAATCATTCTTATTGGATTATTAGGATACATAAACACATTACTGTAAGTGACTTTTTGATTTTTTCATTTTAATTATCTAGTAATAAATTGCTTGTTGATTTTTACATGATTTGTTGGTTTCACTTTCTTTCTGTTACATTTTTCTTAGACCATAGAGTCGTAACAATACTCTGTAAAAAGGATGGCCGCTATCGCTTAACAGGCTTAAGGCAGCTGCTCCGGAATATTGTGCCTTTTTAATGATATATGTGCTTGTTGTCTGTCTTCGTCTACGTTATTGTTTTCATCATGCACTGGCTGTTCTGTTGGAATGTGTTTCTTCATTTGCTTGTTTTGGAAACTAGAACTATTATACTTTTTCTGAGTCGTCTGGCCCCACTGCTGCAACTACCTTTATTGTTGAACAAACCGCCATCACGTGATGCTCGCCAGTCCACCCGTTTATGCTATGATGAACTCTCATTGATTGCATTAAATAACCACTCCTTGGTTCTCCATACGTTTATGTGCACTAGACTAAACGACCTGAGATTACATTCATCGATACTTAAATGTAAACGGAAGCGAAAAAAAGAAACGTTGTTTCAAAGCCGGCCGGCGTAGAACATGAAGAAGTATTCCAGTTATCTCCCTTTCGCCCTTTCCGTCACAGCAATTTGAAAACTCGGTCGTTAAATTAGATAACTTAATTCAAATTCCTCTTAAATTGTCAACCTTTATGTCCGAGAACCCAGCGCGCATCGCATTATTCAGCGCCCAAACAGAAGGACCGCCGTAAAAGCGCACATAAATAGTTAATTTTTTCAGCGGTCATGATATCGACGTCTTTTTCCTGACAGAAACTTGGCTAAAAACATCGGGCGATGATCCCAAGTGCGCGAATCTAACACCCTCCGGTTACTCCATCAAGTCGTTCCCCTGCCACTCCCGCAGAGGTGGAAATGCTGTCATCGCAAAGAACTTCCTAATCCACCGTCTTACCACACCAGAACCATCAATTTCGACCACACATCATTTGAACTGGTCCAAACCACACTCACACTGGAACAAAGGTCAGTCCATTTTTCTGCCTCTACCGCCCTGCTCCTAGAAGAAACAACAAGTTGACTGAATATCTCTTTTTGGAGCAGTTTCCTAATCTCCTGGAGTATAGAAATTAGATAGGGGGCAACCTGATTATTCTTCGAGATTTCAACTTTCACTTTGATTGTCCTGGAAACCCATGCACATCAAAACTCCTAGATTCCATTCACGTTTTCAACCTCAAACAGTCAGTTAGCCAACCCACCCATAGACATGGTCACATTTTAGACTGGATTCTTCATAGACCTGATGATAATATTCTACAGTCTTCCTTGGTGTCCCACGAACTTGCATCTGATCACCTCTGCATCATATGCCATATTGACGTTTAAGTCCATAACCCCTATATCTTTGTTTGCTACTAAGAGAAACCTCCGTATGATAAATAGAACCCAACTAATGCATGGCATCCAAGCAAACCTAACAACTTTCTTACCTACTACAGCAGAACAACTTGATAACTGCTTGCGTTCGTTGCTTGACAAACATGCCATAGCAACCAAGTGAAGAGTATCAATTCAAAAGTGTTCTCCATGGCATAGTAGTGTTAGAGACCAGCTTCGCACCGCTAAAAGAGAACGCCGTAAGACTGAGAGGCTCTGGATTTCCACCAGCCTCATTATTCCATAAGCAAATCTATGTAGCCGCTAAGAAGAATGTAACATAGTCCATGCAGCGAAATCAGCCACCACAGTACCAAGATCAGTGAAAGTTCCAGCTGCAACGAGCTCGTCGAGATTACTAACATGCTAAAGTCAAGGAACAAATGAACACCACTTCCAACGACCTTCTCTCCGGTCGACCTTCCGGACCTGTTTGCAAGTTTCTTCCGTGACAAAGTACAAACCATTAGAGATAAGCTTGACAACAAAATTTAAATCGAGTCAACATCATCATACAGTTGTGATCTAGAATTTCAACGGCAACCTTTAATAGCATTTGAGCCTGTCTCAATGGATTTAGTACGTACAATCGTGATGAAGAGTGTTCCAAAGTAATGTGAACTTGATCCGATTCCGACATCACTGCTGCTTGAGTGCTTAGATTCAATAGTGCCTTCACTAACCGATGTTATTAATACTTCTCTCTCATACGGAGAATTCCCGTACTTTTTCCAAACTACCAATGTAAAGCCTCTGCTAAAGAAACCGACACTTTACCATAACGATTTAAAGAACTACCGCCAGTTTTTAACCTCCCATTCATGTCAAAAATCTTAGAAAAAGTTGTTCTATCCCAACTTGTATCTCATCTGAATTCAAATAGTTCTTTTAGCAATGTACAGTCTGCATATCGACCTCGCCACAATACCGAAACTACCCTTCTGAACATAGTTAACGACCTTCTCTCTGCTTTGGATAGTAGAACGATTACAGTCCTCACCCTTCTTGACATGTCTGCAGCATTTGACACAACAGACCATGATATATTACTTCACCGTCTCCAGTATCACTATACAGCCTTTCTATGGTTCAAGTCCTACTTAGTCAACAGGACACATATTGTGTCCGTAAATCGAAATCACTCCAGCTGAGTTGGTCTATGTTTTGGTGTTCCACAGGGTTCTGTTCTTGGACCCGTTCTCTTCATTCTATACAGTCTGCTGCTCTCAAGTGTCACAGATCGTTAGCCGGTATCTCACCAATTGTACGGGGATGACACCCAAATATACAAATCTAGCCACACAACTGAAGTTGATGCTACCATCCAAGGCGTAGAGAGGTGCATTTCCGATGTAAAGTCATGGATGACATGTAACAAGCTGCAGATGAATGATGATAAAACTGAAGCAATTCTGACTGCAACACAAAGACTTTCTCATTCACATCCTTTCCCTCAAACAATATGTATCAGCAACACAACATTAAATTCACACAGTCAATACGAAACCTAGGAGTTACTCTCGACAGTACTCTCTCGTTGCACCAACATGTCATGAACATATACAAGGCTGCATATCTACGCATCAGCTCTATTCGCAATTTTCTTTCAGTTGATGCCACTTAAACACTTGTGTGTTCCTTAGTACTTTCAAGACTTGACTATTGTAATTCACTTATATCTGGTTCGTCTCAGTATCTACTACAGAAACTTCCAAAACGTTCAAAACACAGCTCCTCGGATCATCCTTAGAGTACCACGAACCGAGCACACCTTCCACCTACTCTGTACCCTACACTGGCTACCCATTCGATCCAGAATCAAACACAAAATTTGTTCTCTATGCTACATTTTCGTTGACTGGCTACCTATCTGACCTCACCCATATGTACACCCCAGCAAGATATTTACTCTCCTTTTCCGACACTCGTATTCTCATTAATTATTCCCACTATCAAAACGAAGTCATACGGCCAACGTTCTTTTGTAGACCAGGGCCCAACTACGTGGAACGTTTCGACCGCAAGAACAGACTTAAACATTTAATAATATTTCCTTACCTTAATTATTTTCAGCATGTTTTTGTTTTCTAATTTCATGGTGTTTGTTTTTGTAATCATGTATTTATAAATGTGTTTACGTGTTTTCTAATATTGTAAAGCACTTAGAGCTTCTTTAGATTACGCGTTGTACAAAAACCGCATTATTATTATTAAAAAGGACACAGTAACTGACCCTGAGTAGTACTTCAATCCAGCAATAGAAAAAGTGATGATTACTGTGAAAGGATTACCAAACATGTTTCATTAAGAGGAGTATAAGTTAGATCAGCAAGTTACAGAAGCAACTAAATGTTTATGCCGCGAAGAACGAACAGACACTTATATTAGTAACATTAGTGTAAACGATTTTTATACTGATCACTATTGTTTCTGGTTGGATTTAAGAAGCACACAAGCTAATAGATTGCATGAAACAGGGCACAAATTAGCAAAAGTTCAGCAAGGAATATACATACAGACAGGCAGAAATGAAACGTCGATGCACACAAAATGTATATTTATTTTGTTTATGATGCACAGATAACTATTCAGAACAACCAATTAAAATCTATTATCTTCTAGAGACAGCAAAGCCTAATTAATCTAATGTCCTCTAATACAGTTAATAAATGTACCTACAAGAACCTCATGATATGATTATATGTGGTTTTACAATTTGACAAAAGACAAAGTTTGCTTTAGATTTGATTAAAATAGAATATACAAACTTTTTTTATTTTATATTTTATTATAATTATCTGCCCAAACCTTATGTACAATAAGACTTACAACAGAAATGAACTATTTAGGGATTACAATGTAATTCTAATAGATCCTGGTGATACATTAGATAAATTGATATAATTACTTATTATTGTATAACAGGAAATTAATACTTTGTTTCTTGTAGACGATTGTGCGAATCTAAATGATATAAAAAAAAGAAAACAACCAACCTTACAAAGCTAACACTCAGTGCTAGGCATTATGGAATATTTATATGGCTCATAATGCAAAATAATAATGCAATTGTTTGTGACTTCCGTGGGAAAACTAGGTTTGTTGTTATGCTTTACAGTCCAGACAAAATGCTGTAGAATATGTTATTGACGAAAATCACATAATACCATAGGTTGAGGGTTCGAATCCAGGTTTCCACGGAAAATATTGTTCACATGTAATTAATTAAGTATCAGCTTACTACCTAAAGCTATCCGCATGAAAAACAGATAAAAGTACCTTCTTCAAAATAAAAGAAAGTTCCAAAATAAAATAAAATAAAATATAACAATATATAACGTATAAAGTCAAATTTTGTTAAAGCATGACACAGTATTTCGTATGTTCAACTCTCAACCCCTCCCCCCACAAAAAACAGCAACAAACAAACAAGACACAAACAAACAAACAAACAAGAAAGCCGAAAACAGAACAAAGCAAAACAAAACAAGCAAAAAAACACCATACTGCTAAGAAATGATGAAGAATGACATAGAACCTTGTGCATGCAAAAAAAAAAAAAGAAAAAAAAAGAGCCCAACATTTCAATAATGAGGAGTAGGAAAAAGATCTGCAAACAGATGCGGCCTCTTCCCTGGGGGTAAGTTGTTCTATCCTATATCTATCCACAGGAAAGAGGCTTTAGGTAGTAAGGTGGTCATTTTGCATAAAATTGCACAGTTAATTTGAATTTCAAATTGACTATTGAACGAGTGATCAACTATAGGTATAGAAAAACAAAAAAGGAATTTTACCCCCACTATTTCTGTACTGCGCAAATACACGACGTAGATTTTAAGATCACAAATTAATTACATGAAAATGGAAACTATGAATATTTGCATTCTATCTTGTTCATTACGTCAGCTTCTCCACAAGTTGCTATCCTTTAGTGACCAAACTATCAAAATTAGCAATTTAAAGTGATCATACATTTCAGACTTAACAGCCTATACCTGAATACAATAGCTGAGAAAAATGTCCATATTGTCAAGAAAACATAACAAATTGACAGAATAAAAAATGAAGAAAAATAAGAATACTAACCTCACTACAATCCATGCCTCCAAAACTCCATTACCAAACGAATCTATTTGTATCTCTCTGATCTTTATCAAAAAATACATTAACATTTGTTTCAAACTGACCAATGGGAAAGTTCCTTATTGCTTGTCCTATAATTGGAACAAAAGAACATGAACAGGTAATCAGGGTAGTCTAATTGCCCAGAGGGAAAACAAAACAACTTGAACAGGTATTTCTGGCTCAAGGTTGCCTAATTGATTAATGTGGTGGACTAAAAGAGCTAACGAACACAGATGATATTTGCTTTCTGTGTTGAAATATTAATCGTTACAAGTTTTAGGAATATTAAACTATGATTTATTTCCTTGCAATGCAAGATGCTTTTTGGGCTACATTAAACGTTCTGTTGAAGTGCAAAATCAGACCCAAGTAGAAATTTTTAAAAATTTCTCTCAATTCATATTTTTAAGACTAATTTTCAATGGACTTTATTTTACTACAATTTTTAAATTCTAATTTTTTTTTTACCGATATGCAATAGAAATAATGATGAAAATTTAGCACTTAAGGGTACTAAAATAATATTGATAAATTAAGAATTTCATATGTAGAAATGGCTATAGTTAGGTTCTCGAGCTTTGTCGCTATGTAACGTAAATTTATACGAAATATTTCATCAAAGTTATGGAGTCGAGGCATTTTGATTACGGGAGATATGAATTTAGTAAGTATAAAAATTCACTCAAATGTAAGAGGTGCAAATGTTGTAAATATTGTAAGTAATGATAACAGTCATTGTATGGAAGAAATAATGAAATATAGCTTTTCGTCAATTTGGGAGCATACAATAAATAATAATAATAATAATAATAATAATAATAATAATAATAATAAGTATAATAATAATAATAATAATAATAATAATAATAATAATAATAATAATAATAATAATAATAATAATAATAATAACAATAATAATAATAACAATAATAATAATAACAATAATAATAATAAGCAACTTAAAGTGTGATCAAAGTTAGTTAGTGATACAAAACAACATTTAAGAGAATGCAAATATCAATTCACTTATTTAAAATATGAAAACAATATATCCTAGAGTGTTTCAGTAAAGATACGCTTTTCAGTGTCAACCCTGATAGCAAGATGACCAATGCTGTGCATTATGAGGAGGGATTAAATTACGTATATAATGTGCATAAGTATACAAATTTGTATTCAGCTAAATTTACCTCACAACTTGAAGATCTCATCAACATAACAGGTTAATCTACAACCATATATATACAGAAATATAATTTGTGGAAAACAAACTTAGATTCAAAACAGGAACTGGAGACTCAGTGTATTAAGCAGCTGTTTTTGAATTAACCATTAGAATGGTAATCCATCTAAAATCATTCATACGTTTGAAAGTGACAGAACAATGTTGCAGATCGTTGAAAATAAAATTACGAGTTGTAGATGGCTGTTCTGTTTATCTTGTTGATCACACCAAAACGACAATGTATCAAGTCTAAATCTTTATACCGTTTAAAATAAATGACACAGAACAGTATTTTTGGCCCATATACTACGATTCCGAAAGCATAGTTAATTACACAAATATTAATCACTTGTGGGGACAAATTAAACTGAACAAAATTAAAATAAAATATGCTTAGTTGAAAGAATGTTTAAAGGAACATTTTACCGACAGATTGTATAAGCAAGCGAGAAAAATATTTTACTTCAGAAGGGTTCATGTTACTCAGATGAATGAGCAGTGGCAAGCAGATATTGTTGACATGCAGTCATATCAAACATATCATGATGGATACATACATCTTGACAGTGATAGATGTCCTTTAAACATATTCTTGGGTTGAAAAAGCAAAATAAAAAAGAGAGATTACATACATCACGCGTTCAAATGTATCTTCACAAATACAAAGCCTGAAAAGATACAGTTTGATGCAGGGAAAGAGGTTTACAAGAAGAAGTGTAAAGGCTTTGCTGGACAAGGAAAAGAACGGGTTTTTTCAACGTACTCGGAGAAAGATGCATCAGTAGTTGAATTAAAAGGCTTTTCAGAAATCTATAGACTTAAATGTCAAAGCATTTCACTCAAAACGAAACCAGAAAATGGGTTGACGTTTTAGCAAAGCTAATTGATGGATACAAAAGCACTTATCACACATCCATGGACATGACTCCAGTTGAAGCGAGAGAGAAAAAAGGAGCAAAATAATAGATCAATCTATTCGGTACAAATGATACATATGGAACTTCAAAGTTCAAAAATGGTGAAATATTAGTAATTTCCAAATCCCGAACAATTTTTGCAGACTTTACCAAGGAGACGTTCAAAATCATTCAAGTAATAATAGGTGTTCCGGCGGATTATAAACCAGAAGACATGAGTGGAAAGGATATAGAAGGCATGTTTGCGACGAGAGTTCGGATGAATTATAAAAAAGTTGAAAATATTTTGATGATTGGGGGAATGAAAGGAAAACAAATATGTATTCATGAAATGGAGAGGATATGATTAATTTTTTTTACAGTTGAGGAAACATTATTCCATTAACATAGTACATAGATAGCAGTATCAAGCAGCACTAAAACTTTGTGCGTTATTGAAAGATAATGAGTTTCTAGAATGTGACAGATGTAGTATAAACAGTGCAGTTGAAAATGAGGTTGTTAAAACATGTACGTCGTGCGAATTTGCATTGATCACGAGACCAGATGAAAAACGAAACTACGTCCAAAAACATCTCAGTTAAACACCAAAATGATACACATGAAAAAAGTGACATGGATGCTACAATAGGGAGAATAACTTTGCTGGGTAATACAATGCATAACAGATGAAAAGAAAAGAGACAACAGTCGAGACTATGAAGTTGATTCAAACTGCATCTCTTAAAAAGTCGAGAAACAAATACAACTTAAAATACTAAAAATTTGGTCAACGCGATTTTATACAAAATAAAAGGCAATGAACATAGAATAGACGTTGATACAATGATCAGGACATTTTAACTTTTCTCAAATTTTATTTGAAGAAGGATGTCAGCTAGGTATCACACCTACTCTACCAACTATTTTTTCCACAATACAATTTTACCATGAACAATTATAGCACGTCCATAAAAACAAAGAATTATCACAGAAGTAGAAACATAAATTGATTTGGGAAGCGTTTTCACTTCATGAAAAACCAGTACAGCCCTTTTGTGATCATGTCAAAGAAGGATTCATCTGGATTATATGGAGTTTTGGGAGTATATGGAGTTTGGATAGGAGGTGCAGGTGGTGTAGGAAAAACATCGCTTCTTAGAAACTTTGCTTTACACGGAGAAGGTGCTAATGTTTTCATTGCAATTGCTGTAGCAGTAACAGGAATTGTAACACTATTTTCTTTGAACAACAGTTTTAATCTTTCCCAGAGAGGAAGTTTACGACTTATCGTTTGTTTAATTTTTTTCCACGTTGAACTTGTCATTTTTGTCAAACATTTCAATGCTTCAAACTAGTATTGTCCTCATAATTTAAAATTCACCCAGTTCATTTTGAAATATATTTTTCACATTCTGTTGTTTCTTCCTTAATTTTATCTTAAAGACTTTTAATCCGTTTGTCGGGAGGTTCGATGTCTATTTTTAAGGCATCTATTTTTGAGGTCGCAATTAAAACAGATTCTATGTATCTGCTAATCTGTCTTTATTCTTGCGTGGTAAAAAATCTTCGGGCAATTTGTTCTTCATCTGCATTCAAATGTTATACTCTTTGAATACCATCAAACAATTCACCTATTTCAGTTTCCAATTCTGTAATAATTAATTGATTTCTAAGCCGTGGATTTGTACGACCAAAATCTTGCACCTCTAATTTCTTTGTTACTTGTATTGGTTGTCTGATGATAATTGATGACAAAATCGAATATTTAGATTGTGCCTCTGACATTGTTTCCGCTGTGTCTCTGAGTCTATTTAATCTATCCAAAAATGCTTCTGTTATGGTAGAAGTAATAACAGTTTATTTATTTGCTAAATCCTCCTCAATATTTAAATCTGTCATGCAAATGGTATCCTTAGAGTTTGCTTTCTATTGAGCTAGATTATAAACATTGCATCCAACATTAGCGCTTCAATCTTTGGATTTGATACATATTTTATTGATACTATATACATATGCGTGCAAAGTCTGAGCCAGCTTTGTAACCATAATGTTTGAATAGTCTCTCAAATTTGATTTATAGGCTGTTGTTCAGTGTTAACACTTAACAGATTTTAATCTTAATAACCACTAGCAAGATTTACAGGATCATCAATACTTGATTAAAGTCACAGATCAATAACCCAGAATTCATCAGACACATATTCAAGATCATCAATTTTTTTTTTTTTTTCTGTTAAAATTTTTTACCACCTGTAGACATGCTTTGGTTAATATATATAGCAAAGAAAGTGGATCAATCTCAGTTAGAAAAAGAATTGAGATTTTTCGAAGACAATAATAGATCCATTTATCTTACAACAGTACCTGGGGCAGTACCTTAAACAGAAGAGTACAAACAGAAACTGAACATAGCAATAACAAGTTGAACACACAAAGAGATAACCAGTAAGAGCTTAACTGAAAATAGTTGAAAAACATGGAAGATAAACGAGTAAAAAAGACTTGCGTAATATTTGTTAATGCCAGAAAAATGCTGTAATTTGAAATGTTACACCAATAATCAGCAAACGTCTTTCAATAGTCAACTTGGACATTTTACAAAAGCTAGGTTTGTCTCTATCTGCCATGAATGCTTGTTTGATCATTTTTAAACACGTATATTTCAACAAGACAACAGAAAGCAATGGGGAAATAAATGGTCTTGAACAAAATAATTCACAATTCAAATGTGTACAGGTTGCTTTGTTTTTGAACAAAAGGGACAACAGAAAGTTTTCAGAAGAAGGAAACATCTTTGTGTTTGTGATTTTTTTTTTACAAAAGTACATCGACATTATTGTTGTCTTCTCAGACCGCCAGAAAGACTATATAACGAAAATAAAAATTTCATGGATAAATAGCAGCAGCCTTACTTATGAGAAACCAGGTTCGTATGGCTATGAATGTCAAGCAATTTTGTTTAACCAGAATATAAGTTAAATTAATTTTAATAAGACAAGGCATTACCAGATATATTTGCTTTAAGGAAGTACATAAATGATGAAACCGATTTCTGTGAACAGAAGAATCGTACTGCCATTAGGCCAAATGTCTCTCGACAATACATAATAATGTCATGTACAAATACTTTTTCATAGAGGTAACATAATTAACTGATCATACCGTAAGTAATCGACAGACTAATTATTTCAGTATAAAAGTATAATATTAAATATCTGTCAACAGTATGAAAGTGCACAAATATGGAAATACCAGAGCAGAAACAGCCTGGATAAAATCTTGTATCAACAGAAATAACATTTAATGTTTTTAACAACAAGATCAGGGCAATTCTATAAAATACATAAAATATATCGGAAATATTAAGGACAATATACATAGACAATTTATTGTTCCAAATTATATATATATATATATATATATATATATATATATATATATATATATATATATATATATATATATATATATATATATATAATCATGAAATTTTATTATAAAGGTTAGAGAATTTTATTTCGTACTCTACTGAGATTCGAACCCAAGTCCGCGGGTCATGGCACCCAACACCTTGCGTGCACGAAAAAACCCCTATTTCATCTCGACAATGCACATATCACCAACAGTTATGCTACAAAGTTGCTGGTATGGGCATTCGTGCCTTGCAGACACACCAGTATATCGACCCAGTAATTAATTCTCATCTAAGTGCACATTGGGTAGCTATCTATAATGATCCCAAAAGCACAGAAATTGAATATTTTGATACATTCGGGCTACATCCACCTGATGTTATTTAAAAAAAAATAAAAAATAAAAATATATGAGTGGTAAGCAAATTATTTACAACTCTGCTTAAGTGCAACATGTGCATAGTATCATGTTTGGTTATTATTGTGTGTATTACACCATGCTCAGATACAGAGGTTAAAAGCCAGTAAATATTTTGGTAGATTTTAAACAACAACCAAGTAATTTCAATGAGCAGAAAATAAAACAATATGTAAATACAATATAGCATATGAAATCAAATTGTTTAAAATGCAGAAAACAAACTGATAAAAATAATGAGATTACTAGTCATACAAAGAATAATAATTATGCGTTGCGTATGTTCTATATGTGGTAGGAAAAAATAAAAATGTTTACCATAAAAAACAACAAAAAAGTTATTTCAATAAGCAAATACAATTCAAGAAATCATACTGTTTGAAGTGCAAAGAACAAACTGATACAGATCATATGGTTTTCAGCCAAACAAAGAATAATAAAAGAATTATGAAATTAGTATGTCCAAACAAGAAAAATAAAACTGATGCCATCCAAAACAGGTGGTAATATAGATATACATACCAAATTGTTACCCTTATTACCAAAACAAGGTTTAACATAACCAGGTAATCGATATTGCGGACCAGGAAATCCATTAGATAATGGTCCTATAGAAAAGAAACTTGATTCTACATGTGAAAAACATAATCACTGTTACAGTAGCAATCAATCTAAACCACAGTGTGATAAACAAATGCTTGATGAATTAGATAGCCATGTAGGGTGCAACAATACCAGAAAAAGCAACAACAAAATAAATTAATTGTCAAACCAATCATAAAACTTAAGCATAAGTTAGGTTTAGGCCTGTCAGAAAATGGAATGAGGCGTTGAAGTGGATAACAGAATTAGCTGAAGAATTACATAACCCCATAACAAGAACGGTCCTTCAACGCTTTGTAATGAAAAATAAAATAGATTCAATATGGCCAGCAAATTTGTTTGACATGCAGCAATTTATCAAAGACAATAACGGGTATAAATATGTACTGACTGCATTCAGTAAATATGCATGGGCAATACCACTTCAGAATAAACCTGTAATTAATGTATATATACATGGGCAATACCACTACATGATTACACATGGAATTAATGTAAATATGCATGGGTAATATCACTTCAGAATAAACCTGGAATTAATGTAAATATGCATGGGCAATACCACTTCGGATTAAACCTGGAATTAATGTAAATATGCATGGGCAAGACTACTTCATGATAAAACTGGAATTAATGTAAATATGCATGGAAATTACCACTTCAGATTAAACCTGGAATTAATGTAAATATGCATGGGCAATATCACTTCAGATTAAAAAACTGGAATTAATGTTAATATGCATGGGCAATATCACTTCAGATTAAAACTGGAATTAATGTTAATATGCATGGGCAATACCACTTCAGAAAAAAACTGGAATTAATGTAAATATGCATGGGCAATACCACTTCAGAATAAACCTGGAATTAATGTAAATATGCATGGGCAATACCACTTCAGATTAAAACTGGAATTAATGTTAATATGCATGGGCAATACCACTTCAGATTAAAACTGGAATTAATGTAAATATGCATGGGCAATGTCACTTCATGATAAAACTGGAATTAATGTAAATATCCATGGGCAATATCACTTCAGAATAAACCTGGAATTAATGTAAATATGCATGGGGAATATCAGTTCATGATAAAACTGGAATTAATATAAATATTCATGGGCAATACCACCCTGGAATTAATGTAACAAATGCTTTTTAAAATAATTATAAAAACAAGAAAACCAAAAAATCTTTGGGTTGACCAAGGAACAGAATTTTATAACAAAACGTTTAAGAAACGTTTACGAAATGGTTGGATGATAATAATATTGAAATGTATCGTACGTTTAATGAGGGAAAGGCTGTGGTTATTAAACATTTAAATACAAATCTTAAAAAGTATAATGTGGAAATGTTTTCCAGCAAAAACAATGCAAATAAATATTTAGACGTTTTGCCAAAAATGATAGATAATTATATAACACACGATACAAAAAGGATTCAAATGACACATATAGATGCTAGCAAACATAAAATTGAGCAATTGGTTTATATCAATCTTTATGGTCATTATGATTTTAAAGGAAGAAAGGCAAATACAAAATAGGTGATATGATAAGAATATATAAAACAAGTTATAAATTTGAGTGAGAATATACTCCAAATTGAACAGAAGAAATGCTTAAAATAATAAATATTACATATACTAACCTATTTATTTATTAAATAGAAGATTTTAAAGGTGAAAAACAATTTATGGTACATTCTGGTACATGAATAACCCCCACCCACCCACCCCCCACCCGCCGCATAAAAAACCTCCCAATAAATACGAAATCTTTAGAATTGACAAAATATTAAAACGTGATTATAATTTAAACGTGCGTTTGTTAAATGGAAAGGGTATAGCCAGCAATTTATGTCTTAGGTCCCCTTGAAAGATGTTCAAAATTTAACCATATAGAGACAAGCTGGCCTTATGTTTATTCATATCCAAATATATTGATCCCTTTGCCAAAGGTTTGCTACGCACATCACATATAAACGTTTGTTTATTACACTTTTAATCTTCTCTCTTCCTCGTTTTTCTTGTTTCTTTTTGTTTGTTTGTTTGTTGTTTTTTGTTGTTTTTTGTTGTTTGTTTTTTTAAAATCTGCTCTGTTATATTTTTCCGGTTGTTCATTAATATATTCTAATATATAAAAAAACATTAGGTTTTGTTTTATCTGACTTACAGCTAATATTACCCTCACAACACATTTTACAATCCCAGAATTAATTTTAAGATTGCATTGCACAGAATAGAGTGAATGAAAATATTCAGCTCTATTGGTTTCAATACAAGCTGCTTTTACAAATGTTTTAGACCAATTGTTACCTACAAAAGAGTAACCAGGAAAGCCTGCTCCTTTTTGTTAACAATTTTCCTGCGCAGTCATATGTTATACATATTCTAATTTATTATTTGACCTGTTATTATCTGAATGGCCAATAACCTTATCATCAGGAATAATTCCATTAAAGTATTCCAAACAAAACGACGTGTTATTATATAACAGTAACTCCATAATAAAAGCTAGTCAATAATGTTTGTCCAAAAATCTTTTTATTTTTCACATTATATTTAAACATCTTTATTTGCAGCAAATAAGTTATAAATAGGGTGTGATCTACAGTCTTTCAATATTATATATTATACATTTATTTTTTTAAAGCAATATAAAAAGTAAGACTTAACAAATTAAATATAATAAATATAATAATGGAAAAATTTAGAGAACTACAGACAAATTTTGCTGAATCTCTACGAAAAATAAACAATTTACCCCGGGTTGATAATCACAATTTAGAAACCAATCTCTCGAAAAACTGTTGAAATTGGACCATTCTGGAGAGCATCATAATATGATAAAAATATCAAATACATAGATGAATCAACATGGAATGATTATGTAAAAATGATATTATAACATAATAAAACAATAAAGCCCATACCAACTCAGAGAAGAACAGCGCCATCTCCAATAAAGACCATTCCAATCCCAAGAAAAACAGGACCATCTCCAAAAAAGCTCAATTCCAACCCCAAGAAAAACAGTGGCATTTCCCCTAAAATCAGATATCAAACCATTCCCTCTCCAAGAAAACATGTACCACCTCCACGAAAACTGCGACATCTCCAAAAACACGGGCTCATCAGCCAAGATTTACTCTGAAGAAGAAAAACGTCAAAGATTGGCTAAAAGATTCTGAGGCCCCGCTAGATACGAGATACCAATATAATAATGACGTAGATAAATTCGTATCAAAGATGGATATAAGGATGTACAAGCTGTTAAACTTTGTGGGCAAAATAGAAGTAGCGGAGGAAATTAATGTCATTCTTGCTAATAAAGCAGCACCTGTGTTAAATGTAAATAATGTTGGTATACATATACTGCTACTGTATGGAATGATTGATTTGCTTCATTGGATGATAGGTAATTGATTGTGTCGATTTTATGACTCTTTTGAATGTACAGCAAATGATATTTTTTGATTTTTTTAAAATGTAGAGTGGCGGCGCAAGGGTTTGAGGCGCCCGTGGTCAATGTTCTTTAATGGCGCCCCTCCCCCCCCTCCACACACACACACCACCACCACCACCGAGGCGCCCGGCGGCAATTTTCTTTAGTGGCGCCCCTACTTTGCAACAGAGAACAGTATTTATGTCAGTTGCCAACCTCCACCGCCCTGCCCCCCTCCCATCTAGGCCCTAAAACCCGTGGCTTAGATGGGGGGTGGGGGTGAAAGCTCCCGACGGCGCACCCCCTCTCGCCCAGCGCCGCCACTGTGCACTTCTTACTGCATTCAGCTTTGGTGTCAGAGAAAAACACACTTTACTGACACTAAGGAATATACTATTTGTGTCTTATTGACATACATTTTGGGATGCATTGTCCTATTCTACTATTTTGTCGCGAAATTATTCACAAATTTTCGGTAAGACATAATTCTATTGATTTCATGTATATGTCTTGCTTTTTCAGTAGAAGCCAGATAAAAGTTAAAGAGATTAAATTTAATTAAGATTACATATAGACTTTTCATTTTAAATATCGTATTAGCTGAAAAATGTTTATCCTGGCTTGTATCGATTAAATCTCAATTACTTAGACCAGAAATTCATTTCAGCAGACGATAAAGCATAGACCAGAAGGTACATGAAAGATCAGTGTCCGACCTTTACTTTTGAATCCGTGTACTCGGAATAAACAACTTCATAGCGATTGAAACATCGATGTCATTGGCCGATTGATAGATAGCATCTGCTTTTTTTAAAATCTCCTTTCCTTTAAATGTTTGTGACAGCTGTCAAAAAGATTTCAAAAGAATGGTCATAACACATAGGAGTAGACAGTTGGTTATCTTCCTGCGATAAACAACATATGGACCAAAATAGACAGAAGGTGCAATAATTGGCCTATTGTGTGCCATGGGAACAAGTCACTTACACGGATTTATTTTTCGGATTATACATTATTTATGAATCATTTTATTACCAGCTGTGAATCTCTCTGTAATTATATAGCAGTGCGTGAACTCTGTGATTATATGGCAGTGCATGGAGGTTTTCTCGTGTTAAAATAAGCTGATTTAGAAATCAACACACACGAAGTTGCAGGCTTGTTGATATCTCGTAGTTTTGAGAGAGAGAGAGAGAGAGAGAGAGAGAGAGAGAGAGAGAGAGAGAGAGAGAGAGAGAGAGAGAGAGAGAGAAGAGGAGTGGGAGAGCCTTTGAAACGTGCTATTAATATTTCTGTCACGCAAATATGCAACAACGAATATTCCAAATGGATAATTACTTCCGTAACAATAGAACCAGTATAGGTTTTCTCGATGTACCGCTCAGAGATTGCGTGTATCAGAATATGTTCAATACACTTCTTAGCAAATACAGAAATGGGATATGAAAGTTATCTCCCTTCGCCTGGCCACCAGGTGTTGTGCGTGTAAGGTAGGATAGTGACTCAAATGCTTACGTTAAAATGAGGTTTCGAAATCTATTGTAAATCTATTTCAGGAAAATTTTGTTAAGTAGGAATATGCTCATGAATGAAATTGCCATTTCTATCTTTATTTCTTAATTGATCAAAGCTTGGTCATATTTTCTGGTGTATTGAGAGACAAACATTTTCGATAGTGTCCTTGAAGTTTATAAAAGTTTAATTTTAAAGGTCTTGCGAGTAAAGAAATGTCTTCTTATTTAAGCACAGGTCCTAAATTGATCAACTATAGCAACTGAGTTACTACCATTTTTTTGGTGAATGTTAAACTGTGTGTTAGATTTATGTGCAGGACAACAAGACTTCTTCAGGCCTGCCTTTAAGTACCTTATCAGGCTAAAACAGTTTTCCTAAATTGAAGAGTATCTATATGTAAAGAGCAGCATTAAAACAAATTTGCGTTGGCATAAATCTTCTCTCATGTGAATTGCTATTTCTTCTTTTTCTTTCATGTACCCAGTATTTAAAGGTGTATCATATGTCAGGGCTCTTATAATAATTAGTTAATCCATACGAATTAAACATATATTTTGTGAAGTAATCAAGGCAGATTAGGCATACAAGTTCTTCCAGGGAATTTCACTTAAGGAAAGGTAATTAGTTAATTATGTGTGTACATGTTTCCATTTAGTACAGACTTTTCTTTTACTGGTTTGTATTTATTTGACACTTTTAGTGTACATGTACAATAGAAGAGTCATTTAAAGATTTGCCGTATCTTAGAGTACATGTACAATAGAAGAGTCATTTAAAGATTTGCCGTATCTTAGTGTATATATTTTACTCTGGATATAATTATCGGAGTAGACGTTTCACTAAATTAGGTCGAACACTGCAGGCGCGGAAGCGGTATCTTTGATATACACCCCCACCCGCCAAACCCGCCCCTCGCCCTGTTTCCTGTTTTCCCCATTTCACGCTTATCGTACTCACACGCTAGCGAATGCTTCTGTGTTCATCACTTTGCATGTTCTTTTCTTCGCAAATTTTTAATGTTTCTTTTTATAAATTTTGGTCACCTTTTATAAATGTAGAAATGTAGTATATTCTTTGTGGAATTTATTTTTCCTACGTTCTGTTTCTTTTTCTTCATTTAATGTGTAGAATAGTTCTCTTCCAAATCTCATCATGTAGACAGATTAAATTTTATACTGGATTTTGTGTCAATTCAATGTTTATTCCGCTCAGGTTACGAATGTGACAAATGAGAAGTACAAAGTAAATAAAAAGTAGATACATATGCGTGTAACACTGATATCACATTTGTACAGGGGACTAATGATGTGGTTACCACTGTAGTGTGGTAAATAAGGTGTTATAGACAATAGAGTTAAATTGTTGTTACAAAAGTATTAAACTAATAATAACAGCTTTAAACAGCATACCAACTTTTTCATAGTTCGCATATTACTCAGGGCATTCTTGTTTTAGATTTAATCTGGTATATAAAACAAGATATAAGCATATCACACATATGATATTATATACATGGTGATTGCAAAGATTTCGTTTAACATACAGTCTTTTTTTATTTCACAAAATAGTAATCATACAAGTGGAATTCAGCTTCAACAAAAATATACATTCCACTATCAATTAAATTTCAACATGATATCTCTTATATATTTACACAACTTTAAAATCTAAATACCTTCTGAATTAAACAAATCGATCAAACGTAATATATTTCGCCTTCTATGATACGTATTGTTTAGGTAGAGTATTCTTTCAGTTTTGACATAAAGACAATTAAATATGTAATGAAATGTATCAGTAATACAGGGGGGTAACTGGGTACTGTCGGGGCCTCTCTGGGTACCAACGGGAATTTAACATGGTGGGGGCACTCTGGGTACCAACGGGAATTTAACATGGCGGGGGCAGTCTGGGTACCAACGGGAATTTAACATGGCGAGGGCACTCTGGGTACCAACGGGAATTTAACATTGGGGCCTCTCTGGGTACCAACGGGAATTTAACATGGCGGGGGCAATCTGGGTACCAACGGGAATGTTTATGGGACAGAAGTATTTTAGAGGGATAGAATATATACATACACCTAATACACAAACACACAAAACAAAACATAGAAACCCTAGGATTGGCAATGAGATTTTCTTTTCTTGGCAATTGGGTGGCCCTGAAACGGGCCGTTGGATTTTTTTTTACTTTCTCCACCATCTTTTCAGGAAGCCTAGGATGTTCTTCTTCTTCTTCTGGAGTGGATCAGGGAGCCAGTCAGGATGACCCAATCGCCTGAACTTCTCCTGGACCTTGATGCAGTTCTCGTTCAGGCGTTGGAAGTCTTGATTTTTCTTTTGGTTCTCCTTGTCTTTTCTTTCTTTGGTCCAGGAACCCTTGATGTTGACCACCTCCTTCTCCAGGACTTGTTTCAGAAGACTCTTGGCGGTGAGAAGGGCAGCCGCTTCCCTCCTGACGCTACAGGGGTGGGGGTGGGGGTGGATACAACCAATCATCTTCCTTTACCTTGTCTAGCAAGTACTCCACCCCTTCCAGCAGGTCCAAGGCTTTCTTTATCAAACCTACTCTACATGGTGAAATGGTAGAGGAGGTCTTTTGGGCTTCTTCCACCAAGACATCATACACTAGGTTCCTGGCTTTCTTTAGGGCTGCCACTTGGGTGGTGGCATACGGTTTGGTGGTCGGGTATTGCCAATACCTCTCGATCCTTTCTAACAAGGACTCCACCCACACCATTCCATCCCAGACTTCCTTTAGATTCTCTACGGTAGATATTCTGGTCTTCTTTTCAGTTGATGATGAATGGCGACACTGGGGAATGCGTCGCTTTATATGCTAGAAGCACGGACGTGAAGGAAAACATCCCTTCCCTCCCCAAAACATATATACAAAATCCTATCACACATAAAGAAACACACACACAGTACGCGGACCTAAAAGAAACACTTTTTTATTTTTTATTTTTTATTTTATATAAAACACATACACCAAACACACGCTATACAAACACACCTTTTATTTTTGGAAATGTTTTTTTTTTTTAAAAAAAACATACACCAACATACCTACAAACTTTTTTTAGAAGAGTTTTTTATTTTTATTTAAAAAAACCCACATACACCAAACACACTCTATACAAACACACATACCAGGGAATCGGGGATTTTTTTGAGTGGGAAAGACAAAGACAAACAAACACAAGCAAGCATACAAACACTTATATGGCAAATAAGATTTTTTTTCTTGGCAATTGGATGGCCCTGAAAAAGGCCGTTGGGTTTTTTCTTGTATACCTAGAGATGTGGACATCTCCCAGGTCTTGCTCCACAGGCAGCACATCTCCCACTCCATCCATTTCCATAATTTGTGAAGGTGGGAAAAGGTAAGGGAAGTAAGATGAAGGGGAGTTCAATGACTTCACCTTCCCAGTTCTCCATCTGAGGGATCGTGAAGGTCTCCCTTCTCCTCCTAATCACGCTATTGGCTTGGGGATGCTGATGCGGAGGTTGCTGAGGTTGTGGCTGTGGCTGCTGTTGTTGTGGTGGTGGTGTCCACACCATTGGCCTCATTTCGCAGTTGGGGAGTATCGCGAGATGAGGCCTTAAGGGTTCTTCCTTTTATTTTTCCTCCTCTTTCATCTTCTTCTCCTCCATCTCCTCCAGGTCCCTTAGGAGCTGCCAGGGAATCTCTAGGTGTACTCACAGTGCTCTAAGTTTTTTTTCTTGTTCATCTTGACGAGTGAACGGTGGTAGCTTGACTGGGGAATGCGTCGCTTTATATGCTGGATGCACGGACGTGAAGGAAAACATCCCTCACACATACCTAAAAAACATCACCCACACTACCGCGTCTGACATCATCCTTATGACGTCATTTTTCGCTTCGCGGATCCTGCACTCCACCACCCCTACAAAAAACACACCCTGTACGCGGACCTAAAAGAAAACACTTTTAATTTTTACTTTTTATTTTTCTATAAAACACCAAGCACACTCTATACAAACGCACACCACACATACATTTTTTAGAATTTTTTATATTTTTAATTTTTATAAAACACAAACACACTCTATACAAACACACACCACACATACATTATTTTTAGAATGGAAAGGGATTTTTTTTGAGTGGGAAGACAAAGATAAACAAAACAAACAAACACTCCACATACAAAGACACTAAATTTTGTTTGGTAGGCAATCATAGAGTAATCTTTTCTAGAGATCTGGGTGGCCTTGAAAAGGGCAGTTGGGTTTTGATTTGGTGAGAAGTTTTTTGTAACTTCTAGCAGCAGGACGGCCACGTTTCGCCACAGGTCTCACTGCCGCAGGACAAGGACGCTTTCTGGTGAAAGAGAAGGCAAACTCATCACAATCCATTCTACAACTTATTTCTCCGTCTGGTTGTTTCAGCTTCTGCAAGAGTTGTTGTTATTGTTGTTGTTGTAGCTGCTGCTGTTGTTGTTGTCTTTGCCAGTGTTGCTGAACTATTGGTCTCTCCTCCATTTCCGCTCTGTCCCTGACGATTTCTTCTCTCAGGACTTCTTCCACCAGATCTTGAGCCATTTGCAAAAAGATCATCGTCTTCTTCTCTGGGTACTTCTGAAGTAGGTTATGTCTCACCCGATGCATATTCAGCATTGCTTCATTCAGCTTGCTAATCTTGCCTGCCATCTTCTTGAAATGTTAAGGAGTTAACGACATTGACTGGACTGACAAGCGCACCGCTTTATATGCTGGAAGCGCGGACGTGATGGAAAACATGTCTCAGATCGATAGAGAGAAATGTGAAAGAGTAGGTTACCTCAGATCGATAGAAAGAGTTAAAGAGCATTTCCATTTCATTTTTTTTCAAATAAAATAAACAACACAACACCATTTGTTTTCAAAAAGCAAAATTTTAATGAATAACAAGAAACTTCTCTAACACATAATGCAATCTAACAATATTAAACATGAACGTATTTACAGGGTTGACAACGTTGGGAAGTCAAACTCGACTTCCCCTGTTCTAAATCATTCTGTCCTCGATGCACACTACGTTTCTGAGCTAAAGACAAGAGATAACCATAATGTTCACAAAACCATCTTTCTACTTTATCATCGTTTCTAGCATACTCCCTATCAAAACAAGTCACTAAATGTTCTAAGGAATATCCGAGACTGCGTTGATGAAGAAAATGTACACAATATTGTCCACACACCATAGAATCTGATCCTTGTAATCTGGCATTATTGAACTGAGTAGAGACCGCATTTCTTCTCATAAAGTCAATGATGTCGTCTTCCAAAGGAGGTAATCCATAAGAATCAAAATATTCCACACTGTGATCGTTGGGAAAGTACACGGCTACCCAATGGGTTCCTGGTCGATGACTGTCGTCGGTATTGATGACATAGCCATGAACGTCTTTAGGTTTGCGATGGGGAAGTTCATCTTCAGCACACACCACAGGATTCCAAGAAGAAGTGTACGAACTGCGAGTCAACCCGGTTAGGAAGTTCCCAGGTATCCATTTCTTTTTCTTGGTTCACAGGTAACGATAAGTCATCTATTCACACTTGACTTTATGCTTTAATTGGTCTCTCAAGTAAGTCGACGAATCACGGACAGTCTCTATACTCTGTTGCAAGTGAGCTTCGATGCTTCGGATCTCCAGAAGAGTTAGTGGAGGTGAGGAACGATCCTGCAAGTCTTTATACCACTTTCTCAACACCTTTTCTTCCGAGATCAGCGACCATGCTTTCTACAGATATTCGTCCAATTTTTCATCTGCAGTCATCATCAAACATTTGTCGTGTTGTTTCTGACTCGGATGATCGATTTGACACCCATGACAATGTTCTCGGGTCAGGGTTGTAATTCTTTCAGTCAATTCTGTAGCAAAACAGGAGACTAAATGTTGCTCTTGTTCTGGCCATATAAAAGCCATAAATCCAGTAAACTTGGGAACACTATTTTTCTCTTCTTCTCCTTTTAGTTCTGGATCAAAAACAGAGTCATCACTGGTGGCTTGTGACTGCTGTGGTTCACAAAATCCCTCATCTTCTATCTTTGGGTTCTTCGTGTTGCAATTTTTTTTTTCTTCTAATAGTCTAGAATCACTTCTCTCAAACAGTTGATTTCTAGAGTATTTTCAAATTCTGCATACAAGATGACGTTCACGGTGTTGGCTAGAGCTGTAGCAAACTGAAATTCCACACGAAGTTGACCTAATTTTATAGCGTGGAAATATCCTTCGTCGCTGCCTTGGTCAGGAGTGAAATCAAATCCCCACAAAGCATATTCTCCTACATAATCCTCGTACGAAATGCCGTGGCTGTTGTTGGTGCCTAACTGTCCCGTGGCTTCAAACAGTGTCAAGTAAGATCTCAAGTAATTTTTATGGGCAAAGTTAGGTTCAAAAGGTCTGGTACACAACGTCTGGCCATCTCGAGTGACTTCTATCTTGGAGACGTTGAAGTGTTGAAACTCGAAAGGATTTTGATCGATGGCTCCGTTGAGGGCTGCATTACTGACGATGCCAATCAGCAAACGTTTGGGGAGCTGTCCTTGGAAGACGTGATCTTCGATTTGGATCGGAGTCCAGCGGCAATGGTAAACGTTTTAACTTCCAATCGTCGCACAGGATACTTGGCGGTGGTTCTGCTCAACGTTTGACTGATGTCGTTGGCTGCTTTAGGTAAGACTTTGACACGGCACACGTAAAGTCTGGCTTCTTCGATGATGGTTTTGTACTCGTTGGCATGAGCCATCAAATGGAAGACGGTACTACTGCGATTCAACAAATACTTGTCTTGCAACCACATGTCCAAATGCAAACGATCCATCAGTTCTAAATTGCGCCCTTGTTTGATTTTCTTTTGACGGTCGTTAAATCCCACATTGTGAGGATTGTCAACTTCTGTCAACACTGTGTCGTTGAAGGCATCCAAAGTGTCAGGTTTCCATAACACGGAAGCGTCCAGATGGGTGTTCTTGGCTTCTTTTCCGTACGTCAAGAGATTTTCCAAGTAAGTACGGTAAGGGTAAGTATTCATGCTGCTTATGACCAGTTTGTTATTCAAGTAGAAATCCACTTCGCTGAACAAGGAATGCATGAAATTATTGACGGGTGCTACTCTGGCCTCGGCCCTAGGATTCCTGTTGTCCGTTTTGATCACTTTGAGTTTCAGGTACAAGTGACTGCTATTCAGATCGATGTAATATTCGGTTTGTCCTTTGATTTCAAATTCGATAGGAGCTGAAGTCGTCAAAGACGATACAGGATGAAATTCTACCCATTGGGATTCTTGCATCGTCATCATGGTCGGGAGCATGGCAAACAGATCCAGTTCTGACTTGGTACATTCGCAAGAATCTCGGTGCATCATTTTCAACAGTTAGTAATCAAACAGGTCTAATTCTCTGACCGTTCTTCTTTTCTTATTCTTTTTCTGAACACCGTGTGGTTTGTGAGCTCTGAAGGGGTGTCGACGTCTATTTCTGCCTTGTCCTTGCTGTGTCGTTGAGGAAGAAGTCATGCCAGGATCAGAAGCGTGAAGCGAATTTATAGGGGTCTCTCGGCAACCCAAAAGATCTTTTCCAGTTTGCAGAAACACATTTGTTCCTGCTCTCATAAAGGCTTCTTTCGGATTTTGTTTGTCGATGAATTCGTTTTGAAGAAATTCTTTTGCGTACGTCAAAGCGGCATCTTTTAAGGCATGCAATCTTCGAGTCACCATGGGTTTCAAGATGGGGGCTACCGTCCGAAAAGCAGATTTTAACATATCTCCTAAACCGTGTCCTCGTTGTCGAGTCACTCCTCGGTACACATGATACATTTTGGGTGTTACAATTCGCTGGAGAACCTTTTTCGAAAATGTAGTTTCACCGTGACTTTTCATTTACTGAGTAGAACACTTTGTCCCTAATTTCCTTTTGTACTAATGTCGACACTGGCAAAATACGATTTACTGATTGGAAGATAATGACGATGTATAAATTCACAGTTGAGATGATACGTGTTTCCACCTTCCTCGTACGCGGTGACGGCAGAATCCGCTTTGAAAGGAATGACTCTCAGTAACGGAGCGACTGTGTTTCCCACCACGTTGTACTCCACCACATCGGAGTACACAAAACTATAAATTCAGTTCATCGTTCAATTTGACAGGGTAGCGAAAAAAACTTGTAAAATCGATCGTTGCTGTGGATGTTTTTCATGGGAACCAGTTTTGTGTATCCACCCAAAATATCAAAGAAACCAGGACAAAAAGTGATGGACAATATTTTGGCGTCCGAAAAATGCATTTTAAGACGATGTGACACTTTATGGTACTCGATCGTTACAATTTTCTTGACTTTGTCCAAGGCTTTGCCAAATTGGTCCTGAAAGATAGCCGCAATCGTCTCCACCAAATGTTGTGCATTAAAATAATACTCCACAGGAATTCTCATGGTATAAATAGTCAAACAAGGAGGATTGGTGTTTAATGATGTTTTGGATTCGTAAATGGTAGGATCATTTTTGTCCAAGTGTTCTTGCACTTGCTCGTCAGGATATCCACGATGAAAGTGCTTTGGCCTTCGTTGATATTGAGGGCTTGCGTAGGATGAATGATTTGTACCAAAGCCACTTCCCAATGAGCTTCGCGATCCAATTGTATGGACTGAAGTAATTTGGCCGTGAAGCAACATAAGGTGTTGTTGGGAAACACATCCATCGAACTGTCACTGGGTAAAGTTAAATAAAATTGGTTATTCATAGTTCCAAGGTTCTGGTGTCCGAGAAGTCACTCGAGTTCAAAGGAGAATGATGCTCAAACTGTTCCAAAAGAGGGCTGGTATTGTGGTGACTGGAAGAAGGTGGACTGGCGTTGGCAGCACCATTGTGCTGGCTGCTGTTGTGACTGTCCGTCGTAAATTTCAAGGATGGACTGGGTAGAAGATAACCGATGCAACTGCTGAGTAAAATGGTCCACAATTGTTTGTCTCCTTGTTGCAAACTCAAATTGGCAATAGCTGCTCCGATGACACAATACACCACAAAGATTTGGCAGAAAAAGACGATTTGATTTTTAGGCACACGTTCTCCGCACCACACAACAAAGTGTTTTTGTAATTCTTGAAGAGAGGAACTCTGTGAAGGAGAAGAGGTAGTGGCTGTGTTGAACTTCATGTTGGTTACTTCTTCTTTTTATAGTCGACGACTTGGGAAGCGGCAATCCAAGAATCAAAACTAGGTGGATATCCTTTCCAACGCACTTTAACTTCTACTCGACGTTTGCCCACTTTACGTGTTCTTCGTTCGAGAATGCTTTCGATGTCGTACCAGTCGTCTTCTTTTTTGGTCACTCGTTGTAACTCAGGCAAGAAAAAAGTTCCTTTTAACACTTCTCCGTGCATGTCTTCCAATTTATAGACGGGAGGATCACGTCCACGCACTGGACCAGTGACACGAAACAATTCGGTCGTCCAGTTGGGTAAATAACCTTTGTCAAAAGTGCGTTTGGTTTTTCCGATGCAAACCCAATCTCCCGTCTGGAGCACCAGGGTTTTCTGGTGTCTTATTTTTGATGTACCAAACAATTTATCAAACACCGTCATTTCGTTTTCAGGGGTGACCTCTTCGGGGGCACATCCGATGCTACTATGGTACGATTGATTGTACGCTTTGACCAAACGTGGTAACACGTCGATGTACTTGAGAGTGTGTTGATGTGTAAAATATTTCCACATGCGTTCTTTCAAAGTTCTTTGAAAACGTTCTACGACACTGGCTTTGGTTTAAGGATTTTCGGTGGTAAAAAAATGAATGTGGCGTTGTTTCTATTCTTTTTGAAAAGCTTGGTTTAGAAATTCGGTGCCTTTGTCGGTTTGCCATCGTAAAGGGTGACAACCACTTTGTTTCAACACCAGTTTTAAGGCGCGTACTAAGTCGGTACTGCTTATAGAAGTCAAAGGAACGACCCAAGCAAATTTGGAAAACACGTAGATGACACAAAACAAATATTTGTAACCGCGATTGTATGCTGCCAAATGAATGACGTCCGATAAATCTGCTTGCCCATTGATGATCGATGCCATCCACTTTGGTTTGACTTCTAGAAAATTTTAGTCGAATGGGTTTGTGTAACGTGTACGTCGATTGTTCTTGTAAACATCTTCGTTCGTCTAGCAAAACTACACTTTTCAATTTGGTTTTAGCAGCCCGATACAATTTTTGAACTCCTCAGTAACCCGCAGCATGGGCAGGATTGTAGTAAATGCTAGCTAAAAGTTTCTCTATGATTTTTTGTTGTTCCTCAATAAGTAACCCACTGTTCGATACTACTACCACTTTGGTGTCGTGAGGTTTGGACGAAGCGGCTTGACGCGTTCGACGAGCCACAGGAGTCGGTTGTGAAGGGATGATGGTAGGTTTCTTCTTCTTTGAGTCTTTTTTCACTTCAGTCTTGCTTTCTTTCCTTTTTTCTTCTGCTGAAGAAGGAGTGGACATCATCTTTTTAACCCAAGCTTTCATTTCTTCTCGATGAGGTGTAGGAGAGGGTGTCAACAATTTGCTTTCTTTCTTTTTTTCTTCTGCTGAAGAAGGAGTGGACATAATCTTTTTAACCCAAGCTTTCATTTCTTCTCGATGAGGTGTAGGAGAGGGTGTCAACAAGCCAGCAGCAATCTTACTAGAGATGGGAGCAGACGGAGTTTGAAACACTTCTAGGGGCTCGTCTTCTTCTATCGTTCCACAACGGTCCGATCTGCATGGGTAGAAATCCTCCTCGTTGCACTAACATGTTTTTCTTTTGGTTGAGAGGTATTTTCTTTTTGACAATTTGGCGAAGAACGTGTCGATGTTTGCCTAATTTCTGTTTCTGTATTTTGGACAAAGGTACCGTTCCTTTCAGCACATTCAAACAACATTCACACACGGTATCGATGATTTCTTGGGGCTGTTTGAATGAGTTGTTTTCGCATGGGAGGATTGGATTTGGTCAGGACAGACAAGACGTCCCAATGTTTAATCAGACGAGGTGGAAGTCCTTTTTTGGTTTTGCCTTTCTTGGGACAAGTAGAATGGTGTGCACTTTTGGGGGTCATCTTGGATGTCAGGTGCAAACAATAGAACTGAGGTTTCACGGAGGTCACACTTCTTTTTTATACTGGAACACGTCTCCACTGATGGTCAGCACGGCGTACCATCTTCACGACAGGCATTACTCGACGTTGAGGTGTTTTCAACGGACTAAATCGTCTCAGTTCTTCTTTGGATAAATCCACTAAACTTTGTAACACGCCTTTTCTCTCTTGGACTTTGGTTTTAGGTGAAGGCACTTTTTTAGCGGCAGCCGCAGTGGCTCAAGCAGCCGAGGTCGATTCCTCCGGAGTGTTGACTTTCGAAATGGGTTTCCATTTTTGCATCAAATTAGGAAACAGGTTTGCAGGCATCATGACGAAGGGCGAAGACGAAGAAGTGGACGAAAGAGAAGGAGACATCGTCACTGCCTCTCGTGGCTTTCGGGTGTACGTGCGCGTCCTAGCAGTAGTACCTCTCTTTCGGAAAGCAGCAGATGTGGTGCTGGTGTTCGGTGTTTTCTTGGAAGGGCTTTTCTTCTTCATCTTCGTACGGGCTTTCTACTTAGGGCTTTTCTTCTTTGGGCTTTTCTTTTTGGTTTTGGTTTTGGCTTGGGCACTAGGATCCCATTTCAAAAGAGAACGAATCATGACACCTCCTAAAGAACCCCTACCACCAGGGGTTAAAATGATTTGTTTTTTAGTGCCTGGATCGATTCTAGGATGTGTCAGTTGTGACAGTGCCACTTTATGTTTTTTAAAAAAACGTTTGGTGTATGAGGGATGTGAATGATGCCTTGAAGTAATTGACGTACCGTCAAAGTAAGCCATCGTAACACTTCTTTGAGGCTAGCTTCTAACAAATGTGCACGGACTTGTGCATTTGTTTCGCGACTGATGCCATACAGGGCACGAATCAATTTGGCAGGAGGATGAGATTGAAAAGAAGTCATCTCGACGACTGTGAGAAAGAAATGACGTGGTGGATGTTTTTATAGTTTTTGTTTTCTTTCAGAGAGTGACCGAAAGGGACGTGTAAATGACGGGACCTCCTGCTTGACACCAATGGTGAAACAAACTGGTACGAAATCTCAAATACTCGGGAGTGGTGGGTCTTACATCGATGAGTAAATACGCATGAGATGTTTGAGTGGCATCGTCGTACCCATAATTTAGCCAAGGAGTGCCAAACTGTTTGACTAACACTTGCACTTGAAATTTGTCTCTGGGGCTCTTAAACAACACTACTGATGACACGATGGGCTTTACTTTGTTGAAATAAATTTTGAGTAATGTAAATGATACTGGCATTACGATGAAATCCTTTTCGTGTTAACCAAAGTTTAATTTCTTCTTCGTCTTCTCCTAACATTACATCGAAGATGACCAGATGTGTTTGACTCAAGTCAGACACGATCCCATCGTCTTCGCGAGGAATGCCTTCGACAAACGAAATGGCTTCTCCATGACTTTCTCGAAGTAAGGTGTAAGACGATTGCCACTCTTTGTAATACCACACGATACGTTGAGGAGGACGATCAAACAAATGAGATTTGTGTTCGATCAAACGTTTGACAAATTCGGTTTTGTCTGACCCACAGGGTCCAGCAATCAACATGTTAAATGGATGGCGCATATACAAAGCTTCCCAACTTGAACGATCTAACTTTTCGTCAATAACTTTGACCACAGAAGAAGAAGAGGCAGAGGAGGCAGAGGAAGATGCAGCTATGACTGAGGCAGGAAGAATTTTGAGAAGAATACGATAGACAGAAGATATTTTATACGTTTCATACACGTTTAATGTTTGAAAAAAAAACAAAAAAAAAAACATATTTACAGGTCATTAAGTACGAAAACGCATACAGCAAAAATGGTGAGGTACAACAATAATGCCACCACTAAAAGAATCAAAGTTCTGTATAAACAAGTCAATGTACAACAACACACTTGATGAATATGTGTCCTACGAAATGGGTGTACACGCACTGGTATTCTTGTCTTTGTTGTGGAAGAATGAAATGTCTCTGACGGAAAGGTTCTTTGTTCGTCAGGTGTTTCTATGGGTACGACGGTTTGGTTTTCTTCTTCTTGAGGTTCGAGTGTCATGATTAACTTGGGTTCCACGTTCACTTCTTTTTGTCTTGGAAAATTAGTGACGCGCCTGTTCCTTGGCAAAGTGTACCACTTCTTGTAGCTACAGTCACGTACATCTTTCCATTCGTAAAGTTGTTGGTGTAACCAACTAGCGATGCACACTTCTTGAAACGTATGAAGTGTAGATATAGTTTGGCCAATGCCTTCTACACACGGGGGTACACACCTAGTATTCATCACGATTCTCAACACTTTGAGCACAATTTGTCTTTCGTGTTCTGATAAAGCGTGAATGGTCATGTTTTTGGTTGTATGTACCGTTCATCAAAATAGTCCACAACAAACACGGGTCCTCCCAAATAGTCCACAACAAACACTGTTCCTCCAAAAATACCACAACGAATGTCCTGGGAAACGAAATCCAAGAAAATTAGTCACTTACAAACACACCACATAGAATCCAAACTTCAATGGAAACAGTTCCTGTATCAGGTGTCTATAATCCTCTAAGGTCTGAACACTATCTTTGACTTCCTTCCACGGAATACGTTTCACAAGTGAAGACAACGGTCCTGGCATGGTTCGCTTTTATATCCAGGTTCCCAAGGTTGGTGTCTTTTGTGATAGTCTACTCCACAGCATCTGTGATAGTCTCTCCCAAGAATCAGTCTTCTTATACTGTGGAACTAAGCATAGTTTAAAAATCGATAAATGACTTTGAGTTTACGTTTCACTTGTATCTTGACAAACTCTCTGTAAATGTGTTCTCGCAGCTCCGGAGGCAAACAACGAATGTGTTCTTCTAAAGTGTCCGACATGGGTTACTTTTTGAGACCAACCAGAGGCAGGTACTGACAGCGCGGAGACCATCTGGCATGCTCCAAGTAAGCTGAGTTTTTATTTTCCCTTTGTGAAGCGTCACACCGCAAGTGAAACACTTGACTTTGTCACCTTCTCCCAAGTATCCAGCTCTGGCTAAAGCTTTGGAAGTAGGTCCTTGCAGATATTTAGACCACTTATCTTTGAACGTCTGGAGTCGACTTTCAAAGTCGGAATAGCCAGCCAAAGCCACAGGCAAGAGTCACAATGAATGGTTAGGCTTGGAAGTTGTCCCTTTATATACTGAAGATCGGCGTGTCCGTAAGGCAAAGTTGTGTGGTCTGGAAGTCTCACTCGTTTCTGGTACACAATTTGGTAAACTTTTTCTAAAGGACGACTGACGATTTGGTGATTTGGTAACAGTACGATTTTGTGAGGTTCTAACGTTTTCACTCACAAGTCTTGGGCTTGTCCAGACTGCAAAGCATTTTTCAAGATATCAAAGTTCACCACTTGGCTGGTTCGATAGTTCAGTGTTAATCGACTTTGCATTTGGTGTGAAGTTGGCCTTGTCTGTTGCGGTATCGGTAGCCGTAATTTTTAGGGTCACCGCTGACAAAACTCATGATCGTCTCTTGAGGGTGCTCGTTCCTCCATGCTCCTAAGCGATCTCCTTCGATGGAGGGGTGTGGGCAACCGGGGCGATGGATGTACATACAACTGTCGGTGTCAAAGTACAGGACACGATCTCCCAACATTTCTAAAGCCTCGTCGTACAATTTCACGCGAGCATGGGCTGTCGTGTAGGCTGCAATGACCACATTGCTAAACTCGTCGGGGTGTACAAACTTGGATTCTTCTTCGTAATTGACCAAGATCAAATCTTCACGGATGATTTCCACGTGTTTGACTAGTTTACTTTTGTCGTCCACTAGTTGAAAATAGCGACTGGGATCTGCCAAGTATTCCGTCTTGGGCAAGATCGTACGTTGTGCCATTTTTCCCCACAAGCAATTCAACATGACTTTGGCAAACGATCTTCTTCCTTCGTTCTTTTCTACGTCTTCCAAAGTGATGCCTTCTACGGCACGGTACTGTTCTTTGAATGGAACTTGGTCTTCTGGCGTCCGACACCAAGAGGGATAGCCGCTGGCTTCTTGTTTCAGTTTGAGAAATTCGTTGACGTAGCCTGAGAAAATGCCTGGATTCGAGGCGTCGTCCTTTTGGTATTGTGCTGTGGTAGGAAAGTGCCAAATTTAGTACACTTTCAACAAGCGGTATCCCCGATTCAGAGCACAAAACAATTCGGCGCTGACCAACGTTCCTGTCAAAGCGTGTTCTTCCTCCGTGTGGTGACAGGGGTGATCTTGGTTGCATGTTTTGGCACACGTACGGCATAACTGAAACATCAGTTTTCCTTGGCAATGATGGAGTAAGACAGGATGGTACAAGTTTTTCGGCGGAAATGTTTGCATTTGATCAATCATTCGTATTGACGAATGAGTTCCACGTCGATGCGTTCCGTCAGGATTTCAGGGTGTCCCGAAGGAAATCTCTTGTATTTACACACCCAAGGATACAACGAACACACGTCAATGTATTTGATTTCTTCTCCTCGAGATTCGTCTACGTCGTGCAGCAAGCGTGTGGCATTGGTTCAACCTCCAAACAAACTGTGGCGTGGATCCAAAGGTTCGATGTCGACCACGTCGTAACTTTCGGCAATGCGTCTTAATTCAGGATCGGTTTTGAATTTTCGATCGTACTCGTGCTCCCACATTTCTACCACTTGGTATCCTTGGCTTTCTAACTTCAGGCGACGTTGGCAAGTGTGTTCGTACAACTCTTCCATGGTGGAATCTGAAAAAGGACTTTTCAGGTGTCGTTGATGAAAACAGGTAGAGCATCGCTGAAATTCGTACACCGTCTGAGGGTTTTCTAAATCCCAATCATCCGCTGAAAGACTGCCTATTTTCTTTTCTCCTCTTCCGTTTCTGGCATGTTGTATCCATTTGTCTTCCTTTTGGCACAAGTAATGCAACCAACGCAATGCTTTGGCAGAGTATTGACGACTGGCGAAGAAAGAATTGTTAGGATCTATGATGGCTAGTTCGTTCTCGGGCATGAACTTTTTGGTGTACTTTAAGGTACAGGCTTTGGGTAGGGTGCACGCTTCTTTCAAAGGATCGACTTCTCTGTGATCTAGACATAATTGTCGAAACTTTCCAAAGCAACGGCGTAAAATGTCCACATCGGATCGACAATACTTGAGCATTTCTTCTTGAAAGTCAAACGGTTCTAAAGCGTGAGAGTCGTACCAAGCGTGAAAGGCTTCTCTGTGTTCGGTATGCATTCCGTCGGAGTCGTAATAGTGAACCTCAGGCAAATGTGGCAGCACGACGTCTTGATTGGCTTCCGTATTGAAAAAGTGGGGAAAATATCCTATTTCTGTCATTCCAAATGTTTTAGGCATTCGACTCAAAGGCATAGCCAAATAACTCATGGAATCTTTGAATTGTACTTGCCCCACTTGCATGTAGATGAGTTTAGCTCCGTTCATGGTGACTTTGGGGCATTCGGTACCTTGTTCTGAATAATATTTCAGAAGAAACTGTCCATCGTATCCCGAGAAATTGTGAGCCATGACGGTAACATGGCGATGACAATCTCCTTAACGTTGAATGTCCTCTTCACTCCAAGTGTCGTGGGTAGGGTCTATAATCCATTGAGCAAACTCGGGTAGAGTGTTGGGGCCACGAAAGATTTTTTTCACGTCCTCCTGGAATCCTACTACAATGAGGACAGTGAACATGGATAGGTTCTTGTATGCACTTCTCACAAGCCCGATGAGCGACGCAGAAATTAGGGATGTGAATCCCCATCTCTTGCATGCATTCAAAGTCAAAAAAGATTAAATCTACTTTGGTCTTGTTCTTCTTCGGATCACCTTTTAATTTTTTCTCCAGTGTATTGTCGTATTTTTAAATGAAACATTGATGATCATAATCCACGATTTGGTCGCAAATGCGGCATGTTTTCTTTCCAGCACAAGTGTGTCTCTTGGGGTCGCTGGTTCGAGTCAGGTGTCCGCACGTGGAGTCAATTTCAATAAATCACAAGCGCTTTTCTGCTGGTGACCTTGTGTCCTGAGATGTTGTTCGTAACTAGAGGGACTGACGAAGGTTCGTCGACACGTCGGACAATGCACGTGTTTTTCAGGAAGGTATGTCTTGGAAACTAAACAGCCCCGACATCTCTCTCCGCAATGAATGTGTCGGTCCCGACTGTTAAATCCTTGGTCACATTTATCTCAGTAGTAAGAGTATCTAAGAAATCCTGTGATACTGGTGATGGCATATAAATGTTCTTGATGATAATACACGTGAATGTATTTTCCTCGGGGAAATCGGGTCCTCGAAACAGCAGAGCTCCGCGAACTTCTTGAGGGTGTACTTTCAAGATATACCGAGGAGCCAAGACGTCTTGAAGTTGTTGCATTTGAGAAATGCCACACACGGTCTCTTTCCATATCCCTCCTTGTTGTAACAGGAGTTCTGCTTCTTTTCGTTGTTTGGCTATCTCCGATCGTCGAATGTTATTCCATGCTCTTTTCCATTCTGAGGTCTCGTTCTTGTCGGCATATGTTCATCCCACCACGATGGCACGGGTCAAGCACATCTTGTCCTGAGAATTATCGATTTGGACGACACTGAATTTGGTACTGCAAAGGTCATCAACCAGTAACACTTTCCTGCTTCGTCCGCTACCTCGAGGAGGTGACACGTGAGTCATGTAAAGTGTGGCTTTTCCATCGGTGATGGTAAACTCTTCGTTGGATTGTTGAACGTGTTCAATTTTGTCCATGACTTTAGACGGTGTTAATTCTGCCGGGGTGCTGAACTCGATCCAGACAGGAGACTTCAAACTGTCGTGATGGATGGAAAGTCTCAACCGATCGTCCTCTTTGACTCCGCATTGTTGTTTCAAGGTCTCCAACACAGAATCCCACAAATCGGTAATTAACCCTGCAGCTTTCTCGGGAGGCACTTCAGACTTGAAGTCTTTGAAGTGGACGGTGTAAGTGTAAGCCGTGGTTCTAAATTTTCTAGAGTTCATTTTTTGTGTCTCTCGAATGCGATAGTAATTTTCGGGAGCCATGGAAGGTCTTTCTTGGTTAGGGGTTCTAGATTCTTTTGGTTTAGTGGAAGGTGTGATTTCAGGCTCACTCATGTCCTCTTCGAAATTGCTGGCATGGACTTGAGCTAGCACTTCAGCGAGCGGTGTTTGAGGCGGCAGGGAAAGTCTCCATCGTGGCTTCTTCGTTTCTTCTTCTGTTTTCTCATTGAAAGTGCGTGATCTTTACATCATGATGTCTTACTTGAATCTGATTGAGTTTTATACAGGGTCTCTCCCTATATATAGAGAGACCTTCCTACCCTCAGAATCACTATTCGTTATTCAACTTTCAAACAGTGAAGATGGAAGAGTCAAGAAGACAGATCGCCTTTCTGGTCAGAGATTTGCAGACAGTCCTTCGAATGTATACCACTTTCAATAAGACTAAGGACTACTCCTCCTTAGCCTCTCGAGATAAAGTCAAGATACTTGCTATATCTGCCAAGAGAAAGGACACTGGGCTCCAGAATGCATACAACGTCAAAACCAAGGAAAAGAAAAGAGAGACCAAGGGAAATATACCTGTTATCATTGTCAAGAAAAAGGACATTGGTCTTCAGAGTGTCCTAAGAAACAAGAGAACCACAACAAGAGATTGAGGAAGCAGAGGGATCTTCAGCCCCAGAAGAAGAAGAAGAAGAAGTACTCATCCCCGTCGTCAAGAAAGGCAAGAAAGCCAGACGACTAGAAGACAGTGAAGAAGAAGAAGAACCCTTGATCTCTGTGAAGAAATTCAAGAAAAAGAGAGACAGACAGTGAACAATGAACTTTGAGTGATGTGTTATGAAATGTTCGTTGTGATTTTTTTTACAGAGAATATAACACAATGGAAAAAAAAGTAATTTTTTTTTTTTTTTTTAGAGTATGGACTCACGCACGCACGCACTCACTCTTACACAAACCATGGATGGGGCTTCAAGTTTTACTTGATGTGGCAATTTGATTATTTCTTTTCTAAGAAATGTAGGTGGACCTGAAAAGGACCGTTGGGTTCTTTCTTTCTTAAACAAACTTATGGACTGGACATGATGAGCTTTAACTGTCTCAATCCCTTTCCACGGCTAAGTCCTATTCATCCTTCTCCTCCTGCTGCTGCTGCTGCTGCTTTGGTCGTGGTAGTAGTAGTAGTAGTACTGAATGATGGTGGTGGTTGTGGTAGCATCTTAGGATTAGTGATGGGTTTAGAATGTTTCGCCGGTGAGGGTCTCTTTCTCTTGGGTTGTGTTAAAGAAATCTGATATATGTTTCTCAGATTCTTTAACTCAGCTAAAATGTCTTGTAACAAGCTCACCGTTTTGTTTTCATCACTCCCTTCCTTCTGTCCTTCACACTTCTCCTCTTCTAAATTTCTTATTTCTTCTTCTTGCTTTCTTCTTTCCTCTTCTTTCTGAAGAAAGGCTTCTTCTGCTTCTCTCTGACGCTGTACAAATTTTTCCAATTCTTTCTTTTGCCTCTTTTTAAAATCATCGATCGCAGGTAAAGATGGTGGTACTAATACGGTGGTGGGTTTTTTTCAGGCAAAAATTCTTGCAATGATGACAGAAAATTCACAAAATCTAAATTAAAATCTTCTGGTTGAAAGTTCACCACTTCATTCGCTGCTGTCGTCGTACTCTCATAACTTTCCGTCGCAGGCTCACCCCAATACATGGTCTTCGTGGTATCAGACATACTCAAACTATGTTGGCAAAGGTAAAACCATACGAACGCTGTGACGCCTATATACTAAAGATGACGACACCCGCCCCCCCCCCCTCCCGCTCTCATTCGATTGGAAGAGCTACCTACTCTGTTGTAACGCCTAGTTCATTTCGATCCGTTTCGATACGCTCTTAGGCTATATATACCATCGCTTTTGTCACAGAGCTTAACCGGTTCTCAAGACAACTCAAGAAAGATGTATACCTCTGTAGAGTCATCCACCATCGTATCGGGGATGTTGTTTAACCCAGACTTCCCGATGTATGTCAAAGCATCATGGGTAATCACAAAGATCACAACTACAGCGATGTGGGAAAGACGCATCTATATCGAAAGACAAGGCTGCCTGAAGCGGGTCCTTCTCTACGGACCTGAAGTCCATAGAAGCTTAAGAAGAAGAAGGCCCTCCATGAGACGCCATCTGTGTTAACTTAGTTCACCAAAAAACCAACGGCCCTTTTCAGGGCCACCCAATTGCCAAGAAAAGAAAATCTCATTGCCAATCCTAGGGTTTATATGTTTTGTTTTGTGTGTTTTTGTGTTAGGTGTATGTATATTCTATCCCTCTAAAATTCTTCTGTCCCATAAACATTCCCGTTGGTACCCAGATTGCCCCCGCCATGTTAAATTCCCGTTGGTACCCAGAGAGGCCCCAATGTTAAATTCCCGTTGGTACCCAGAGTGCCCCGCCATGTTAAATTCCCGTTGGTACCCAGAGAGGCCCTGCCGGTACCCATTTACTCCCCCCCCCCCATACTACTTGTATCACCTAAATTATTTTCGTTGCATAATGTACACAATCTTTCGATCCTTTATATATTTGACCATCTGTCAGTTTCAATTGGTAAACAGTGGTAAGAGGTTCTAATTTTAAAGTAAATAAAGCAAACGTCATTGGGTAAAGAAATTAAATAATCTTCAAGCTGACGGTTTACTTAAAAAGCCCATAGGTGTTTCCCTTGCTCGATACATTTTTCTTTGCGTTCCATGTCTGAAGATACATGGCCGTTAGTCTGTTCTTCATATTGTTCATGAGCCATCGTTTATTAGGAATAGATTGCGAATACCAAATGTATCCAAATCCACATTCTTCGAAAACATTTTACGTAACCAAACCATCGATAATTGTTATTAGTATGTGCTTTGATATCATTCGGTATAATGTTTTATATGACTTTCGCATACTTTTTCCTGTTTTCTCTCAAGTAGTATACACCAATACTTGATGGCGTTCAATTTCACTTTAAGTGTAAATGGTTGTCTTCCAGTTTCTCTATAAGTATGTATTTTTATTTTAAAACCCATCTTAGAAAATCTGTATGACATCTCTTAATTATTTCTCAATTTTCATAGCCTCAAATTTCCGACTCATATAGTAAAATAGGTACTATGGTACTATCGAATAGTTTTAGCTGGCAATCTACAGGTAGGTAGGTCAAGATTCCCTATACGCTTTCTTTTAACAAGAATAATGATTTCTTGGCTTTTGATACCGTTTGTTTTATAGATTTGAGAAATCTTCGTGCCTTACTCACAAGAACCTCAAGATAAATGTATTCATTAACCTCTTCTAGTATCGTTCCTGTATATGTAAAGTCAAACTTTTTCTTATAATCTTTACCGAAAATTAGTATTTTTGTTTTGTTCACATTCATTTTAACTTCCAATCATCGCAATAATTGCATAAATTATTGATCAAAGTTTGGAGATCCTTGGGATTCTCAGCGAAGAGAACTGTATCATCTGCACAAAGAAGTAAAACTAATTTGCGATAATGAGTGATTTCACCATCTGAAATTTTTAGTTTGATGCAATTGTAATGTTTCGATTCAAGGTATTTTTCAAAGTCATTTAGATGGATATCCAACAACAACGATGACAGATTATCACCTTGGCAAACTTCTTTCATGCAGGAAGAAAAACAAGAAACATTGCCATTGCCATTTATATTTGATTTAGTGTCTTTACACATATTATAAAATACATTAAAGAATTTATCTGAAACGCCGCATTTATAAACTTTTTTCCATAATTATAGTCTCTATATATTATCAAAAGCTTTTTTCAAAATAAACAAATTGACAATATAGTTTCTGTTTTGACAATTTCATATATTCTAAGAGATTATGTATTGCAAAAATATGGTCAATGGTAGAATAACCTGATCTAAATCCAGCCTGAGATTCATTTAAACATGATATATCAGAGTAATAATCATTTAATCCAATATTGGTGATTCAGGTAGAAAGCTTTCCTAAGTAACTAAGTAATGCTGTAGGTCTATAATTGCATGACTACTTATGATCTCCTTTTTTATAACTTTGTTTATTTCCCCGATAGTCCATGCATATGGATTTATTCCAGTGTTCAGTATTAAAATGAAAAATGAAACATATATTTCCATATAAATAGAGTCAGTACATTTAAGGTAGTCATTACATACTCCATATAACCCTGAGATTTTTTAGTCTTTACATTTGACAGTGCTTTCCGAATTTCTAATTCGGTAATTGGATTATCCAAAGAAGATTGGATATTAATAATCCTCAGTTAACTTAAGTTCATCAGTTCTATCTGAGTTTAGATGTTTAGAATATTCATACAAATTATATGGTATGAACAGCCTTATCTACAGATATAATGAGATTCCAAAATATTTTCGGGATTTTAAAACTCATCTGTCTTATTTTGTCTTGCATATAACTTTTATATTGGCTTCGGTAATATCGAAAAGTGGATTTATAACTTTTATTTTCTCTTTTCATATGATTGAAGTTTTGTTCGATTTTATTGAAAATATTTTTCTTGGTGTATGGTACTTCTTTCTGCCCGTCGTACACTTATTTTAAACCAAACTATTTTTTCTTCCCCTTGGGAAAACTCTTTATTGTGAACTTTTCCACGTTCTTTCAGCAAATAGATTTATTTCAATTTATCTACTTCATCAGTTTCAGAAATGTGCTTGACCTGCGTTAACATTTAGTAATTATCTTTAGTTTTAATATTGTTGATAACATTTTGCTTCTTTTCAAGATCATATTTTTTATATTTGGCTTTGGATTCTGTATGTTCTCTGAATGAAGTTCTTTCATACAGAAATCTAAAATACGAAATTCTGACACTAAAATAAGTGGATCGGGAGCGGCAATCAGGTAGTCAACTGTACTTGTGGTTTTTTTACAAGTAAGTTTTCTAATGTCTTTGTCTTCCCTGACTCTTCCAATTGCTATATACATATCATTTCATTTAGAAAAGTCAATCAAGTTATACCTATAATTGTTCATTTCATCATCCTGGTTATTTCTATGTAAAGATATGCCAGCAGTTATGAACTGATTGGTATTATTAAGATTCTGAAATACATTCTCAATTGATGTATATAAGTAATGATCGTCATCACTAAGTATATACATAATCTTGCAGATTTTTTGTTCTTGCATTAAAATCACCGATTATATTTGATAAAAAGCATCAATTTGAGGTTTAAAGTGATCTCTCATGTGGAATGTAAACAACACCAAATATAATATCATCATCAATAGCAAAAACTTCTTTTCCTATTCTTATCCAATACACAAAATCGCAGCTATTTTTGTTCTTATTTACATACTTCTTTAACTATTTCCTGATACAGAATACAATCCCACCTGATGGAATGTTTACCTTTGACATTCGATTGGTAGTGTAGAAAGAATGATTCTGTAACTTCATGTTATCTAAAACAGTCAATTGTGTTTCTGCTAGCCCTAACAAATCAAAGTGATTATAAAGTCATGAACTTCTGGGAAACTTACTTTATCCATTAAACCACAAATATTTATAAACACTGCTTTAAACACATTTTTCGCTTCGAGATTTTTATCTGAAATTGGCGATATGTAATTTTATTTGTCAAAACAAATAGGAAGAGTATTTGTTCTATCAGAAACAGTCGTAACAGTCCTATGACATTTTTTTCTTTTTTCCTGTCTCTCTTGTTGCTGGTGTCCTCAATGCCCTTCCTAAGCGTCAGTATTGTGATTATCCATTATATTTTTTCTATGGTCAGGTCGTGATTAACTAGTGCGGAAAACCTGTTGACACTCGTGAATGAAGGTGTGTCTGACTGCGTGACACGAGCACGAGCTTTCAGTGCTGTTTGGTCTCGGTCACTTTGCCTTAGGTCACACTGTCTGGAATGTTCACTATGGGGGTCTTCAAACACTTGAAGTCTACAGAGATGGTTCCGGGAACGTTGAACATATTCCTAGGTATCTGTATTTGAGGTAAGAATGGTAATAATGTCAGGTTTGTCTCTCACAGGTTTAACTTTTGTTAGGATTCCTTTTTGCTTCGTGAAACGCAGGTAATAATGACTTCCTTCTTTCATTAATTTCTTGTGGTTATTGTTCGTTTATGCCAAAACCTTTTCCCCACGTAGGGGCGACAGTTCTTATCAATTCCCTGTCCTTAAACCGCAAGAACTTCTACACAGCGGGCCTGGGTTTTCGTATGCCATCCAGGTACTTTGTGGCATTTGAAATGTCTATTCGTCTGAGGCTATAGACCCTCTCAAATTCAGATTAAATTTTTAATTTTTTCATAACAATTCTTCCGGATTGTTTCTGTGGTTTTTGTCGGGTCAACTTTTGTTTCAGTTTCCTAAATTCTTGTGAAAATCAAATTGTTGCGCATAGTACGACTTTGTAAGTCTAAAACTTGCTCTTTCATGGTTTTGTTATTTTCCTCAAGCATAGTTAATTTGTTTGATGAGTATTTCAATATAGTCTTGGTTTCTCTACTTCTTGCTGGAACTGGTCGCAGGATTTACTCATAAATTGAACACTGTGTTCAAAGGAAATTTGTTTGGTTTTTATTTATTTTATTTCCCTTGAAGATGAATTGAGCGACATCATTTGAGCAAGAACGAGGTCAAGTTTACAAAAAGTAAAGTGGAATTTGTTCTTGTGTTTGACTCTGGTTTGCTCCATCGTTATTATCAGCGTCACCGATGGACCTTTCACTAATTGGAACTCAGGGAGATGGTGTAGTTTGTATGTTGCTACATGTCGCTATTATCGATTCAGGATGGCACATTTCGTAGTGGCCTTGCGTTGAGACATGCTGGATATCATACTGATGGGGAAGAAGACTCTGGAGAAACGCAGATGACAATTGCGAATCAAAGGGAGACTGCGATCACAGTCGATAAGGTGCATTAAGGGAGCTGGATATACAATGAGGTAATCTATTGCTTACATCATTCGGGTTATTCGGGACTGCGGCCATTCTTATGTTTTTAGGACTATGAATTTTTTCCTCGAGAACTGGAGGCGATTCTTTATTTTTTCTTTTCTGGCTTTGTTTGATGCGAGACTTCATACCCATTTATTGCGGAGCTCCTTTAATCTGTTCAGTTTTTTCCTAAATGTATGTAATTCTGGCTATCCAATATTTTAGCAATAACATGTTTAGACTTTGTTTTCTGCATCGTTCATATGGCTTCTTTGATGTTATACGCATACGCAAAAAAAAATCTGTATCAATTTTTTTTTTTTTTTTTTTTTTTTTTTGGGGGGGTTAATATTTTATTTGTTCTCCTTGTAATTGTGTCCTTTGTTTCTCTGATGAAAGGCTTGCCTAGCCCAAAACCCGGGTACGAAATGGAAACATGTGAAACAAAGCAAAATAAAGCAGAAACATATTTCTTCAGGTCATACTGTAGTTGGTCGATGACTGTCAAAGGGGTTTCTTAATTTATATAATTTATTTTACAGACGCTGAACTCAATGAAATCTTTGAATCCAAATAAAGATGAAAACGATTATTGAGACAAAGAGGACGATTGAATCGTGCTATGGCGTCGTTGTTTTCTTAATATAAAAATATGTATTATAATGCCATTTTCCTGTAGGATACAAACTAAGAATCAATATGTTGCACCACATGAAGGTTAGCATATACGTAAACGAAGGCACTGAATAAAGGTCTACTATTAAAATCAAGCCTACTGTTAGATGTATTTAGCAACAGAGATGGACTTAAGTTGCAAAGGTTTTACTAAAATTGTTAAAAGTTAAATGAACTATTTGTATAATTTAGTATTCAAATATGACGAGCATGTCTATGTTGCCATAGGAGAGACAATTTAGACAGGCAAACATCGGAAACTCGCTAAATGTTATGACGCACTAGTCATAACATGCTTTGTAGATCTTTCACAAAACTTAAGCCTGACTACTAGTCGATTGCAAGAACGGTCTTTGTCTCTCTCCCCCCTCCCCTATCTTTCTATTCATCGCCATTCCCTTGAATGCTTTAAAGGTGAACATCACTGACCGGACCAAAAGCGAGAATGATAAAATAGATACGAGAATGATAAGATAGATACGAGAATGATAAGATAGATAGGAGAATGATAAAATAGATAAGAGAATGATAAGATAGATACGATAATGATAAAATAGATACGAGAATGATAAGATAGATACGAGAATGATAAGATAGATAAGAAATGATAAGATAGATACGATAATGATAAGATATATACGAGACTGATAAGATAGATACGAGAATGATAAGATAGATACTAGAATGATAAGATAGATAAGAGAATGATACGATAGATACGATAATGATAAGATAGATACGAGAATGATAAGATAGATAAGAGAATGATAAGATAGATACGATAATGATAAGATAGATACGAGACTGATACGATAGATACGATACTGATAAGATAGATACTAGAATGTAAGATAGATATGAGAATGATACGATATATAAGAGCATGATAAGATAGATACGAGAATGATATGATAGAAACGAGAATGATAAGATAGATACGAAAATGATAAGATAAATACGAAAATGATAAGATAGATAAGAGAATGATAAGATAGATAGGAGAATGATAAGATAGATACGAGAATGATAAGATAGATATGAGAATGATAAGATAGATATGAGAATGATAAGATAGATACGAGAATGATAAGATAGATACGAGAATGATAAGATAGATATGAGAATGATAAGATAGATACGAGAATGATAAGATAGATACGAGGACGAGTTATTCAAGAATTTGTGTAAGAGAAAAGTCAAAATGTCACTCAGGATAATATGATCACGTCACTTTGTTAGTACAGCAAAAGAAGTTCTCTAAATCGCGTGTTTAAAATTATCTGCCTCGCAAATGTGCATGGGCGAAATCTAATCTAACGAAGCTGTTTTCCAAATCCAATCAGCGTCGTTTGATAGAAATAGATCATGTATAGGTTTGCACTTGTGAGATATTTCATAACGATGAGATCGAATTTTGGTGTCCATGGCAAACAAAGAACGCGACAACCAGACAATGAACAGTATGCTAAGGTGACATTTGGAAATTAAATATCAGAATAGTCAAAGAAGTTTCACGCAAGCAATTATATGAATAAAGAAACAATTGCAGTCAGAGCCTCTATTTTTCTTTCCTCTAAAGGCAACTGTGGTAGGAAAAATGAACAGCTGGACCCCCCCCCCAAAAAAAAAAAAAAAAAAAACAAAACATAGGTCACATTTTAGCAAAACCGCGTGTGCAGGACCTTGGGAGCAATGTACACTTAATACAATCGCTTCTTACACAGATGATAACCGTCTGAATCAAACGCATTACAATATGATTCTTAAAGATTATATTTCAACCTTTAAAAATAAAATGAGCATCTGGCATTATTGAGTCAGAAATTGTATCTGCCCCCTTTTTTATCACAAACTTGTACACAGGATTTTTCCTCTTGAATTTTAGCAAAATCGTCTTTCGAGTTTTTCCGAAAGTCCTGTATTTAATGCTAGTAATAACACAGTGTTCCTAAAATTTATATTCTATTTCCTGCTGTACGTCATCCGGAGGGGCAGCTAGGTAGGTAGATAGGCAGCAAGGTAGGTAGATAGGCAACTAGGTAGGTAGATAGGCAGCTAGGTAGGTACATAGGCAACTAGGTTGGTACATAGGCTGTTAGGTACGTTTATATTTGGGTGAATGAATGGGCACTGTCATATGGATGTAGATTAATACCTTTCTTTATCATGTCTAGACAACCTATATTTAAATTGCTGACATTGTCTCGTCATCATCATCTCTCTCTCTCTCTCTCTCTCTCTCTCTCTCTCTCTCTCTCTCTCTCTCTCTCTCCAAAGTTCTCGCAGGTATCACTTCACTAATTGGACCAATCAGTATTCGCTGTAGTCCCTACGAAAATCATTAAAGTTGTTTTCTCCGATTTTTTCCTGGAGATCGGCTGACCAGTGAAGAATATTTTTCCATTTTACCTTAGTTCGTTAGCATGCAATATAAGTCAATATATTTATGTTAGCAGCATATTTTGTACCCTGCATCAAGTTAATAATGCAACAATTAATACTTTAATGTTGGACCAAAAATATATTTAGATATCATATTTTCATAAGTATTACCTAAATACAAAGACAACATACACATATCTCATGATGTATAATGAGTCGGCAGATACGAGTCTACTCTGTTCACACTAATTATGAGTTAATGAGATCGCTTATGAAATGTTTAAGTATTTATCTTTTCTAAAAAATTCATATTTGTACAAAGCAAAATAACAATAAATCACAAAATCACTAAAAATATTTTTAAAAGTACAAGTTGGCGTGCATTTTCTCGCATTACTCTTAGTTCCATATCTATCCCTAGGTAAAGGTCATGTATAAATGGTGAGTGAATTGTTCAGTATGACACAATTATTGAGAAAATATTGGTTTTCAGCAAGAAAGCCGACATAGCCGATTTATGGTAGGTCGTAAATCGCAAGTAAATTTCCAAGACTTGATATACGTTACGTTCAGTCCAGGGTGTATATGTTTAAAGATGCTAATAAAATTCCCCATACCCCGCTAAATTAACGTACAAGTAATGTTATTAAATTGTATAAGCATATTTAATATATATTTCAGAATGAGATATTAAAAGGTATCAGTATGAGAAAAAGTGATATCGGCACCTGGCGATACACGTAAAAAGTGATATCGCCAAAGTAGCTATAAAAGTGATATCCCCGCTGTGGCGATATCACCTCTGGAACAACTATTGCTTCCCATTTAGGAAATATCTATGTCCATATGTATGTTATAGTTCCATATTCAGGTCAAGTTCTTCCTCTTCTTCTCTTTCTTCATCCTTCCCTTACAATCTCTCTCTCTCTCTCTCTCTCTCTCTCTCTCTCTCTCTCTCTCTCTGTTAGTCTGGCTCTGTCTCTCTGTCTCTCTCCATCATATATATTACAATATTTTAATACTGTACATTTATGTAAGTAATGAGGAAGTGCCATAAAAATGACTAAACACAAACTCCAAAACTACAAGTTGGTTTCAAATATTAGCTTATTTAAAATAGTTTTTCACATAAATTGTCATTGACTGAACCTGTTGATATTCGATGATCGGTGTCACACATATTACAATATCAGTTACAATCTACGACAAACGGTACAAGTTTTCATCGCAAAATTCTGGATTAAATATTGTTTTTTGAAAATTATTTAATTAGCGATGTTAACTCTCATCACACTCATAATTATGTTTGCAAGTGACGGAGAAATGGAGGATAGATTAGTGTTTATTGCAAACCGAAATTAAGTTACAATTGAAATATGGATGCATCGTCGGGTACAGAACGAGACTGGAAGCTTGCCAGGCCACATAATTTACGTTTAAATGCAGAAACAAACAAAAAAATAAATAAGCAAATTCCTAATTAAGAAATTCACACTTATGAAAATCTTTAGTTTAAAGATATTACGCTCTGAAGCCTGTAAGATCTGACTGCTCAGTGATGCCTTTATCCCCATCCAAGAATGTTAACTGTATCAATCCCTGCAAGGAATGTGTTAACAGAATTAAATATGGTTTCATTTTTCGTATGAAAACATTCACTAATTTGATATAATGCACAATTAGAAACATTAGTGTAATAGTTCAATTTGTATAAGGCCACTGCCTTTATTTATTGTAAACGTTTGGGCCTTCCTTTTATTGAATTAGTAATACAGCATTGGCACAAAATGGAAATATCCCTGCAAGTAGACGTTTTTGCCTTCAGAAAGAAAAACGAAAAAGAGATATCGACGTTTTCTGAATAGATATAATAAAATATTTCACGAGAGAGAGAGAGAGAGAGAGAGAGAGAGAGAGAGAGCTTTATGTGCAAAATTACTTTTGATAAAAAGACAGTTTAAGATCCTTAGCATATTTTTCACGGTGTTACTTTCAGTATTAGGTAACACATCTGTCCGAATCCTTAACGAACGTCTGTATTTGTGTAAAATATATTCTTTATCCTTTGTAATCGATTCATTCTTCCGGTTTAATACAATATCAACAGATTTAGGTAGTCTCGCTCGATATGAAATATATATAGGACATTCCATATTAAAATGCGTTGTATTCTCAAAACTGTTTACACACGGTCAATTAGAATTACATTGATTCGTCAAAGATACATTTTTCTTTACAAGTTTAAAGAACCATTTTTAAGTTTAATAGATATAATATGTCTCTATGTTAATTTATTCCATGAAAAGTTGCAAAACAGGCAACATTAGATGCATCTTGTGAAATATTTATAACCAAAAGCCACCAAAGAATCAAACGACTAAACTTAGAAAACGCAAACAAAGAAACAAACAAATAAACTTAGAAAACGCAAGCAAAGAATCAAACAAATAAACTTAGAAAACGCAAACAAAGAAACAAACAAATAAACTTAGAAAACACAAACAAAGAAGCAAACAACTAAACTTAGAAAACGCAAGCAATGAAACAAACAAATAAACTTAGAAAACGCAAGCAAAGAAATAGACAACTAAACTTAGAAAACGCAAGCAAAGAAACAAACAAATAAACTTAGAAAACGCAAGCAAAGAAACAAACAACTAAACTTAGAAAACGCAAACAAAGAAACAGACAACTAAACTTAGAAAACGCAAACAAAGAAGCAAGCAACTAAACTTGGAAAACGCAAGCAAAGAAACAAACAACAAAACTTAGAAAACGCAAAGAAAATATTCATCGTGCTCAGATAAGTTTTTGGATGCAAGAAAAAAAGACAATTTTACATGTACAGATAAAGCCAGGCATAACTATATGTTATTATTTGTTTTATTTCATTGTGTCATCTATTTTATGCTGACCCTGCTATAGATTATCTCATATCGGTTCTACCTACCACATATCGGTTCTACCTACCACATATCGGTTCTACCTACCACTTATCGGTTCTACCTACCACTTATCGGTTCTACCTTCTTTATATATTAGAATTTTGAACACAATAAAGCATGAAATAGGAGACTATCTATCTTTCTGTTTAATTTTTTGTTACGTTTTCTGCCACGAATATACTCCAACCGCTGATACTAATTCCAGACCATTCAGACTAGTCCCATCTTTACTGTGAGTGTATATTTCTTTTTAAATTGCTAAAAATATTTACATGCAGGACTGTACCCATTTGATGGCAACTTTCGTTTTATATTCTTACAAATGTTTACCTGTAGGACTGTGCCCATTTGACAACAGCTTTCGTTTTAAATTGCCACAAACGTTTACCTGTATGACTGTTCTCATTTGATGGCAACGTTCGTTTTAAATTGCTACAAATGTTTACCTGTAGGACTGTACCCATTTGACGGCAGCTTTCGTTTTAAATTGCTACACATGTTTACCTTTAGGACCGTGCTTTTTTGATGGCAGCTTTCGTTTTAAATTGCTACAAACGTTTACCTGTAGGAATGTGCCCATTTAATGGCAGCTTTCGTTTTAAATTGCTACACATATTTACCTGTAGGACAGTGCTCATTTGATTGCAATTTCGTTTTAAATTGCTACAAATGTTTACCTGTTGAAATGTGGCCATTTAATGGCAGCTTTTGTTTTAAATTGCTATACATGTTTACCTGTAGGACTGTGCCCATTTGATGGCAGCATTCCCAACATCTATACTGGTAATATTAAACTATCTTTTTTTAAACATACGAGCTTCTTCCCTCACGATAAAATATAAAAAAAGAGTTAAATGGGAATGATTTGTTTTGTTAAAAAATCCTGTAAATTTGGAAGATTTAATAAGAACTGGTTTTATAATCTAGTATTTATTTATGATCGAAATGTTTTGTTGAAGAGATACATCGTTTACATAAAATCAGGGATCGATGAAAGTGAAAAAGATCGCAAAATGTGAGGTATCACTAGGCGTCACACGCTTTTTTGTAGATTATAGGTGTCCAAGAGTTGATCTATACCTGATCACAGGTCAATTGCAGAAAATCATACCTGTTCTATCTGTATTTCCGTGTTTCTGTCTCTTTTCTTCGAGCAGCGGCGCCTCAGCGATTAGGGTTTCAGCATGCAAATGACACCACCTAAACACTTCGCGATACAACTATACAACTTCACTTTTACATTCTGTCATCTCGGAGTATGATCGAATCGAGAAGATATGTAAACGCAGCATTGTTCCAGCGAATTACGTTGATTGACTGAGAGAAATGAATACGTAAATGTAAATAATTATTGGAATGAATAACTGTTTCATATGAAATAAAAACAGCAATCTTTTGTAAATACATTTGTAAACAGATTAAGATATTTGTGTAAGCAGTTGAAGAGAAATGATATATTTTCAACCACCTATGCGATCAAAATGATATATTTTCAACCAGCTATGCAATCAAAATGATATATTTTCCACCAGCTATGCAATCAAAATGATATATTTTCAACCAGCTATGCAATCAAATGATATATTTACTTGATCACTTTCAAAAAGTAAGGATTTTTATGCTTTCACGTACAAAGTTTTAACCAACTAAGGTAAATGATTTTTAATCTAATGTCAATCATATAAAGAACGTTTGAAAAAATCATCGACTTCATCATCTGATGAACGATATGACTTCTCGTAAAGAAACGTTACAAGGAATGCTGCTTTCGTTATCGTCATTACTATTGCATGTAAAACGTACTTGCTAGAAAAGTTTTACCAAATAGACTTCCTAGCTTTATAAGAAATACTTATATCAGTCAAGTGACCATAAATTACATTAGAATAATAATCTTCGTAGTGAACAATAAAATTTATATTAATCCCTAAAAGTAAAATAAAATATAAAAACTAGAATGCACATATCAAACCGTTGTATGACCTTCTAAATGGCCTTCTATAATGCACATATCAAATCCTTGTATGACCTTCTATAATGCACATATCAAATCCTTGTATGACCTTCTATAATGCACATATCAAATCCTTGTATGACCTTCTATAATGCACATATCAAATCCTTGTATGACCTTCTATAATGAACATATCAAACCATTGTATGACCTTCTATAATGCACGTATCAAACCGTTGTATGGCCTTCTAAATGGCCTTCTATAATGCACATATCAAACCATTGTATGACCTTCTATAATGCACATATCAAACCGTTGTATGACCTTCTATAATGCACATATCAAACCGTTGTATGGCCTTCTATAATGCACATATCAAACCATTGTATGACCTTCTATAATGCACGTATCAAACCGTTGTATGGCCTTCTAAATGGCCTTCTATAATGCACATATCAAACCGTTGTATGACCTTCTATAATGCATATATCAAACCGTTGTATGGCCTTCTATAATGGCTTTCTATAATGCACATTTCAAACCGTTGTATGGCCTTCTATAATGGCTTTCTATAATGCAAATATCAAACCGTTGTATGGCCTTCTATAATGGCCTTCTATTGACTAAATACACTGATATGTTGTATTTTTTGCGAAAAATTATCTTTAGTTGTGAAAGCGTTTTTCATTTACACCAAAAGAAAAATTTGAAGACATACCTTTATGTCGTTTTCAAAATGATAAATTATTAGACATGGTTGGATGGTTGGCCAGGATAGACATTATCTATTGGAGAGAGAGAGAGAGAGAGAGTATTATGTGCAAAATTACTTTTATAAAAAGTTTCAGATTCATGAGTATATTTGTTCACAGGGAAATCAAACAATCATCAGCTATATTTCAAGGTCTGCTGTATACATTTTAAATTATAAGCCCGTGCCTTAAAAATTTTCTGACGATTTAAAAACAAATTGAATTATTTATTTAGACTGCCATTAGTAATCAGATTTATTCCGCTTTCTTTTTCACCAGTCAGTTTTATATCTGAAAAGGAATGTACAAAGAAACTGACGAACAAAAAGACGTAGATGCAGATATTTGGGTAAGTGAACAAGTAAAGATACGAATGAATGACTGACTGAATAAATGAACAAAAGAACGAACAATAAATGAATGTACGAGACGAGAAACAAAAATTAGAGTTACAAAATATATGAATTTACACACGAATGAGAATAAAGAAGAAGATAAATAAGTGACCATTACACGAATGTACGACTATAAAATCAGATTGAAAACGTACCCATTTGAATCACAAAATGAAAGAGAACTTATAGACAATGAAACAAGTCTTTATTTTTTGTATATACTACATCTGGTTTTTATTTTATCCTTGTGTGTACACATTTATATAAACAGAGCAACATAATTCAAATTATATCTTTGACAATTCTCGGGTTACATGCTAAATATCTCCGTCTTTCTTAAAGATACCTCCGGTGAATCAAAACTTGTTTTTCTATGCTAAATTGAGGATCTACATTTGATATTAAACTGTTTGCATGAAGTAAAAAGAACTAGTGTTCAAAACATAAGCTTAAAACGTTCCGGAGTGTTATTGTGATTTTACTAACAATTTCTCGAAGTCCTACAGGGTAGTTGATAGGTTTGACCTCTCAAGAGAAACATGGTAAGTTCTCGCATCACTTGAAGGACTCTGGGCATGCGCACACACAATGTGAAAGTCAAATATTGGGTTAGTTAATTGAAAGTTTTAAAAACTATATGTACGTTGCTATGCTAGTAGAAGAGAAAATTGAACGTTCAATGAAGAGAAAATATTTTGAATTATCTTGTCTCGTCCAGAATATTGTATACATTAACTGTTCAAGCTGTACCAGAATGTTTTGTGTATGAAATACCGGGATTGTATTATTTAAAAGATTTGACTTATGAATATGTTCCAGGTTCGATGCCTTGTGGTACAATTAGAAAAATTATATTCGATAGCTCACTAAACATTAAAGAAAAGCTATAAAGGAGTTTATCTTGCATAGCTTGCCGAGTATCAAAGTAAATGACTACGAATCGTGACAATGTTAGAAAAGTCTACATTCATAAATACTGATAAGAACATATATCTTAAGCTGTGTGATCGTAAATAAAATTAGCCTGTACAACAAAAGTATTGTGTGTGTCTTTTGGAAGTCAGTGTGATCGTAAATAGAAGTTCTTAGTCTGTACAACAAAAGAATTGTGTGTGTCTTTTGGAAGTCAGTGTGATCGTAAATAGAAGTTCTTAGTCTGTACAACAAAAGAATTGTATGTGTCTTTTGGAAGTCAGTGTGATCGTAATTAGAAGATCTTAGTCTGTACAACAAAAGAATTGTGTGTGTCTTTTGGAAGTCAGTGTGATCGTAATTAGAAGATCTTAGTCTGTACAAGAAAAGAGTTGTATGTGTCTTTTGGAAGTCAGTGTGATCGAAATTGAAGTTCTTAGTCTGTGCAACAAAAGAATTGTGTGTGTCTTTTGGAAGTCAGTGTGATCGTAAATAGAAGTTCTTAGTCTGTACAAGAAAAGAGTTGTATGTGTTTTTTGGAAGTCAGTATGATCGTAAATAGAAGTTCTTAGTCTGTACAACAAAAGAATTGTGTGTGTCTTTTGGAAGTCAGTGTGATCGTAAATAGAAGTTCTTAGTCTGTACAAGAAAAGAGTTGTATGTGTTTTTTGGAAGTCAGTGTGATCGTAAATAGAAGTTCTTAGTCTGTACAACAAAAGAATTGTGTGTGTCTTTTGGAAGTCAGTGTGATCGTAAATAGAAGTTCTTAGTCTGTACAAGAAAAGAGTTGTATGTGTTTTTTGGAAGTCAGTGTGATCGTAAATAGAAGTTCTTAGTCTGTACAACAAAAGAATTGTGTGTGTCTTTTGGAAGTCAGTGTGATCGTAAATAGAAGTTCTTAGTCTGTACAACAAAAGAATTGTATGTGTCTTTTGGAAGTCAGTGTGATCGTAATTAGAAGATCTTAGTCTGTACAACAAAAGAATTGTGTGTGTCTTTTGGAAGTCAGTGTGATCGTAATTAGAAGATCTTAGTCTGTACAAGAAAAGAGTTGTATGTGTCTTTTGGAAGTCAGTGTGATCGAAATTGAAGTTCTTAGTCTGTACAACAAAAGAATTGTGTGTGTCTTTTGGAAGTCAGTGTGATCGTAAATAGAAGTTCTTAGTCTGTACAAGAAAAGAGTTGTATGTGTTTTTTGGAAGTCAGTATGATCGTAAATAGAAGTTCTTAGTCTGTACAACAAAAGAATTGTGTGTGTCTTTTGGAAGTCAGTGTGATCGTAAATAGAAGTTCTTAGTCTGTACAAGAAAAGAGTTGTATGTGTTTTTTGGAAGTCAGTGTGATCGTAAATAGAAGTTCTTAGTCTGTACAACAAAAGAATTGTGTGTGTCTTTTGGAAGTCAGTGTGATCGTAAATAGAAGTTCTTAGTCTGTACAAGAAAAGAGTTGTATGTGTTTTTTGGAAGTCAGTGTGATCGTAAATAGAAGTTCTTAGTCTGTACAACAAAAGAGTTGTATGTGTTTTTTGGAAGTCAGTGTGATCGTAAATAGAAGTTCTTAGTCTGTACAACAAAAGAATTGTGTGTCGGTCTTTTGGAAGTCAGTATGATCGTAAATAGAAATTCTTAGCCTGTACAACAAATGAATTGTGTGTGTCTTTTGGAAGTCAGTGTGATCGTAAATAGAAGTTCTTAATCTGTACAACAAAAGAATTGTATGTGTCTTTTGAAAGTCATTGTGCACAAACCCCAGCTGCCACAATTTTTGTATAGGTATTTTCGGAAATATTAAATTCGGTAAATTTTTAACAATTTTACACTTGTTAGTTAAGGCTCCCGACTGTGTTGATATTAATTTTAAAACTGCATTGTTTACAGAGGAATAAATGGTACGATATGGAAAAATAGAAATAATACATTTCCAGTTTATAAAACAAGAAACGAAAATTTGTTCCATATGTTTTTATAATGCAATATTGTGTGTGAGTTTATAAAGTATATCCGACGAATTGTTGTGATTTCCCTTTATTGAATAGTTTATATTGGAAAGAATGTTTCTTCTCGGGTATCAATCAGAAAAAAATTAAAAGTGTATTTTCTAAATCTTATGATGAATGTAGCTATATTTTGTATCTTTAAGACAAGTAATCTTTCCATGGAAAGTGGGAACATGTTAGATATACAGAAATTCTTTAGGTACATGTACGTCATATATTCATATGCATTATGTAATGTAAGATAAATTACATATTATTAAACAATGTGCTTAACAGACATCTGAATTTTATTTTTAATTAATGACAAAATCTCATTCAAATTATTTCTTTTACATGTTTGCAAACTTTGTCTTACTGTTTGTTATGAAAAAATGTTTTCAATTCTAACAAACCAAGGGTGTGTACTATTTTTATTTACGTCTCCGTTTATAGATTTGTTATATTTTAGTGATTATTTGTTTTGATTCTGGAGAATCCGTATTGGGAAGATATTTCTCAAACCGAGTAATTACAATTATTTGATGCAGGCGCCATCCATCTTGAAGCATATTAACTGGATTTATTGTAGCATTGATTAGTTTCGTAAAATGGCCCCTGTCAAATGAATTACAATAAGGAATTCTCGAGATATTTTTCACGAATAAGTGTTTAGTAATCTTAGGTAGGAATAATTCCGTGTATTAGATGTTTCGGTTCTGTTTAGTAGTACGTGGCATGCAATTGTGGTCTGAGGCTTAGAAGTCCGCACTGATAAACCATATAAATGTGAAGCAAGAAAAAACACACAAGTGTGAAATTAAAGTGTTAATGTCAATTGCCCCTTGGAAATAAGGGAAATAACGACGTCAAAGTAAACGAACCCAGTGTGCTCGAGATTTTTTTATTTTTGAGTTGAACATATACGAGCTCATTTTATACCCCTTTCGCGTTACAGTATTTGTATGTAACTTTATTGTTGAAAATATTAATTTAAGAACAGAACAAGCTTGCCGGACTCACAAGCTGTAGGTTGCGGGGTTGAAGCCTGCCCAGAACAGCTCGCGTCGGCTGCCGTATTTTGTCCCTGGGTAAGGCACTTTACTCTTCTCGCCTATGCACTAAATAGTCTTTCATGTTCCGATGTGCCGTTAAACGAAAAAAATAAATTAAAAAAAATTCTTTTTATCACTGTCATTCAAGGCCTTATGTGTTAAACACATTGATCAGGCCATGAGCGGTAAAGGTAACAGACATAAACAATAGGAAAAATTATCAAAAGATTCGTTGATACAGAAGGAATAAAACTTTCCCGATTGGATGAGTAGACCACGTCACTTTGTCAGAACAGTCAAGGGAGTTCTATAAATGTGTTGAAAATTTTCTGCCGCACTAAAGAACGTGGGAGTAATTTAATCAAACGATATTTCCCCTGAGTCCGATTGTATCATTTTGGAGAATTCATTGAGATTTAAAGGGTCTTTCTTGTGTAAATTTTTCACAAGGGAAAAAAACATAAAAGAAGAAAAGATGGTGTTTACGATAAAGCAAAGCACGTGACCATTCGAATTCTGATCAATACAATGTCCATTATGCACAAGATGTTACTTGGAACGTAATAAAAGAAAAGCAAAGAACTTTCCCGGAAATCAATGAGATGGGTAGAGGATCAATAAGACTGAGAATCTCTCTCTCTCTCTCTTTGCAAACTGTGGTAGGTAAAAACGAGTAGCAAAAAGGAACATAATGATTAAATTTTTACAAACCTGCAGCTCTGGAACGTTTATGCTAGCGATTTTTGCACATGGAAGATAACCTTGAAATTTAACTTGTTGCATAATAATTCTCCAAAATTATAATTCAGTACGATTGGAATAAAATACATACAGATCTGTATTTGCATTCAGTACGATTGGAATAAAATAAATACATATCTATATTTGCATTCAGTACGATTGCAATAAAATACATACAGATCTATATTTGCATTCAGTACGATTGGAATAAAATACATATCTATATTGGCATTCAGTACGATTGCAATAAAATACATATCTATATTGGCATTCAGTACGATTGGCATTCAGTACGATTGGAATAAAATACATACAGCTCTATATTTGCATTCAGTACAATTGGAATAAAATAATTATTCTATATTTGCATTCAGTATGATTGGAATAAAATAATTATTCTATATTTGCATTCAGTATGATTGGAATAAAATACATATCTATATTTGCATTCAGTACGTTTGGTCATCAGAAGCATATCCATATACGTTTAAGTTTGTTACAAAATTGATGATGGCACGTTTGATGCTTACAATACAATCGAATTTATCACATGTACAAAACATTCAATCAATACAAGAGATATATACTTAAATATACATACACACATGTCTACATGTAAATATATATGGAGTATGATACTGGATAAGTATACAATACATTTTAATGTGTGACCTATAAAAGACACCAGAATATTTTAGATTGCCAATTTTTAATAAACTGGTCAGCTATCCGTTGTTTGACCAAAGATAAGAAAAACTTTATGTTACCAGCAGCTTGATTTATCCACACTTCCCCCAGACCAAAACTATTTAATAAATCCCGAACTAACGGTTATTGTGTATCATTAGTCCAGCACGGTTATTGTGTATCATTAGTCCAGCACGGTTATTGTGTATCATTAGTCCAACACGGTTATTGTGTATCATTAGTCCAGGACGGTTATTGTGTATCATTAGTCCAGTACGGTTATTGTGTATCATTATTCCAGCACGGTTATTGTGTATCATTAGTCCAGTACGGTTATTGTGTATCATTAGTCCAGCACGGTTATTGTGTATCATTAGTCCAGTACGGTTATTGTGCATCATTAGTCCCGGATTCATTATATAGTCAGTAATCATTAGGTTATATCTGACAGATATATATTTTCTATTATCAGAGGATATAACCTTAGTCCAATATTTCGGAATGCAGTAATATTCATTAATTTGTAATGGCGCCTTCCCTAATTGTCCATATACAAACTTATTTTGGGTAGGCTTTCCAGGAAGGGTTATTTACGATTTTTTTGTCAGAGAAGGAGTTAAAATGGCACAATGGGAATATATCATCATTTGATTTTGTCAGTTCAGCCAAGGAAGTTTTCAACATAACGTCTTGAAGTTTTTCTTGCTCACGAAAGTTCATGAGGTACGCGAGATTGTTCTTCACATTCCACGAAATATCATTTGGTAAAATTAAATCAGATTGCTATGTTTAACGTTGATGAAATATTTCATCACAATGAAATATAATTTGGTGTATATGGCAAAGCAAGACAACCTGACAAAGGCCAGTATGCAAAGCGGACATTTGAAATCCAAATATGAGAATAGTCAAAGAAGTTACCCTGAGACAGTTAAATGGATAAAGCAACACTTATATTTAGAATAGTCAAGGAAGTTACCTTGAGACAGTTACGTGGATAAAGCAACACTTATATTTAGAACAGTCAAGGAAGTTACCCTGAGACAGTCAAATGGATAAAGCAACACTTATATTTAGAATAGTCAAGGAAGTTACCTTGAGACAGTTACGTGGATAAAGCAACACTTATATTTAGAACAGTCAAGGAAGTTACCCTGAGACAGTCAAATGGATAAAGCAACACTTATATTTAGAATAGTCAAGGAAGTTACCTTGAGACAGTTACGTGGATAAAGCAACACTTACATTTAGAATAGTCAAGGAAGTTACCATGAGACAGTTAAATGGATAAAGCAACACTTATATTTAGAATAGTCGAGGAAGTTACCTTGAGAGAGTTACGTGGATAAAGCAACACTTATATTTAGAACAGTCAAGGAAGTTACCCTGAGACAGTCAAATGGATAAAGCAACACTTATATTTAGAACAGTCAAGGAAGTTACTATGAGATAGTTACATGGATAAAGCAACAGTATTTTCTCATGGCTCTGGATGACTGTTTTTCTGTATTTCGTATGTCCTATGTTTAAAATGTTGATTTTTGTCTCGACTCCCCCCCCCCTCCTTCTCTCTCTCTCTCAGACTTTCATAGAGCATTTGTCAACAGGCGAAAATGAATGTCATTGGATGAAAAAATAAGAACAGATACCAATGTAAATGCTACCTTCCATGAATAAAAAAAGATATACGTATTCATATGCCAAACTTTGCATATATTATGAATTATTTGATATCCGATATATATATATATATATATATATATATATATATATATATATATATATATATATATATATATATATATATTCCATGGAGTCGAATTATCTAATATCTCATAGAAAAGGATATACTACTTTAGATAACATACAATTATTCAAAATTAATCCTATGTTTCATATCAGCATAAAAGTTTTTAATCATACTTCTATCACCTGTTGTTTAGCGTAGGAGCAAAGGTGCAGTAAACACTGATATAATGGGATTATCCATCATTTTCTTCTGTACGGAAATTGATAGAGCATAGACCCAGATTTTCTGGTTGTGTTATGTAACCACATATTGATAGAGCATAGACCCAGATTTGCTGGAGTGTTATGTAACTACATATTGATAGAGCATAGACCCATATTTGCTGGAGTGTTATGTAACTACATATTGATAGAGCACAGACCCAGATTTGCTGGAGTGTTATGTAACTACATATTGATAGAGCATAGACCCATATTTGCTGGAGTGTTATGTAACCACATATTGATAGAGCATAGACCCAGATTTGCTGGAGTGTTATGTAACTACATATTGATAGAGCATAGACCATATTTGCTGGAGTGTTATGTAACCACATATTGATAGAGCATAGACCCAGATTTGCTGGAGTGTTATGTAACCACATATTGATAGAGCATAGACCCAGATTTGCTGGAGTGTTATGTAACCACATATTGATAGAGCATAGACCCAGATTTGCTGGAGTGTTATGTAACCACATATTGATAGAGCATAGACCCATATTTGCTGGAGTGTTATGTAACCACATATTGATAGAGCATAGACCCAGATTTGCTGGAGTGTTATCTAACCAAAATTTTTAGTATAAGCTGTTTGCAGTAAGATGTGCATTACACTCATGTAGACACAGTACATTTGTCCGGATACAATATTATTGAAAAAAATTATTAAAAAAACCCAATAATTTGTCTCTATGTATGGTAATGAAATGGGATGAAAATGTTGAAACAACTTGGGTACGTGCTATTTGTATTTACGTCTCCGTTTATAGCTTTATTAGATGTTAGTAATTTTTATTATTATTAGTTTTGGAAAGATATTTTGTCAAAACCGTTTAATTAGCCAATTACTAGGAGTAAACGTCATAATGCACAGTATTCACGAGACTTTATGGTAGCCTGTATTATTTTCGTAAAATGGACCCTCCTACTTTCTTAAGATAGGGATTCTCGGGATATTCTCACAGATATTCTAACGGAAAAGTGTTTGGTCCTTTGAGACAGGAATTTTCTGTGTATTAGGCATTTGGATCATGTACTGATAAGTCATACGAATGTGAAACACGATAAAAACATGCATGTGTAAAATTAAAGTCTCGTGAACGTGTGGTTGTTAGTTGATTAAAGGAAAATTGTTTGTGGTATTTGGGTGTTTAAGACCCCTTCAATTGACAACGTCTGTTGTCGAGAGGTCTTTGGAAATAGGGAAAACATCAATCTCAAGCCAGGCTGATGCAAATGTTCGACATCGCTTGTTTCGCTCGATACTGAGATGCCATTAGCCTCATTGCGTGTTACAATATGCATCTTTTTATTGATATTCCAAAACGAGATTTATGAACAAATTACCGTCCGTTTATTCGCTGGTCTTATTGATTTTGATCTTATATTACTCACCTTGTGAATTTATTACTGTTCGTCTGTGTTTGGAAAGAGGTTTGTGAATTTATAATTATTTTCAACAAATGTACTTAAAACTATTTTATTTCATACAATTTCATTTTAAACGGTGACTTCATAAAACTATGCTGCTTGCTTGAGATTTTCCTGTTTTCTGTTTAACGTTCTCAGCCAGGCGTATTTTACTACACTTTTAATGAACTCAGGAACCATAGATTTGGTCATGTAATGCCTTCAAAGGAATATTTCACAAACATAAAACATACAAGCTAATATTTTATAATTTCATTTTATTTTACAATCGAGATAAAAAGTAAAGCTTGCTATTCCTTTGCTTGTCCAACTGACATTTTTAATTTTTATCAATGAAAGTCAATTGTTTCATTTTTCTTTCCGGATGGTTTACTCAAAAATGTTACAAATACAGGTAAGCAAACAACTGCTCTAAAGCCAGTGTTGATGACCGTTAGCATGATACAGGGGTAATGGGAGACATCTTGAAGTTTGTAACAAAACTAATCTTAACTGAAACACTGTTGACGAGTGTCCAATAAACAACAGGCAACATACTCTGATTTGAATATCGCGTCTATAGCTGGTATCCCCTCATGAGTCACGTCTTTATATTAAAAAGTATCACAAAGGCACAAAATAATTAAAATACATGTCTTAAAGGTCTTGAACAGAGAACTGAAACAAAACATTTCCCAAAAAGATTTCGCTTAAGTAAAATATCAAGAACCTGCCTGACTATTTAATGTTGTAATGAATCGATAGCACACGTGGCTTCATTGTTTTTGTTACAGGGTACGGTAAGAAATGACATTTATTATCTATTATTATTTGGTGTCAACTATCAGGACACCTCTATTTCGAATTTTGAAAGAAATTAAAACAAACATAAGAATTTCTGTTTCGAAAGATTAAATAAAAATGAACAATCGAGATGGAGTTTTAGCAATAACAAATATTTCAGTTAAATAAATATATTTTATACTCGAGTATTCATTTATGATCAGGATGTTGTTGAGGAAATGTATCTTGTATGCAATACAGATGGGTCAAGATGGAAAACTCACAAAGTGTGATGTCGCACAAAAATGTAGATGTTAGGTATCGCATCACAGACCTTAACGACTAGTCGATTGCAAGAACTGTCAATCTCTATCTTTTTCCGCTTACTCTTCTCTTTATTTATGTTAATTTATCTTCCTATGTGGGCTTTAATGGCAAATGTCGTAGCACTTAATCGGGCATGGAAGGAAACACAAGAATGAATAATCAGAAAATTTCATAAGAGAAAGAGTTCAAATCTCATTATGGACTATAATCATGTAACTTTGTTAGTAGGGTCAAATGAGGTTTTTACAAAGCTTGTATCATCTGTATTTTAAATTTTGCCTCACACTTGTGCGTGGGCATAAACTAACCAAGGGGAGGTTTTTTTTCTTCTTAATTCATCATTGGGGAAAATTAAATCAGCTATATAGGTTTCTCTTTGATTAGATATTACATGATGATGAAAATCAAAGTTGAATATGTTGAAAAGAGAGGCACGTGACAACCTGACGATTGTAAATATGTAAAGTTGACATTTGGGTACTAAATATCAAAATACTCAAAAACTTTCTAGGAAACAATGAGATAGTTAAAAAAAATTTGCATTTAGACTTTCCAGGAAACAATGAGATAGTTGAGCAAAAATTTTCATTTAGACTTTCCAGGAAACACTGAGATAGATAAACAAAAATTTGCATTTAGAGTTTCCAGGAAACAATGAGATACATGAACACATATTTGCTTTTGCAGCTTATTCATCTCTCCTGATGGCAACTGTTGAAGTCAAAGACGATCAGATGGAAAAGGACAACACACTTTTGTCATAGCTAACATTTACAAAATTTTTGGAAAATCTCCTGGATTACCTGTTTTATACCAGTACATCGCACATGATACCACGATAAGAAGTAAACATGTTACATGATCCTTCTTGAAGCTTATGATTCAGTACTTTCAGACTAAAAGGAAGATCATCCATCTTTGAATTATAAATTTCATTCTCCCATTTATTTTGAAAGCAGTGAAATGTTTTAAGAAATAAACTAACTTGAGTGGAATTTATGTGACATGGTTTTCCGAAGAAATAAAAAATCTGTGACATTTTTCTGTAAGTCTGCATATACATATTGCTGTAATTATAGGTTACTGCATTTGTATGGGAAAATATGAACTAGTTTTTTTTTAGCTATACTGCACGACGTCAGGGTTGCAGTATAGCTCAGAAAAAACGAGTTCATATTTTCATATACAAATGTAGTAACCTTTTTATTATATACTCATTTTGCTTTTCTACCTAAGGCTGAATAATAAAAAGAACACACTACAAGAAACAAAGTAACTGAATTTCTGCTATATTGCAAAGTAAATACACAACCGTAGTTAAACAAATACACAATAACAGTATTCATACGCACATGAGACCGCCCAGTGACCATTGAACTTGGTAGAGTATCGCGCGCTCAGTCATTCGTTTCAAAGAAATATCATTTTAGTCTACTTAAAATTGAAATTTTGAGTCATATTGTGAATGACTGCGCCTCCTTGGAACAACTTTCCCAGTTGATCTGGAATGGAGGGATTTTGTTTTTCTGTCGATTTAACTAAATTCTGCTATTTTAGTTGTGGTGAACTTGCGTTATTAGCTGTGTCTATTACGTACGATGTACATCTAGCTAGAGGGACTGGCGTCAACACCAAGCCACACATCTGTTACTGTTCTGCTATTGATAGTTTGGACTCATACGGTCGACAAAATATGAAATTCTTTTAATTAAAATTCTCAAGAAGATGCAGGATTAAATACTTTTGTTAGGGAATATCAAATTCATTTCGTTTTGGAGTGCAGTAAATTCTCCTTTGGAATGTGATTTCTGTGGATCAGAAAGTACATTTTGAAGAAATTCAAGGTGCAGAAAAGTAAGATCATTTATTGTCATTCTTATTACCAGCTTTAGATGACATATTTGTATGTACTGTCACTTGCATGATCTTTGTTGGAGGGACCCCAGTTATATGATCTATATGACTTGTACTATAAATCTAACAATTTTCTAAAAAAATTTAAACAGGGAAAATTGCAAAGCGGCTGGGGTCTGAGAGCCCATTTCGTCCGCGGAAAATAAGGCTTCTTCGTAATCGTGGCTTATTGGCTCCGAGCCACTTGCTTTTATACCAAAATCCGCATTCTTTAGTTGTATTGTTTCGAATTTAGTGCTTGGACTTGTAAAATTGGCGGTCTCTGAGAGATACGAATATCATTTGGTCTTAAGATAGCTTTTTATGCTATTTTTTAATAGTCTCTAGAGAACACGGTTCATAGTCTGAACCATAGGCCAAATAAGTGTTTAAATTATCAGAATGATATTTTAAATACTGCATGTCTCACGTTTGTTGTCAGAAAACCACCGCTGGACACTGTGAATATAACGTTCAGTCACTTGCTTGGTTGAAAGTTTCTTTTGTGACTCAATGAATTCATCCACATCGTCAGCTTTATCATCTGTACTCTCAAACAGCTTGCTCAGTTCATCCACAGACAAATCTAATAAAGCAAAAGTTCCGGTGTCTGCTACATTTGCGTACATTGTTTGTTTACAATAAAAAGTAGTTCCTAACACGCGATACTATTTTTAGACACACGTATCGTGCAGTATGAAGCCATACAGTATGGAGAAATATTGCACGATTCTGACAATGTAAAGTTAATGGAAAAAAAAGAGTATATAATAAAAACCTGATTTACCATTTTCATTTTTATTCATTTTCATTTATCCTCTGGTCTCTCACCCGGCTAGGCAGCTAGATAGGTAGTTTTGTAGGTAAATCAGTGAGTATTTGGCATAGATTTTGGTGAATGTGCTTCGTTTTATAAAAATAGTCCTATATTTAAATTGTTGATATTATTCATATCTCATCTCCCCTCTCCCCCCTCAAAGGTTCTTAAAGCTGTAATTATCGGGCGAATTCAAATGTCAATGGTGTTACGATGTCACATCGGAAGGAAAAACAGCCACATATTCCAATATGATTGCTGCTTTTCATCAACGAAAAACATGTTTTTCATTTTATCACTTTGCATACATATTATGAATTGTCTGATATGAGATTTACATTCCGTATTACATAGTTCCACCGAATAGAAGACATATTATCCTAGATAAAATATAATACAATTTTCCGATATTATTGCTTTGGGTAAAATCACCATAAAAGCAGTTCATTATTCTTGTGCAAAATAATGGAAATTGTTGCTGAATGTAAGACATTCAAGTGCTGATTTCATGGAACGGACAAAAGTGATAAATCTTGCTGACTGGTGTCTGGTTTATTCATTGTGATAAATGTGGCTGACTGGTGTCTGGTTTATTCATTGTGATAAATGTGGCTGTCTGGTGTCTGGTTTATTTATTGTGATAAATGTGGCTGACTGGTGTCTCGTTTATTCATTGTGATAAATGTGGCTGACTGGTGTCTCGTCTATTAATTGTGATAAATGTTGCTGACTGGTGTCTCGTTTATACATTGAAACTGTATGTAATGCGATTACTTTTTGATTATCATAAATGCAAAGGTAAGGTAAATAAAATACTGCTAAAATGAGGTTATATGCCATACTTGATTGTAAAACCCACACCCAACTGTTAAACCCATATACTCGGATCTGCCGTCGGATAATCCACCGGTAGTCCATAGTCTAATCTGTTGTTTTTTTTCAGTTTATGTTTGAATGAAATAGTGTATAGACAGTGAAACAGTGTATAGACAGAAGATTTTGATCTTCGCTATTTGCATTTAGGTTACAATTATACTCGTGTAAACACAGTAAATTATGTCAGAAAAACGTCTGTACAAAGATAGTACACATACGCATATATGTATTGCTTCATCAATGGGTCATAACATGTGAAGATAAGCAACTTATTATTGACAGTTCAATATGTCACGTATTGACTGTTTGTTATCTGCTTATTTTTCATTACATTTTAATGCTGCTCAGTGCTCAGTAAGTGAATTTCTCTTTTATTATAATTGTGATCTTGGTAATCGATATTAAAAAAAATGAAAATGGATTCAAAAGGCATGTAAATTTGATGCAATTTTCTAACGACAGTACGTCTAATTATTCCACGTCATAAATTTGCTTTTACGTGTAAAATGTGACGCGATAAAATACACTCTATTCCTGATTTTGTGTTTTGCTTGTGTTTTGCACAATTACATATCTAGTGAGGCGCAAATATTACAATATGCGTGAAGGGATTAAGGACAGAAGACATCACTATGTAATGCTCTTGAAAGAGAACATATCAGGATTTAAACATATTAGCTAATCCACCTAGAGGCATAAGGAACCTATGAAAATATAAAGCATATTAACGCTGGCCTTGAAAACAAGTTGGGAATGTCCTTGTGCCTTTGTGAACATACAATATATGGGTCCGACTACTATTGGAACTGAAAAGATCTTTGAAGAGGTGGATTAAATAATTGATATTTGCTGAAATATAGGAGAGTGATAGCCTAAGTTGATTCGTTTCATTTGTAAAGTCGGTGAGTTTAACTTATACTATTTACACAAATTTATGACTAGGATAAAAAAAAACACCTTGGGTTTCAGCTTGTCTGGACGACTTGTTATGGACTTTATTAGACAACAAGGACTTATTTTAACCAGTTAACGAGGATTAATTTTACAAACGAGGGTCGCATTTTTTTCTTCTCGCTCTGACCGTGTTAATCAGAAAATTGAAATAACCCCACATACACACTCACATACATTCATCTATTAAAGCCATATATGAATTTGTCTTGTTCTAAAAAGATTTGCAAGTTGGATGAATGGATATAATAAGTGTACATGTTTAATGATTGCAAAGAGACAAATGGTAAACAGTGGATGTGTCTCATTTAATATTTATAATAACAAGCAAACAATAACAAACAAACAGACAAACAAACACGCAAGCGAACAAGCAAGCAAAAAGCGTCTTAATGCCCAGATAAGTTATCGAATGCAGAACATGTATAATTATGCAACAAATTCACTTGCACAATTAAGCACTTCATAAATAAATACTATTATTTATATTTTTCAAAATATTATTCTGACATACTCGATTCTGTCGGTTATAGCTTTTGTATATCTAAGAGTTGTGACATGACTGACATGTAATCAAATCGAAAATAAGCTATTTTTGACATGTTTGACATATTGTCTGCTATGAATTTACTGCGGCTGATAAAAATTGAACTCAGCTCAAACTGGTTCCTTATTTACTGAAGGAGTACATTTAGGAATACATTACTACAAAATATCCACCGTAAAACTGTGCCCATTTGATGGCAGCTTTACTCGTGTCTCTATTGGTGATTTTAAAAACTTTTTCTAAAATGGAAATGATCGATTAGAAGAAAAGTTAACAATAGATACAGATTTTTGTTTAAAATTCAACCAGCTAAAGAAGCACATTTTTGACTTTGGTATTTATTTATGTTAGTTGGTTAGTTAGGTCCTCCTGTTCCTGTCGGGTATCAAGAGTTCTCCATTTCTTCTTGCCTTTGGCTTGTGCTTTTGCTGCTTTGAGGGTGGATCCCGTCTGATTTAGATCATCTAACATTGTCCTTCTCCAAGCATGTTTCAGCCTTCCTCTTCTCTGGTTTCCAAAGGTAGAAATCCAGCATATGGCTGCCCGTGCTGTTCTTGTTTCGGGCATTCTGAGGATGTGCCCGATCCTTTTCATCCTTTTTTTCTTGGATGGTGTCAGATATTAGTTTTTGATTGCACCTCTTTAGGACAGCTGTGTTAGTCGCGTGATCTTTGTATGCAATCTTCTCAATGCGCCTTAAGCATCTTTGTTGGAAGGCATTCATTTTGTGTCTTATGTTGATGAAATTTTCCAGTTTATACATGAATAAAGAACAGTAAGTAGAACGATGGAGTTGAATAGTCAAAGTTTTGTTGTTGTACTGAGAATTTTGGTCGTCCAGAGTTTTGTTAGTCTTCGAACGTGCTGATGCCTTTCCCAATTCTTATTTTTACACCCATCTTTGCGTTTCCTGATTGCCCATAGAGCTGCCTAAGTAGGTGAATGTGTCTATGCATTCTAGTTCCTTCCCATTGCACATTATGTTAGGTTTTTGTATTTCCTCTATAGCCATAACTTTACTTTTCTCGCTGCTGATGTTTAGTCCCAATTTCCATTGTAATATTCGGGACAGACGAAGACAACCTACAAGGTGCCACGACCACTATCTCAAGAATGGCAGCCAAACTGGGATGTATTTATGAACAAGATATATATGAAGAAATGTGGCTTTAACACAAACAATGAGGAGAGGTGAAAGTAAAAACCTCGAAAATGTGATTTCTCACTGTACACTGAGGATCAACCATTTTTGTTTGGGGGGTGGGGGGTGGCGGGAGAGTCTCAGATTTAAAAAACAAATTCCCGCCCCCAAATACCTTGAAAGAAATGTTCTTGCTCTGATATGTTTTAAATAAAATGAACTTAGCAACTGATTATATTAGTTGACAAAATAAATAAATTATCTTGAGGAACAAAGCAAGAAAATCCCCCAGGCTCAAGAGGCGCAGCAACCGCCCAAGCAACTTTTTTTTAATTGGGAGGCGCCCCAGAATTACGTTTAACAGGCGGAGGAAGCAGAATTTCTCGCTACGCCACTGCCGGCCTCCCTCTCGCAAGTAAGGTGATGAAGCAATGAAATACTAAGACGAATTATCCTATAATTTGCTTATGAAGGAGGAGTTGAAATTGTACTCAGAAATATCTTTATTGAGGTAATGTAGGCCATTGACCCAAATTACATAATACATGTAACATTAACAAATAAAAAGCACGTGAGTGAAACAAAAATGATAAACATAAAAATGTAATGATCTATATCATTATTATTCATCAGAGTTTGCATTACAAGATTCTTGGAGTGTCCTTTCTATGTTTATGATCGTAGAATAAAAATTACATTTACTTCTACTTTGGAGGGCAGATAAACAAATATTAACAACAATCACGTGAATGATATATATATATATATATATATATATATATAGAGAGAGAGAGAGAGAGAGAGAGAGAGAGAGAGAGAGAGAGAAATCTACATAAACAAATAATGAACTATGTTATTTTTATTCTTCATAGTTTATATTACAAGAATTCTGGAATATCTTTCTATGCTTAAGTGCATATAATACAAATTTACACATTGAGTTCAATATAAGCTTTTCTACTTTGCAAAGCAGATAAAACGTATCCTCTGAAGGGTTATAAAAATATATTTACTTAAATTCAGTGAACTCAGCAGTTTTAAAGCTCTACACTTGCAAACAAGGTGGTATACCGTTTCAATATCACTTTTACAAAAAATACATTTTTTCGTGGTATGGAGTATGATTGTATCTATCCATATTGACCCTAACTTTCAAATAACTACCACTAAGCTTACAAAATAAGTAAAGGTACAATGGGTTTTCTATAATATCTATATATGGTTCTCGGCTAAAGTCTAACTTAATTAGTTTGTAGACTCTTAACTATCCAATGCATTAATTTTTGCATTCCAAGTTTGTATGTCAATATCAGCACATCTTTGCTTGAACAATTTCATAAATATTAGTTCATCTCATACACCTTGGTTGTACCAAGCATTTCCAAACCATACTGAATCAGTATATATTTATATTTCATGATTGCATACCTTATAACTTGATGATTGCGACCATTGTAGATGCATATTAAAACAAATGGATGTCTACTGTTGGACATTTTGAGTACTTTCAACCAGACTTTTTTTTGGCTTCATAATGTCCGCTGATTTAAGACTGTTTCTTCCTAATTCACCCATAGCAAAACTGTTTGCAGTAGATGTTGTAAGTTTCAATACATATTTACAGTAGTTTGAATGTTCTCTCTCAATATCAAACGCATTACTAAAGCCCCCAATTTCAGTTCCATAGGAATTAAAACGCAGTATATTAGGATACAAATTTGTAAACATTATGTCTATTGATAATTTTCCAAACCTAAGCAACTTGTCTTTGACTGAGATTAATACCTTAGATGCTTGTTCAGACAGGACTTTTTGGCATTTATATCAAACTCTAAGTGGAGAGAATACAAGCCCAAGATATTTATAATATGAAGCCACTTTTAATTTGTGATTCCCAAAATACCATTTCTCGTGCTTCCGTAGACAGCATCCTTTGCGGAAAACTACAACATATGTTTTGTCTAAATTAGCCTTTAATCCCCATTCATCACTATGAAATTTAGGTCGATTAAGTAAGCGCTGCATCTCAATTGGTGGTTTCAAAAATATAACTAAATCATCGGCATAGAGCAAAACAAACAGTTTAACATACCCATAATGTCTACACCATAGCTGTCGTTGGACAATGCACTTTGAAGGTCATGTCGTATAAAACCAAAGAAAAGAGTAATGGCGACATAATGCAACATTGACGTACACCAAAATAACAATTGAAGCCATCTGTCCGTCCTTTTGTTGACCAACAAAAGCATTTATATCCACACACACACACACACACACATATATATATATATATATATATATATATATATATATATATATATATATATATATTGCTTTAAGCTTATTTAACATGTTGCTGCTCATTTTCAGTTTTTGAAATTTATGCCATAAAGCTTCTCTATTTATTCTATCAAATACCTTCTCAAAATCTATGACCGTACTATAGACTCTGCCATTGCAGTTTCGAAGATATTTCCATATGAATGTGTGTGAAATAAATATATTATCTATAGTACTGTATTCTGTTTTAAAACCCGCTTGTTCATCACTAATACATTTTTTTAAATCCTCTTATTGCAAATTGACGTGAAGACCTTACTTAGTATGGGTAGCGGACTAATCTCTCTATACTTATTTGGACTTCCATGTCCCCTTTGTATGCAAGGGTATAATTTTTGTTGTACACCAATCCTTAGGGAAGTGGGAGGCTTGACACGTTGCATTAAACAGTGGAGTCAACAGAGATATAATATAACATTCGTCTGCTTTAACAAATTCAGAAGCTAAACCATCAATAATTTGACTGTGGTATTAGAATATCATTTCACTCGTCTACACACTCATGGGAGTTTCTTAACGGTCTGAAATATTTCTGCCGCACGACAGTCCGTGGTGTAATCTAATCTCAAGATTTTCTTTTAAATTCCAGGATATCATTTGGGAGAATCAGATTTATGAGTTTATTTGAATACCTTTTTTTTGCCAAAATATGGAGTTTGTGATAAAGCGAGGATGAGGCAAATTTATTAGACCAATAGGGTGATGATGAAAAACAAAAAGTAAAAACACGAGGACGAATTATTAGAGTATTTGCTTTAGAGAAAGAGTTTAATTTCCCTTTGGTATTAGAAGATCATTTGACTCTGTCAAAACTGTCAAAGGTGTTCTTTTAACGTGTTGAAAATTATTTGCTGTATGATAGTACGCGGGCGTAATCTAATCAAGCCAATTTATTTTCCCAATTTTAGGAAATTCTAGTCAGATATAAAAGTTTCATGTCTATAAATATTTCGTTGAAGAAAAATTTGGGGCCATGTTAAACAGAGGCATGTGACGACCAGACTCCTGGCCAGTATAATAAGCAGTAGGCTAACTTGGTATATGGAAACTAAATATCAGAATAATTAAATATTTTCCACAAAATCTTTTCTATGGATAAACTAGAGGTCAACTGTTGCAGACAAAGACAGGTAACATAAACAAATTTGGTATTGTTTGTTTCTTTCTGGCTATGTTGCGTTTTCCAAATCTTTAGAGACTCTGCCGCTTTGGAAGCTATTTACAAGCGATTCGTCCTAAATTAGGGTACAGGTCAGTTTAGGAATAGTTTGTTACAAGATCATTCTACAACTCTCTACAACTCTATTATTTAGCACTGTAGCAAAGAAAAAACAAAAAAAAGATGTGGCAATCTTTATGTATATATTTTCCTCATTTTTTAGTAACGCCGTGGCAATGTTTAAAATAAATTAGATAAATGTGAACTGCTTTGCAGTATTACTATATGATGAAGATTGTTGTTTTATTATTGTATGATCAGAATCCTTTATTTCGAAGAACTGCACCCATTCCAGAGACAATACAGATAAGACAAGGTGAAAATCTCTCAAAATGTTTAGTTGCACTAGGCATCACATGTTCTTAAGTAGCAGATCCATTTTACCTTTTAATCCTTAGGTCTTTAAAATATTTTCGACTCTGTATATGTTATCCTCTTTGTCATACGGAAATAAAATAACTCCTCCTCGTAAAATATTCCATGAATATCCGGTCCCTGTACATTTTGTTTATTTATAGACAACGTAGTCACCTATTACAACGTGTCCAATTTTAAATATTTCATCCGTAAAATTAGGTAAGTAGCCTTTTTAAAAATATGCTCTTATATTTTGCAAATCTAACCGTATGATCTATTTTATATTTAGGTGATGCGAAGGTATCAGATGCTAGATATCCAAATAAATTAATCCTAACCTTAGAGCAATTTTCTCTTTATTAGCTTCAATCGGAGGCAAATCTATCGAAGTATGTTGATTGTTATTATATCTCCTAATCAGTTTAGGTCGTACATATACCCATTTTCTTTTTACATATTGAGTAAAATACTTCCACATTCTGGTCGTAAGAGTTCTATTAAATCTCTTAACAACAAATGTTTCCTGTTTGAGAGAGCTAGGAAATGCGAGATATTTTCTTTCTCCAATAACTCCATAACCTTAAGATTGTACAATTATTTCCCTTCGTCAAGTTGTATTGTTTTACGTTTTCGTTTCTTAATGATTTCTGTATACGCATCGTGTATGTAGTCTTCTGTTTTAGTCTTCAATTTTGTAACCTAAGCGTATTTAGAGAAGATATATATTACTGTTAAGATGCATTTGTATCCGAGGCTTTTTTTCCCATATGCTTGCATGTCAACAATTTATGCCTGCCATTGAGAATCAATGTCATTTACTTGAACCATTTTTTTGGTTGGAAATCTTGTTTTATTTTCTTGTGTAATGTTTAGGTAGATTGTTCAGTTATCCATTGTTTCAATTCAGCGCAGTTTATCTTCTTTTTGTTCTTTTTTAAGTTGCTCCCACAGTTTATTGATACTTGTATAAAAAAAACTGTATTTTCAGGATCGTAGTACAAGATACTCTTTTGTGTCAGACATTAATTTTGATTGAAATAATAATTTAAATTTAAATCAAACGAGTTCACTGATAATAAATTTGTCAGTTTGTACAGAGGTCGTAGATGTATTTTTCGATTTCTGTCGTAGGGGAACAATGCATACGAAGTTAATGTATGTAATCCATTTATTTAAAAATTATACTGATCTATATATGTACAGCATTCTTGGAATCCTTTCTATTAATATATCAAACCAGACATTTACTTTCTTATTACCTGTATCAGCAGTTCTGTTTATTTCTATCATTGTTTAACCGACATAATCAAATAGTAGCAAAATGAAATAAATCCATGACGGATTAATAATGAAAAGAAACCTTAATTTATTTATTTAGTTCATAAAGCCGAATGAAATATCACAAGCTCACTAAGAGTGTGTGTTCGACATTCGTCAATAAGTTGCAAAATTTTTTTTTTTTTTTTGCTTCTTTTGATAATCGAGCACTCATGTCTTCTCTAGCCGGTTCGTTGTTAGTATGATACCATAATGGTGGAAACTGATTAAGACTTTAAGTGATGCGAACTTCCTGTGCAACATAATAGCTAAGGGGATAGTTCGCATTCATTCTAGCTTGACCTACCTCTGGTGCTATTAGCATTTCGTTTTGTCCGGGACTCCAGTGGGATAATGCTAAGTGCATAATTAATTCAGAAGCGGCATCCCAGCTAGTTTGATATAAGAAAGCAATGAATCCTGTACCCAATGACGTTCTGATACACCAAAATTCTTTAAGTTGGCGTCTTCGGGATCGACAGACAAGAGTGAGCGGATGGACTTTTAAAAAAATAATTAAATATATCATAAAAAGGCGGGAAAGATGAAATATAAAATTAGTAATAGAAATAGGAGTTCCTAATTACCAGCGACACTATTTAAATTCATCTGCGTTGCTAAATAATTGAGTAAACCGGAGGTTCAATAAATTTTAACGGTCAGCAAAACATGGTAAACAAATATTGCCTTGCTTTTTTAAATCGTTTTCATAATTCAGTAAAATAATATACAATAACAGATTGACTCTATTTCTTCTTTTGCACTTCTCTAACTTTTTTATTTCTGTTTCATATATTTCTTTTTATTATCCTCTTTCTTCATGATTTTATTTATATTTTCTGATTTATCTTCTAACTATTTTGATGTATTGAGTTTATATATTTTATCGTCTTACCACCCTTACCACCCTTACATTTAAACCTTTCATCATCTATAGGTTTCAACATGTAATCATACATCGTCGAATATCCACATAATATTTTGTTTGTATGCGCACTGCTGACATCTTTGGTTCATTGTTCCATGTTTTGCCATCTCTTCGTTTTTCTTCTGTCTTTCAAAACAGTTTAATTTACAGTTTCCATTTTTTTTTACCATACTAAATTTACAATAGCCAAAATAGTCTAATGAGTAGCATGATAGACAAGAGTTCACCCAAAATTTCGTTGGCTGACATATTTTATGTTTTCCAAAGGCGAAACCCTTGACATAAAGTTTGTTTGCAGTAGTCAAAGAAAGATTAGAATACATGACAACTTGAACACCGCTTGATAGTAGTCTTGGAATACATTGCACATAATGTGATACACTGCATGATTTAAAGATCTTTTCCTCTTTAAATTTCAGTCTTGTAGTTCTTTTAAACTAATTCTATTACCCAAGATGTTAAACCGTCCGTGTCTTCCTTGTGTAACGTGCATTGTACTGAAATATAGTTCAAGAAAGTTTGCCCTAGAGTACTTAATACCTTTGTTGAATATTTTCCTTTTATAAAGCAAATTCATGGAATCAACATTTCCAGGGCTTTTGCTTACTTAAAAAATGTTTTAATTCATGTTGGGCTGGAATGTCTTTATCAGGGGTGGGTAGGTTTTGATTATGTGGGCAGATATATAGTACTGAAATATCTTAAGATATGTACCAACGTTTGATACTATTGTGAATCAAATTTGTTGAAAATAACAAATGTATGAAACAAATATAATATAAATATAACAAATCATTCAAAAATGCAAAGATATATCTCTAATATTCTATTATTATTGTTCATTATTTTAGCAGGCAACACAAATTCGACACGTGAAATCTCAGTAAATTGTGTGTCGCTGCATATAATGCTATTTTAGTTAGATGACAATTTTGGCTGCCTATCGCCAAATCATACAGTTGTATTAAATAACAGATGTCCAAAGATGCTTCGAAAGGATAAAAATAATCGCAAGACGAGTCTTGGGGACTGGTTACCTGTTTGTAACCAACAACATTACTGCTCAAATATGTTGCAGATGCAATAAAAAGTATTTTGACATCTTGTCGTTTTCCTCATCAACTATAAATAGGTGCAAGATATATGCAGCATAGGATCAATTTAGAATTGTACGTCATCCACGCTTTAAAAGATACCACTTCAAGGTTCTCAATTTTATTGCACTGAAATTGTTCCAAAACGACACACACACACACACACACACACACACACACACACACACACACACAAATACATACACACAGAGAGAGAGAGAGAGAGAAAATACTTTCAGTACTTGATATGACTAGGATATTATACTTGTCTGTATGATACAAAAGTTTTTTATGGGCTTTCTAAAGGTTAATTTTTCTCGAATAGCCAATTGTGTGTGTTTTTGGAAAAAGAAGTAATTACTTACACTTAAAAGGAACTTTATCAGGTCATACCTGCAGAATAAACAGTAATCAGGTTACTAGAAAATTCCTTTTTACATAAGATCTTTTGGATTTTAAGTAAACATTTTTTTTCTCTCACTTGTATGGTGCGATAAATTGCCCTCCCATATGTAGAAAGCTATTTCACACGATCTACTTTCAAATTATACCAGATGTTGCGTCAGAAGTTATCACATGTCCGTTAGACACTTTTTACAATAGCATCAGAATCTAATTTTAACTCCAGCATGCACAGATCAGAATTTTTAGTTTAAAATACGGACAGGACCTCAGTTTTATGATCAACTTAAGAGTTTAAAAGACAGACTGTGCCTTAGTTTTACAATCAGTCTTGTGAGAAAGGGAAAAATGTATGCATACATACATACATACATACATACATACATACGTACATACGTACATACATACATACATACATACATACATACATACATACATACATACATACATACATACATACATACATACATACATACATATAACGGAAAAGGAAATAACGGAAACTTTGATCACTGTTTGGTAAAAAAAAAACTTGGAGTTCGTTGCACGGAATTCAATACATTATTTATTAATTTTGTTTCTCTTTAAATTTCAGTCCTATAGTCTTATTTGGTTTCATTAGAATGCTTCAGTGACCTTCGTCGTCTGCATTTTGTACTTGTTTCGATATATAATGGAAGGGACATTGCTAGAGATTTTGACCATTTGATAAAGTGTTTGTTCCCGGTGGGCTGGAAGGAAGAATGCCTTTGTCAGGTTACATAAGTTTCTATTTTTGTTCCAGATGGGCTGGAAGGAAGAATGCCTTTGTCAGGTTACATAAGTTTCTATTTTTGTGCATAGCTTTTAATACCAAAAAATTATACGATGTGAAATATCTTTTCATCCAAATTTTTTTAAATATTTATTCCAAAAACTAATGTAAGAAACAAAGGGAATTAAATATAACAGCAAAGACAAAAATGCACAATGATCTGGCTAATATTGTAAAGTTTTATAATCATTTAAGGAAATTTTAATAACCTTTTTTTATCGACCGTTGCGTCATTACAGTAAATTAATTACAAAGCTTGCGGTCGCTTGGAGGATTTTATGGAAACGTTTAAGGCTTCATATGTGGTTATTGTAGCTATTCTTTTGTACATTTAGGAACAGTTTCCGAATAAGCAGCATTTTCAAAAATGAATAAGTTGTAAGATTGTCTTTATTTCTGCTAGTCACTATGTACGAGTTTACTAACACTTTGTATGTTACATAAGTGGTTGATACTGATGTGCGGTTAGAGAAAGTTAACCTGCCGGAACTGTAGAGATATGCATGTTTATGACTGCATCTACAACTAGTTTAATACATGTTTCCTGTTTATAATAGAAAAAGGATGTGGAGGATGGCACTCAAAACCGGATATGCTTTTTGTGTATGGCATTAATATTGCGTCTGAGCGAGTGAAAAGTCAAATGTTTTCTACTGCTACTATAATGAGGTAAAACGCATTTAGAATACACTAATAATAAAAATCGTCCCACTTTGGCTGGCAGCAGGCTGTACGATAACTATATTATAAGTAACAGTATGCCTTATACTTTCTCTTTTTTAAGCATGAGACAAAAAAGAGACGAGAGAAATTTCATTTAATGGTATGCTTTTACTTAGGGTCAACACTTTCGGCAGCAATAATATAATTTATGTTGCCAAATCACTCAATATTTTCTAATAAATGCCCCAAAATATTTCCAAAGGATGAAAATAATCGCAAGGTCAGTCTTGATTAATGTCTTTTTGTTGTAATGAAGAAGTTTAAATTGGCAGCTCGGATATGTTGCAGATACAATAAGATGTCTCTTTTGATTTTTGTCATTTTTCTTATAAATGCGAAATGTCTTTTCAAGGTTCTTAGCTTTATTGTACTGGACAGTTTGACAAGATGACAAGAAATCTATAACTGTTTTCAGCACTCGACTTGACTAGGATATGTGACTGGTTTGTACGGATAAAGTGTTTCGTCAGCTTATAAAACTAAATGTCCATGCTTTATTTACTGTAGAATAGCCATTTACGTGTGCTGTCGGAAAAAGAAGTCATGATTTACACTTTAAAGAAGCAAATTCACTTTTCTCACTTTGTTCTTGTGATACACTGCTTTCATGTGTAAAAAGCTACACGAGCTTAGTTCTAATTATTTCACTCATTTGCAGCTGCAGTTGTCACTTGTCTGTTAGAGGCCTTTCATAATAACCCCATAAATCTCATTTAACTCCCACATACGTAGATCAGAAACCTTGTTAAGTTTAAAATACGGACAAAACTACAGTTGTATAACAGTCGTGACTCAAACAAAGCATTTCACATACTACAGTTTTTCATCGTTCATGAGGCATTGCGATTTTCAGTAAATTAAAGAAGTTTTTATAGCGTTAGATTGCGTAATACATAGTTCAATATTAATCCTTTGATATGATCGTAACGATTGCACATTATATGGTGCATAGGTGGGGGTGCATGGAATCTAAGCACAGCGTGAGATAATAGTTGGAATGAAATGTTAATTTAAGCTAGTTTATAAAATATAGCTTTCTTTGGACATTTCTGATCATATCGTGACAACCTTATTAATCGAAATATGAATACACACACACACACTAATCACCATTAAGTTGAGTTTAATAAAACATCTCCAAAATGTTTCTCTTAGAAAATCATTATTACTGACATAGTTTAGGATATACAGTCTATCGTCTATACTCATAAACGGGACGAAGATAGGTATCACATTCAACAACGTCAAGTACTAATTTAAACAATTCTAATCCAATCACGTTCAACAGGCTAATATATCATGTATTTCATTTCCACGGCATTAACAACAAGTTATGTAGTGTTTACATTTTAGCAAGTTTATGATTTGCTTATTAATCTAGTCTGTTACTAATTTTGAACAACAGAAATAAATATTAATTACAAAATTTTATATCTTGAGTTTTTCACAAAAGTGAAACTTTTGCATACATGGACGTAAATTAGCTTCAGCCTTAGTCGTAAGGTAATCAAGGTATTGCCTTGATGTCTATTTGTACAAACCTGTAGCTGACTACGCCTGTTGTGTGTGGATATAAAAAACTTATTAAAATATTGTTAAATACTGTATACTAACAACATGAAAGTGTGTAACGACGGAAACAAAAAATACTAGAATAGAAAAATTAGCATAAGTTGCCAAAAATGCCAAGCATTCTTGTGAATCTGTATCGTTCTAAACCTAATTATATAAATATTTAAACCAAATGTCGCATACACACTTTTCTATAAAGAGATTTTGCTATAATGTTTCATATTCCTTTAGATATATTTTTTAATTTTACATTCATATATCATCGAATTTGTTCTTGGACGAATTGACAGTTGGTTGGTTTAAAGCACTTTTAACACAACATTTGCCATATTATGCAGAGGAAATGGGACCTAACTGCCTTTCCAAAGGACACAGCGGCGAGACATACGACAGAAATTTAACGACAATATATATCTTTCAACTATGGTTAGTACAATTGACTTAAGGGGATATATTGATATTAAAAGCTGTATGAATTTTCTCCAACGTTAATGTCAACTGATAGCAACATATCCTGACAGCTAGCCTAATTCTTGTAGGTCACAGCCATCCAATATCTTTTTCTTTTCAGCAGTTCCGATAGGTTTGTTTATCCAATTAGGCTTCTTTTTTAAATGGAAGTAACTACTCTAGCAATCAGCGATATAATCACTAGGACCTAGCAATCAGCTGATATAATCACTAGGACCTAGCAATCAGCTGATATAATTACTAGGACCTAGCAATCAGCTGATATAATTACTAGGACCTAGCAATCAGCTGATATAATTATTAAGGCCTTAGTAGCATTCGTATGCTTCCATATCAATCAGCATTTCGTAAAAGATGTGGAAAAAGCACTCTCACGGTAGGAATAATGTTCTTTTTCCGACATGATGGTAAATACAATTGGACTGGAAAAATATGAATTGTCTGAAGATTACAGAAAGATGAACTCACCAGGATAATACACGATGGATATCATTGCTGAGAGAGAGAGAGAGAGAGAGAGAGAGAGAGAGAGAGAGAGAGATGTTTCAATGTTAAAACATAATGCAAACCTTAAAATACAGATTGTTTACATCATATGTGTTTGTTTTGACAAAATCACTTTTCGTACAAGAGGAAGGTTAATTTGTCCTAGGAGATTGGGCCGTAATAGACGACCTCAGCAGTCAGAAAGATAACAACCGTCCAGGACTGTGTTTTGTCCTAGGAGTTTGGGCTGTAACAGACGACCTCTGTCACTCAGTCAGAAAGTTAACAACCGTCCAGGACTGTGTTTTGTCCTAGGAGTTTGGGCCGTAATAGACGACCTCGGCCAGAACGTCAACAATCGTCCGTGGCTCTGTTTTGTTGCTGCTCTGACCAGAAACACGTTTCACTTTGACGATTGGTCGCCCGGTTTGTCGACCTTGTTTGATGGTCGGGCGACTTCATAATTCCGTATAACCAAAATTTTCACTCCGTCTATAAGAGCAAGAAGGCGGTTATTGGGGAATATGTTTGCTCTTTTATAAACAAAATCTCATAGGAAATTACAAAAGAATTTTGGGATTTATTGTCTATGCAGCTTGAAATAAGTGCATTATATGAAATCTGTGCATTTCGACTATAAATAATTGGACATAACGTATAGTAGGCCTCCTTATAAATATTAGTCTCTATCTCTCTGGCTGTATGCCTGACTATTTAATAACGTTATTGCTCAACGTTGTTGCTATAAAAATCTTTCTCGTAGCATGCTGCGTGTGTACTATATTTCTTTCTTCAAAGAATGTTCCAAAATCTACAGTAACTGCTACTTTTGTCTTATACACTTCACACCATTATTTGTGTAGTTCTCTCATTTGTGAAATTAAGTAAGACAAAAATAAACATGTATTCTAACTTGTATGCTGTTTTTTTCTTTTTGTGGTAGTGGTGGGGAAGACATGTAAATATGATGCAATTATCTGGGAAAAGTATTAGTAATGCTTAACATTTTATAACAGCTGATGCTATTCATGCATATTCATAACTATGATCAACAACAGAGCTTGGAATCTCTTGACTTCTCTGCATGATCTCTGACGGTTCTTGTTTCACACAAACAATAACTTGTTTTCAATGAGATTCACAAATTATATTCTCTCTCTCTCTCTCTCTCTCTCTCTCTCTCTCTCTCTCTCTCTGTAATTCATGAATGTGAAATAGTGAGATTTAAGGGAACGTTCTGTATTACATGTTCCGCTCAAGGGAGATGGTCATAGACGTTAACGTTATATAATTAACTTATATACCTTTAGCAACATTTACAAGCTTGTAGAAATATCTATTGGCCAAATAATGTTTTTGTTTTAATTTATCCCTCAGAAAATCATTCAACATTTTTTAAATGAACAAACAATCCTGCATGAAATTATGCTAAGTGTTTACTTTGTTTATTTTGTTTTATGCTTAGTTTTTAAGTAATAACCTCTACTCTATTTTAACTTGCATGTGTCAACTTCGTTTGACACGAGGGAAATGTCATAAAATTAAAGTTTTTATTTCTTATTGTGACACTAATTTCCATGCATTTGCTTGCAAAATCTGAAAATGTCCATCTGGACTAGATGGACATGTTCAGATTTTGGGGGAAACAGGACAGACAGTTATGGTGGTATTGTTCTAAATTAGAATACACAACTAATATGACAACCACCTTGTAACCAGTAAGTACAAAGCATCTGAACTAGCACAGCGTGATAGCGTGAAGACAGTGCAAAATTGTTTTACATACATACATTCATACAACAGAAACGGAAACAATTAAAAGTTTGATCACTGCTTGGTAGGAAACGTGAAATAAGTTGTACAGAATTCGATAGACGCCATTATTTATTAATTTTGTTTCTTTTTAAATGCAGTCTCATTTTGATTCATCACAGTGCTTCAAACGTTATACCTTATTCCTCTGGGTTTTTTTGTATTTGAGAATTGTACTGAAATTTTCTTCAATAAAGTTTGGCTTAGAACACTTTAAAAATTTAGTTCAAGTAAGTTTGCCTTAAATTAGTGTTGCACCTAGGATCCCAAGGGCAATGGACACTGTGTCCCTCACCCTCCAGATTTGGGGGAAACACAACATTTGAAAGGGACAAAGGAAAATTGCAGTACATAATACACTATTAGTGCTTAAAAAATTAGATAATCTTATTTGCTTCGGCAGTTTTGCCACCTTAACTTTGTCATCTGTACTGTACTATCGTATTTTCCTTTGACACTTGCACTATTGCAACAAAAGTTTTATCATGTGCTCAAGTAACTCAAAAACATTACATGTTTGAATATCTGGTCCGGCTTTTGCTCTCATTTAACTTTAGTGTTCGATCATTACTACCAGCATTTATTATAATAAATACTCATGTTTTCTTAATTATTATTGTTTCCAAATTAATAAAGCATTAATTAAATGACAAATTAAATCTTCCTTGCCGTAGGTGTGACTTTAACCTCAAAAATACATTACACATGTGGCCGTCAAAGATTTTACATTGCAACTTGGCCGACTACCGCAAACCTTGAATGTTTTCATTTCCAGATACATTGTTTCAAAATTGAGATTCATTGCTATCTTATCACCTTCAGAGAGCATTGGCCATTATTAACGCCAACATAGACGTGGATCGACATCCACTAATGTAAAGTAGGGTCAGGGTCAAGATTTGGGGAAAACAAAACAAATAATTGCGGGAAACCCACGATCCCGCGCGCAAGGTGCAACACTATTTTAAAGCACTTTTATAAAGCAATTTCTATGGAACGGACATTTCCAGAGCTTTGCCCATGTGATAAAGTTTTAATTCCGGATGAGTTGGAAGGAAGAATGTTTTCTACAGAGATATTCAAGTTTTGTTTTATGTGCATTGCTTTTAAGATCGAAATATTTTAATATCAGCAAAATCTTTGATACAAGTGTGAAATGTATTTACACAAAACTAATGCATTGAACAAATAGAAATAAATATAACAGAACACACCAAAATTGAGATCAGTCTAATATTCTAATATCGAACGCATATTTTAAAAAAACGAAACACCTTTTAGTATCGACTAATAGGTCATTACAGTAAAATAAGGATAAATCATTCCCAAAATGCTTGCGTTGTAACATAGAGTATGCCATTAAAATCGTTTCAGAATGTTCCCGCAAATACAATTCATGTTTCTGAAAGAGATGACATACTATTATTTTTGGCATAGATGTAGATTGTCTTCATTTATTTTTTATTTATGCACTTCTGCAAAGAGTGGGAATATTGTGATTGCTCCTGTGCGACAGCCTGTCCGTCCGTCCACGATAAAGTTTGCCATCTCCTCTCCAGTCACACCGCTTGGAGGATTTTATCAACACTTTGTAGGCTATATATATGTTTGGTGTAGATGCGTTTATTTGTTTGTTCCTCTAACTTATTTTGGCTTTATATTATGGAAAGTCTAATTATTGTCGTCACTTGTTGCCTAAAGATATGCAAGGATTATATTAAAATTTTGAAGGCTAAGTCAGTGCATGTGAAGATGTCCAATAAGGTGTTATTATTTTCTTGTTGCTATTTTTTGTTTTACATTTCTGAACAATTTCTCAAAAAGCATCATTCTGAAAAATAGAATATCAGTTGGAGGATTGTCATTATTTATATTAGTTAATATGGATAAGTCCACTGGCACTTTGTATGTTACGTAAGTGGTTGATATAGATGCACAATTAGAGACAATTAACATATCAGAGATGGTAGATAAGCATTTTTGTGACTGGATCTACATCTAGTTTAATACATGTTTCCTGTTTATAACATATAAAGGATACGCATGCTTGTGACTGCATCTACATCTAGTTTAATACCTGTTTCCTGTTTATGATATATAAAGGATATGCAGGATGGCACTCAGAACCGGAAGTGTTTATTTTGTATGAAATTAATAATGCGTCTTAACGATCGAAAAGACATGTTTTCTGCTACTACTACTACTACTACTAACAGTACTACTAACACTACTAATATAATGAAATTAAACACACTTAGGAAATATTGATAATAACATCGTTGCTCTTGACTGTTAGCAGTCTGTACCATAACTAAATTACACGTAACAGTATGCTTTTTACTTTTAATTGGTTTACTTATTTAAGCAGGTGACAAAAATTAGACGAGAGCAATTTCATTTAATCGCAGGGTTCTAAATCGGGAAACCTCTATTCAGCTGACAATTTAGGCAACGTAAATAGAATTGTTATCAGCACTCGATGCCACTAAGATAGTTTACTAGTTTATGCAAAAATAGTGTTTCATTGTTTTATACAAGTCCAGTGTTCATGCTTAATGTACACAGTTACTTTTGTTGTTGGTAAAAGAAGTAATAATTTACACTTTTTAGTCGTTTCATCAGGCAAAAATCAGGCGTAAAATCCTATTCAGCTTACTGAAAGACACATTTGCACAGAATGTTGCATGTTATTTAAATAAACATTTTCTCTGTTTTCACTTTTTATTGTGTGTGTTAAATTGCTTTCCCATGTATAGAAAGCCCCATGACCTAATTTCGAATTATACCACATCTTGCGTCTAAAGTTGTCACTTGTCTGTCAGAAGCTTTCATAAATCTAATTTTAACTCCCACATGCGCAGATAAGAAGCCTAGTTAAGTTTAAAATACGGACATAACCTCAGTTGTATGATCAGCCTTATGAGGAAGCACAGCTGTGGCTCGAAAACAAGCATTTCACATGATGCGGTTTTTTTTTTTCATCGTTCATGAGTCATGGAGTTTTTCAGTGAAGAAATGTTAGAATTGATGTAGTCAGTTTCTCGGGTTATGCTGTAAAAAAAAATTCAAAATATCGTTAGACTCCGTGATACTTACTTCGATATTAATCTTTTGATTGATATAATCCTAATCATTACAGTTTATATGGTCTACAGGTCCAAACACAGTGTCTGATAATATTAGGCCTGTGAATAGAGTCAGATTGCATAGAATCCAAACACAGTGTCTGATTATATTAGGCCTGTGAATGGAGTCAGATTGCATAGAACCCAAACACAGTGTCTGATAATATTAGGCCTGTGAATGGAGTCAGATTGCATAGAATCCAAACACAGTGTCCGATAATATTAGGCCTGTGAATGGAGTCAGATGCTGATTTAAGCAAAGCTATAAAATATAGCTTACTTTAGACGTTTTGGACCATTCGTCATGTCACTATTATAGTAATCGTTATAAGAATATATAATGCACTAATTACAATAAAGTTTAGTTTAGGTACAGAAAATCATCATTACAGGCATATTTTAATATATACAATCTATCGTTCGTACTCATAACCGGGGTGAAGATAGGATTCTTGTATGCCAAGTATTAATTGCGGGTGGTCTCTCTCCTCAGAAATTTTAACAATTCTAATCCAGTCATGTCTGATAGGTTAAATCTTCTATATTGGCCTAGTGTCTATCTGTACAAAAGTGTTGCTGACTACTGTTGGTTTGTATGGATATGTAAAACGTGTTGCTGACTACTGTTGGTTTGTATGGATATGTAAAACGTGTTGATGACTACTGTTGGTTTGTATGGATATGTAAAACGTGTTGATGACTACTGTTGGTTTGTATGGATATGTAAAACGTGTTGCTGAATACTTTTGGTTTGTATGGATATGTACCTGTGAGAAGATTATTAAACAAGAAATACTCAAAAAACATGCAAATGTGTAACAAAGGAAACAGAAAACATAAAATTAGAAAAATAAAAAAAACCCATAAAGTTGCAAAAATTGCAAATCACTCTTTTGAATTTGTAGTGTTCTAGGCGTAATTATATAAATATGTAAGTTAAAATCTCACATAATAGCTCTATTTTCGAGGGAAGTTTTGCAATAAAAAAGTCTAATTTATTTTCCTGAAAGATGGGATGACATGTTAAAATTCTTCCATCTCCTTTTAGATATACATTTTTTCCTTTTCATAAGTTGTTTATCTCTTCGCCGTTAAAAGAAATGGATGAGGAAATTTAGATTAAGGTCTCATATGTTATCGGTATTGTCCTTGAACGAATTAAAAGAGAACTTATATCGTTCAACTACGGTGAGGTAAATTCGATTTAGAGGGATATAGTGATATTAAAAGCCCTATGGATATTCTTAAAAGTTGTTGTCAACTGATAGCAGCATATCCCGACAGCTAATATAATTCTTGCCTGTCACAGTCTCCCAATAATATTTGTATTTCTTTGTAGCATGAGTCTAATATAAAAGCATATTTCCGATCGACATGTGCTTCTTGTTATCAGCACTCGATGCCACTAAGATAGTTTACTAGTTTATGCAAAAATAGTGTTTCATTGTTTTATACAAGTCCAGTGTTCATGCTTAATGTACACAGTTACTTTTGTTGTTGGTAAAAGAAGTAATAATTTACACTTTTTAGTCGTTTCATCAGGCAAAAATCAGGCGTAAAATCCTATTCAGCTTACTGAAAGACACATTTGCACAGAATGTTGCATGTTATTTAAATAAACATTTTCTCTGTTTTCACTTTTTATTGTGTGTGTTAAATTGCTTTCCCATGTATAGAAAGCCCCATGACCTAATTTCGAATTATACCACATCTTGCGTCTAAAGTTGTCACTTGTCTGTCAGAAGCTTTCATAAATCTAATTTTAACTCCCACATGCGCAGATAAGAAGCCTAGTTAAGTTTAAAATACGGACATAACCTCAGTTGTATGATCAGCCTTATGAGGAAGCACAGCTGTGGCTCGAAAACAAGCATTTCACATGATGCGGTTTTTTTTTTTCATCGTTCATGAGTCATGGAGTTTTTCAGTGAAGAAATGTTAGAATTGATGTAGTCAGTTTCTCGGGTTATGCTGTAAAAAAAAATTCAAAATATCGTTAGACTCCGTGATACTTACTTCGATATTAATCTTTTGATTGATATAATCCTAATCATTACAGTTTATATGGTCTACAGGTCCAAACACAGTGTCTGATAATATTAGGCCTGTGAATAGAGTCAGATTGCATAGAATCCAAACACAGTGTCTGATTATATTAGGCCTGTGAATGGAGTCAGATTGCATAGAACCCAAACACAGTGTCTGATAATATTAGGCCTGTGAATGGAGTCAGATTGCATAGAATCCAAACACAGTGTCCGATAATATTAGGCCTGTGAATGGAGTCAGATGCTGATTTAAGCAAAGCTATAAAATATAGCTTACTTTAGACGTTTTGGACCATTCGTCATGTCACTATTATAGTAATCGTTATAAGAATATATAATGCACTAATTACAATAAAGTTTAGTTTAGGTACAGAAAATCATCATTACAGGCATATTTTAATATATACAATCTATCGTTCGTACTCATAACCGGGGTGAAGATAGGATTCTTGTATGCCAAGTATTAATTGCGGGTGGTCTCTCTCCTCAGAAATTTTAACAATTCTAATCCAGTCATGTCTGATAGGTTAAATCTTCTATATTGGCCTAGTGTCTATCTGTACAAAAGTGTTGCTGACTACTGTTGGTTTGTATGGATATGTAAAACGTGTTGCTGACTACTGTTGGTTTGTATGGATATGTAAAACGTGTTGATGACTACTGTTGGTTTGTATGGATATGTAAAACGTGTTGATGACTACTGTTGGTTTGTATGGATATGTAAAACGTGTTGCTGAATACTTTTGGTTTGTATGGATATGTACCTGTGAGAAGATTATTAAACAAGAAATACTCAAAAAACATGCAAATGTGTAACAAAGGAAACAGAAAACATAAAATTAGAAAAATAAAAAAAACCCATAAAGTTGCAAAAATTGCAAATCACTCTTTTGAATTTGTAGTGTTCTAGGCGTAATTATATAAATATGTAAGTTAAAATCTCACATAATAGCTCTATTTTCGAGGGAAGTTTTGCAATAAAAAAGTCTAATTTATTTTCCTGAAAGATGGGATGACATGTTAAAATTCTTCCATCTCCTTTTAGATATACATTTTTTCCTTTTCATAAGTTGTTTATCTCTTCGCCGTTAAAAGAAATGGATGAGGAAATTTAGATTAAGGTCTCATATGTTATCGGTATTGTCCTTGAACGAATTAAAAGAGAACTTATATCGTTCAACTACGGTGAGGTAAATTCGATTTAGAGGGATATAGTGATATTAAAAGCCCTATGGATATTCTTAAAAGTTGTTGTCAACTGATAGCAGCATATCCCGACAGCTAATATAATTCTTGCCTGTCACAGTCTCCCAATAATATTTGTATTTCTTTGTAGCATGAGTCTAATATAAAAGCATATTTCTGATCGACATGTGCTTCTTGTTATCAGCACTCGATGCCACTAAGATAGTTTACTAGTTTATGCAAAAATAGTGTTTCATTGTTTTATACAAGTCCAGTGTTCATGCTTAATGTACACAGTTACTTTTGTTGTTGGTAAAAGAAGTAATAATTTACACTTTTTAGTCGTTTCATCAGGCAAAAATCAGGCGTAAAATCCTATTCAGCTTACTGAAAGACACATTTGCACAGAATGTTGCATGTTATTTAAATAAACATTTTCTCTGTTTTCACTTTTTATTGTGTGTGTTAAATTGCTTTCCCATGTATAGAAAGCCCCATGACCTAATTTCGAATTATACCACATCTTGCGTCTAAAGTTGTCACTTGTCTGTCAGAAGCTTTCATAAATCTAATTTTAACTCCCACATGCGCAGATAAGAAGCCTAGTTAAGTTTAAAATACGGACATAACCTCAGTTGTATGATCAGCCTTATGAGGAAGCACAGCTGTGGCTCGAAAACAAGCATTTCACATGATGCGGTTTTTTTTTTTTCATCGTTCATGAGTCATGGAGTTTTTCAGTGAAGAAATGTTAGAATTGATGTAGTCAGTTTCTCGGGTTATGCTGTAAAAAAAAATTCAAAATATCGTTAGACTCCGTGATACTTACTTCGATATTAATCTTTTGATTGATATAATCCTAATCATTACAGTTTATATGGTCTACAGGTCCAAACACAGTGTCTGATAATATTAGGCCTGTGAATAGAGTCAGATTGCATAGAATCCAAACACAGTGTCTGATTATATTAGGCCTGTGAATGGAGTCAGATTGCATAGAACCCAAACACAGTGTCTGATAATATTAGGCCTGTGAATGGAGTCAGATTGCATAGAATCCAAACACAGTGTCCGATAATATTAGGCCTGTGAATGGAGTCAGATGCTGATTTAAGCAAAGCTATAAAATATAGCTTACTTTAGACGTTTTGGACCATTCGTCATGTCACTATTATAGTAATCGTTATAAGAATATATAATGCACTAATTACAATAAAGTTTAGTTTAGGTACAGAAAATCATCATTACAGGCATATTTTAATATATACAATCTATCGTTCGTACTCATAACCGGGGTGAAGATAGGATTCTTGTATGCCAAGTATTAATTGCGGGTGGTCTCTCTCCTCAGAAATTTTAACAATTCTAATCCAGTCATGTCTGATAGGTTAAATCTTCTATATTGGCCTAGTGTCTATCTGTACAAAAGTGTTGCTGACTACTGTTGGTTTGTATGGATATGTAAAACGTGTTGCTGACTACTGTTGGTTTGTATGGATATGTAAAACGTGTTGATGACTACTGTTGGTTTGTATGGATATGTAAAACGTGTTGATGACTACTGTTGGTTTGTATGGATATATAAAACGTGTTGCTGAATACTTTTGGTTTGTATGGATATGTACCTGTGAGAAGATTATTAAACAAGAAATACTCAAAAAACATGCAAATGTGTAACAAAGGAAACAGAAAACATAAAATTAGAAAAATAAAAAAAACCCATAAAGTTGCAAAAATTGCAAATCACTCTTTTGAATTTGTAGTGTTCTAGGCGTAATTATATAAATATGTAAGTTAAAATCTCACATAATAGCTCTATTTTCGAGGGAAGTTTTGCAATAAAAAAGTCTAATTTATTTTCCTGAAAGATGGGATGACATGTTAAAATTCTTCCATCTCCTTTTAGATATACATTTTTTCCTTTTCATAAGTTGTTTATCTCTTCGCCGTTAAAAGAAATGGATGAGGAAATTTAGATTAAGGTCTCATATGTTATCGGTATTGTCCTTGAACGAATTAAAAGAGAACTTATATCGTTCAACTACGGTGAGGTAAATTCGATTTAGAGGGATATAGTGATATTAAAAGCCCTATGGATATTCTTAAAAGTTGTTGTCAACTGATAGCAGCATATCCCGACAGCTAATATAATTCTTGCCTGTCACAGTCTCCCAATAATATTTGTATTTCTTTGTAGCATGAGTCTAATATAAAAGCATATTTCCGATCGACATGTGCTTCTTGTTATCAGCACTCGATGCCACTAAGATAGTTTACTAGTTTATGCAAAAATAGTGTTTCATTGTTTTATACAAGTCCAGTGTTCATGCTTAATGTACACAGTTACTTTTGTTGTTGGTAAAAGAAGTAATAATTTACACTTTTTAGTCGTTTCATCAGGCAAAAATCAGGCGTAAAATCCTATTCAGCTTACTGAAAGACACATTTGCACAGAATGTTGCATGTTATTTAAATAAACATTTTCTCTGTTTTCACTTTTTATTGTGTGTGTTAAATTGCTTTCCCATGTATAGAAAGCCCCATGACCTAATTTCGAATTATACCACATCTTGCGTCTAAAGTTGTCACTTGTCTGTCAGAAGCTTTCATAAATCTAATTTTAACTCCCACATGCGCAGATAAGAAGCCTAGTTAAGTTTAAAATACGGACATAACCTCAGTTGTATGATCAGCCTTATGAGGAAGCACAGCTGTGGCTCGAAAACAAGCATTTCACATGATGCGGTTTTTTTTTTTTCATCGTTCATGAGTCATGGAGTTTTTCAGTGAAGAAATGTTAGAATTGATGTAGTCAGTTTCTCGGGTTATGCTGTAAAAAAAAATTCAAAATATCGTTAGACTCCGTGATACTTACTTCGATATTAATCTTTTGATTGATATAATCCTAATCATTACAGTTTATATGGTCTACAGGTCCAAACACAGTGTCTGATAATATTAGGCCTGTGAATAGAGTCAGATTGCATAGAATCCAAACACAGTGTCTGATTATATTAGGCCTGTGAATGGAGTCAGATTGCATAGAACCCAAACACAGTGTCTGATAATATTAGGCCTGTGAATGGAGTCAGATTGCATAGAATCCAAACACAGTGTCCGATAATATTAGGCCTGTGAATGGAGTCAGATGCTGATTTAAGCAAAGCTATAAAATATAGCTTACTTTAGACGTTTTGGACCATTCGTCATGTCACTATTATAGTAATCGTTATAAGAATATATAATGCACTAATTACAATAAAGTTTAGTTTAGGTACAGAAAATCATCATTACAGGCATATTTTAATATATACAATCTATCGTTCGTACTCATAACCGGGGTGAAGATAGGATTCTTGTATGCCAAGTATTAATTGCGGGTGGTCTCTCTCCTCAGAAATTTTAACAATTCTAATCCAGTCATGTCTGATAGGTTAAATCTTCTATATTGGCCTAGTGTCTATCTGTACAAAAGTGTTGCTGACTACTGTTGGTTTGTATGGATATGTAAAACGTGTTGCTGACTACTGTTGGTTTGTATGGATATGTAAAACGTGTTGATGACTACTGTTGGTTTGTATGGATATGTAAAACGTGTTGATGACTACTGTTGGTTTGTATGGATATATAAAACGTGTTGCTGAATACTTTTGGTTTGTATGGATATGTACCTGTGAGAAGATTATTAAACAAGAAATACTCAAAAAACATGCAAATGTGTAACAAAGGAAACAGAAAACATAAAATTAGAAAATAAAAAAAAACCCATAAAGTTGCAAAAATTGCAAATCACTCTTTTGAATTTGTAGTGTTCTAGGCGTAATTATATAAATATGTAAGTTAAAATCTCACATAATAGCTCTATTTTCGAGGGAAGTTTTGCAATAAAAAAGTCTAATTTATTTTCCTGAAAGATGGGATGACATGTTAAAATTCTTCCATCTCCTTTTAGATATACATTTTTTCCTTTTCATAAGTTGTTTATCTCTTCGCCGTTAAAAGAAATGGATGAGGAAATTTAGATTAAGGTCTCATATGTTATCGGTATTGTCCTTGAACGAATTAAAAGAGAACTTATATCGTTCAACTACGGTGAGGTAAATTCGATTTAGAGGGATATAGTGATATTAAAAGCCCTATGGATATTCTTAAAAGTTGTTGTCAACTGATAGCAGCATATCCCGACAGCTAATATAATTCTTGCCTGTCACAGTCTCCCAATAATATTTGTATTTCTTTGTAGCATGAGTCTAATATAAAAGCATATTTCCGATCGACATGTGCTTCTTGTTATCAGCACTCGATGCCACTAAGATAGTTTACTAGTTTATGCAAAAATAGTGTTTCATTGTTTTATACAAGTCCAGTGTTCATGCTTAATGTACACAGTTACTTTTGTTGTTGGTAAAAGAAGTAATAATTTACACTTTTTAGTCGTTTCATCAGGCAAAAATCAGGCGTAAAATCCTATTCAGCTTACTGAAAGACACATTTGCACAGAATGTTGCATGTTATTTAAATAAACATTTTCTCTGTTTTCACTTTTTATTGTGTGTGTTAAATTGCTTTCCCATGTATAGAAAGCCCCATGACCTAATTTCGAATTATACCACATCTTGCGTCTAAAGTTGTCACTTGTCTGTCAGAAGCTTTCATAAATCTAATTTTAACTCCCACATGCGCAGATAAGAAGCCTAGTTAAGTTTAAAATACGGACATAACCTCAGTTGTATGATCAGCCTTATGAGGAAGCACAGCTGTGGCTCGAAAACAAGCATTTCACATGATGCGGTTTTTTTTTTTTCATCGTTCATGAGTCATGGAGTTTTTCAGTGAAGAAATGTTAGAATTGATGTAGTCAGTTTCTCGGGTTATGCTGTAAAAAAAAATTCAAAATATCGTTAGACTCCGTGATACTTACTTCGATATTAATCTTTTGATTGATATAATCCTAATCATTACAGTTTATATGGTCTACAGGTCCAAACACAGTGTCTGATAATATTAGGCCTGTGAATAGAGTCAGATTGCATAGAATCCAAACACAGTGTCTGATTATATTAGGCCTGTGAATGGAGTCAGATTGCATAGAACCCAAACACAGTGTCTGATAATATTAGGCCTGTGAATGGAGTCAGATTGCATAGAATCCAAACACAGTGTCCGATAATATTAGGCCTGTGAATGGAGTCAGATGCTGATTTAAGCAAAGCTATAAAATATAGCTTACTTTAGACGTTTTGGACCATTCGTCATGTCACTATTATAGTAATCGTTATAAGAATATATAATGCACTAATTACAATAAAGTTTAGTTTAGGTACAGAAAATCATCATTACAGGCATATTTTAATATATACAATCTATCGTTCGTACTCATAACCGGGGTGAAGATAGGATTCTTGTATGCCAAGTATTAATTGCGGGTGGTCTCTCTCCTCAGAAATTTTAACAATTCTAATCCAGTCATGTCTGATAGGTTAAATCTTCTATATTGGCCTAGTGTCTATCTGTACAAAAGTGTTGCTGACTACTGTTGGTTTGTATGGATATGTAAAACGTGTTGCTGACTACTGTTGGTTTGTATGGATATGTAAAACGTGTTGATGACTACTGTTGGTTTGTATGGATATGTAAAACGTGTTGATGACTACTGTTGGTTTGTATGGATATGTAAAACGTGTTGCTGAATACTTTTGGTTTGTATGGATATGTACCTGTGAGAAGATTATTAAACAAGAAATACTCAAAAAACATGCAAATGTGTAACAAAGGAAACAGAAAACATAAAATTAGAAAAATAAAAAAAACCCATAAAGTTGCAAAAATTGCAAATCACTCTTTTGAATTTGTAGTGTTCTAGGCGTAATTATATAAATATGTAAGTTAAAATCTCACATAATAGCTCTATTTTCGAGGGAAGTTTTGCAATAAAAAAGTCTAATTTATTTTCCTGAAAGATGGGATGACATGTTAAAATTCTTCCATCTCCTTTTAGATATACATTTTTTCCTTTTCATAAGTTGTTTATCTCTTCGCCGTTAAAAGAAATGGATGAGGAAATTTAGATTAAGGTCTCATATGTTATCGGTATTGTCCTTGAACGAATTAAAAGAGAACTTATATCGTTCAACTACGGTGAGGTAAATTCGATTTAGAGGGATATAGTGATATTAAAAGCCCTATGGATATTCTTAAAAGTTGTTGTCAACTGATAGCAGCATATCCCGACAGCTAATATAATTCTTGCCTGTCACAGTCTCCCAATAATATTTGTATTTCTTTGTAGCATGAGTCTAATATAAAAGCATATTTCTGATCGACATGTGCTTCTTGTTATCAGCACTCGATGCCACTAAGATAGTTTACTAGTTTATGCAAAAATAGTGTTTCATTGTTTTATACAAGTCCAGTGTTCATGCTTAATGTACACAGTTACTTTTGTTGTTGGTAAAAGAAGTAATAATTTACACTTTTTAGTCGTTTCATCAGGCAAAAATCAGGCGTAAAATCCTATTCAGCTTACTGAAAGACACATTTGCACAGAATGTTGCATGTTATTTAAATAAACATTTTCTCTGTTTTCACTTTTTATTGTGTGTGTTAAATTGCTTTCCCATGTATAGAAAGCCCCATGACCTAATTTCGAATTATACCACATCTTGCGTCTAAAGTTGTCACTTGTCTGTCAGAAGCTTTCATAAATCTAATTTTAACTCCCACATGCGCAGATAAGAAGCCTAGTTAAGTTTAAAATACGGACATAACCTCAGTTGTATGATCAGCCTTATGAGGAAGCACAGCTGTGGCTCGAAAACAAGCATTTCACATGATGCGGTTTTTTTTTTTCATCGTTCATGAGTCATGGAGTTTTTCAGTGAAGAAATGTTAGAATTGATGTAGTCAGTTTCTCGGGTTATGCTGTAAAAAAAAATTCAAAATATCGTTAGACTCCGTGATACTTACTTCGATATTAATCTTTTGATTGATATAATCCTAATCATTACAGTTTATATGGTCTACAGGTCCAAACACAGTGTCTGATAATATTAGGCCTGTGAATAGAGTCAGATTGCATAGAATCCAAACACAGTGTCTGATTATATTAGGCCTGTGAATGGAGTCAGATTGCATAGAACCCAAACACAGTGTCTGATAATATTAGGCCTGTGAATGGAGTCAGATTGCATAGAATCCAAACACAGTGTCCGATAATATTAGGCCTGTGAATGGAGTCAGATGCTGATTTAAGCAAAGCTATAAAATATAGCTTACTTTAGACGTTTTGGACCATTCGTCATGTCACTATTATAGTAATCGTTATAAGAATATATAATGCACTAATTACAATAAAGTTTAGTTTAGGTACAGAAAATCATCATTACAGGCATATTTTAATATATACAATCTATCGTTCGTACTCATAACCGGGGTGAAGATAGGATTCTTGTATGCCAAGTATTAATTGCGGGTGGTCTCTCTCCTCAGAAATTTTAACAATTCTAATCCAGTCATGTCTGATAGGTTAAATCTTCTATATTGGCCTAGTGTCTATCTGTACAAAAGTGTTGCTGACTACTGTTGGTTTGTATGGATATGTAAAACGTGTTGCTGACTACTGTTGGTTTGTATGGATATGTAAAACGTGTTGATGACTACTGTTGGTTTGTATGGATATGTAAAACGTGTTGATGACTACTGTTGGTTTGTATGGATATATAAAACGTGTTGCTGAATACTTTTGGTTTGTATGGATATGTACCTGTGAGAAGATTATTAAACAAGAAATACTCAAAAAACATGCAAATGTGTAACAAAGGAAACAGAAAACATAAAATTAGAAAAATAAAAAAAACCCATAAAGTTGCAAAAATTGCAAATCACTCTTTTGAATTTGTAGTGTTCTAGGCGTAATTATATAAATATGTAAGTTAAAATCTCACATAATAGCTCTATTTTCGAGGGAAGTTTTGCAATAAAAAAGTCTAATTTATTTTCCTGAAAGATGGGATGACATGTTAAAATTCTTCCATCTCCTTTTAGATATACATTTTTTCCTTTTCATAAGTTGTTTATCTCTTCGCCGTTAAAAGAAATGGATGAGGAAATTTAGATTAAGGTCTCATATGTTATCGGTATTGTCCTTGAACGAATTAAAAGAGAACTTATATCGTTCAACTACGGTGAGGTAAATTCGATTTAGAGGGATATAGTGATATTAAAAGCCCTATGGATATTCTTAAAAGTTGTTGTCAACTGATAGCAGCATATCCCGACAGCTAATATAATTCTTGCCTGTCACAGTCTCCCAATAATATTTGTATTTCTTTGTAGCATGAGTCTAATATAAAAGCATATTTCCGATCGACATGTGCTTCTTGTTATCAGCACTCGATGCCACTAAGATAGTTTACTAGTTTATGCAAAAATAGTGTTTCATTGTTTTATACAAGTCCAGTGTTCATGCTTAATGTACACAGTTACTTTTGTTGTTGGTAAAAGAAGTAATAATTTACACTTTTTAGTCGTTTCATCAGGCAAAAATCAGGCGTAAAATCCTATTCAGCTTACTGAAAGACACATTTGCACAGAATGTTGCATGTTATTTAAATAAACATTTTCTCTGTTTTCACTTTTTATTGTGTGTGTTAAATTGCTTTCCCATGTATAGAAAGCCCCATGACCTAATTTCGAATTATACCACATCTTGCGTCTAAAGTTGTCACTTGTCTGTCAGAAGCTTTCATAAATCTAATTTTAACTCCCACATGCGCAGATAAGAAGCCTAGTTAAGTTTAAAATACGGACATAACCTCAGTTGTATGATCAGCCTTATGAGGAAGCACAGCTGTGGCTCGAAAACAAGCATTTCACATGATGCGGTTTTTTTTTTTTCATCGTTCATGAGTCATGGAGTTTTTCAGTGAAGAAATGTTAGAATTGATGTAGTCAGTTTCTCGGGTTATGCTGTAAAAAAAAATTCAAAATATCGTTAGACTCCGTGATACTTACTTCGATATTAATCTTTTGATTGATATAATCCTAATCATTACAGTTTATATGGTCTACAGGTCCAAACACAGTGTCTGATAATATTAGGCCTGTGAATAGAGTCAGATTGCATAGAATCCAAACACAGTGTCTGATTATATTAGGCCTGTGAATGGAGTCAGATTGCATAGAACCCAAACACAGTGTCTGATAATATTAGGCCTGTGAATGGAGTCAGATTGCATAGAATCCAAACACAGTGTCCGATAATATTAGGCCTGTGAATGGAGTCAGATGCTGATTTAAGCAAAGCTATAAAATATAGCTTACTTTAGACGTTTTGGACCATTCGTCATGTCACTATTATAGTAATCGTTATAAGAATATATAATGCACTAATTACAATAAAGTTTAGTTTAGGTACAGAAAATCATCATTACAGGCATATTTTAATATATACAATCTATCGTTCGTACTCATAACCGGGGTGAAGATAGGATTCTTGTATGCCAAGTATTAATTGCGGGTGGTCTCTCTCCTCAGAAATTTTAACAATTCTAATCCAGTCATGTCTGATAGGTTAAATCTTCTATATTGGCCTAGTGTCTATCTGTACAAAAGTGTTGCTGACTACTGTTGGTTTGTATGGATATGTAAAACGTGTTGCTGACTACTGTTGGTTTGTATGGATATGTAAAACGTGTTGATGACTACTGTTGGTTTGTATGGATATGTAAAACGTGTTGATGACTACTGTTGGTTTGTATGGATATATAAAACGTGTTGCTGAATACTTTTGGTTTGTATGGATATGTACCTGTGAGAAGATTATTAAACAAGAAATACTCAAAAAACATGCAAATGTGTAACAAAGGAAACAGAAAACATAAAATTAGAAAAATAAAAAAAACCCATAAAGTTGCAAAAATTGCAAATCACTCTTTTGAATTTGTAGTGTTCTAGGCGTAATTATATAAATATGTAAGTTAAAATCTCACATAATAGCTCTATTTTCGAGGGAAGTTTTGCAATAAAAAAAGTCTAATTTATTTTCCTGAAAGATGGGATGACATGTTAAAATTCTTCCATCTCCTTTTAGATATACATTTTTTCCTTTTCATAAGTTGTTTATCTCTTCGCCGTTAAAAGAAATGGATGAGGAAATTTAGATTAAGGTCTCATATGTTATCGGTATTGTCCTTGAACGAATTAAAAGAGAACTTATATCGTTCAACTACGGTGAGGTAAATTCGATTTAGAGGGATATAGTGATATTAAAAGCCCTATGGATATTCTTAAAAGTTGTTGTCAACTGATAGCAGCATATCCCGACAGCTAATATAATTCTTGCCTGTCACAGTCTCCCAATAATATTTGTATTTCTTTGTAGCATGAGTCTAATATAAAAGCATATTTCCGATCGACATGTGCTTCTTGTTATCAGCACTCGATGCCACTAAGATAGTTTACTAGTTTATGCAAAAATAGTGTTTCATTGTTTTATACAAGTCCAGTGTTCATGCTTAATGTACACAGTTACTTTTGTTGTTGGTAAAAGAAGTAATAATTTACACTTTTTAGTCGTTTCATCAGGCAAAAATCAGGCGTAAAATCCTATTCAGCTTACTGAAAGACACATTTGCACAGAATGTTGCATGTTATTTAAATAAACATTTTCTCTGTTTTCACTTTTTATTGTGTGTGTTAAATTGCTTTCCCATGTATAGAAAGCCCCATGACCTAATTTCGAATTATACCACATCTTGCGTCTAAAGTTGTCACTTGTCTGTCAGAAGCTTTCATAAATCTAATTTTAACTCCCACATGCGCAGATAAGAAGCCTAGTTAAGTTTAAAATACGGACATAACCTCAGTTGTATGATCAGCCTTATGAGGAAGCACAGCTGTGGCTCGAAAACAAGCATTTCACATGATGCGGTTTTTTTTTTTTCATCGTTCATGAGTCATGGAGTTTTTCAGTGAAGAAATGTTAGAATTGATGTAGTCAGTTTCTCGGGTTATGCTGTAAAAAAAAATTCAAAATATCGTTAGACTCCGTGATACTTACTTCGATATTAATCTTTTGATTGATATAATCCTAATCATTACAGTTTATATGGTCTACAGGTCCAAACACAGTGTCTGATAATATTAGGCCTGTGAATAGAGTCAGATTGCATAGAATCCAAACACAGTGTCTGATTATATTAGGCCTGTGAATGGAGTCAGATTGCATAGAACCCAAACACAGTGTCTGATAATATTAGGCCTGTGAATGGAGTCAGATTGCATAGAATCCAAACACAGTGTCCGATAATATTAGGCCTGTGAATGGAGTCAGATGCTGATTTAAGCAAAGCTATAAAATATAGCTTACTTTAGACGTTTTGGACCATTCGTCATGTCACTATTATAGTAATCGTTATAAGAATATATAATGCACTAATTACAATAAAGTTTAGTTTAGGTACAGAAAATCATCATTACAGGCATATTTTAATATATACAATCTATCGTTCGTACTCATAACCGGGGTGAAGATAGGATTCTTGTATGCCAAGTATTAATTGCGGGTGGTCTCTCTCCTCAGAAATTTTAACAATTCTAATCCAGTCATGTCTGATAGGTTAAATCTTCTATATTGGCCTAGTGTCTATCTGTACAAAAGTGTTGCTGACTACTGTTGGTTTGTATGGATATGTAAAACGTGTTGCTGACTACTGTTGGTTTGTATGGATATGTAAAACGTGTTGATGACTACTGTTGGTTTGTATGGATATGTAAAACGTGTTGATGACTACTGTTGGTTTGTATGGATATGTAAAACGTGTTGCTGAATACTTTTGGTTTGTATGGATATGTACCTGTGAGAAGATTATTAAACAAGAAATACTCAAAAAACATGCAAATGTGTAACAAAGGAAACAGAAAACATAAAATTAGAAAAATAAAAAAAACCCATAAAGTTGCAAAAATTGCAAATCACTCTTTTGAATTTGTAGTGTTCTAGGCGTAATTATATAAATATGTAAGTTAAAATCTCACATAATAGCTCTATTTTCGAGGGAAGTTTTGCAATAAAAAAAGTCTAATTTATTTTCCTGAAAGATGGGATGACATGTTAAAATTCTTCCATCTCCTTTTAGATATACATTTTTTCCTTTTCATAAGTTGTTTATCTCTTCGCCGTTAAAAGAAATGGATGAGGAAATTTAGATTAAGGTCTCATATGTTATCGGTATTGTCCTTGAACGAATTAAAAGAGAACTTATATCGTTCAACTACGGTGAGGTAAATTCGATTTAGAGGGATATAGTGATATTAAAAGCCCTATGGATATTCTTAAAAGTTGTTGTCAACTGATAGCAGCATATCCCGACAGCTAATATAATTCTTGCCTGTCACAGTCTCCCAATAATATTTGTATTTCTTTGTAGCATGAGTCTAATATAAAAGCATATTTCCGATCGACATGTGCTTCTTGTTATCAGCACTCGATGCCACTAAGATAGTTTACTAGTTTATGCAAAAATAGTGTTTCATTGTTTTATACAAGTCCAGTGTTCATGCTTAATGTACACAGTTACTTTTGTTGTTGGTAAAAGAAGTAATAATTTACACTTTTTAGTCGTTTCATCAGGCAAAAATCAGGCGTAAAATCCTATTCAGCTTACTGAAAGACACATTTGCACAGAATGTTGCATGTTATTTAAATAAACATTTTCTCTGTTTTCACTTTTTATTGTGTGTGTTAAATTGCTTTCCCATGTATAGAAAGCCCCATGACCTAATTTCGAATTATACCACATCTTGCGTCTAAAGTTGTCACTTGTCTGTCAGAAGCTTTCATAAATCTAATTTTAACTCCCACATGCGCAGATAAGAAGCCTAGTTAAGTTTAAAATACGGACATAACCTCAGTTGTATGATCAGCCTTATGAGGAAGCACAGCTGTGGCTCGAAAACAAGCATTTCACATGATGCGGTTTTTTTTTTTCATCGTTCATGAGTCATGGAGTTTTTCAGTGAAGAAATGTTAGAATTGATGTAGTCAGTTTCTCGGGTTATGCTGTAAAAAAAAATTCAAAATATCGTTAGACTCCGTGATACTTACTTCGATATTAATCTTTTGATTGATATAATCCTAATCATTACAGTTTATATGGTCTACAGGTCCAAACACAGTGTCTGATAATATTAGGCCTGTGAATAGAGTCAGATTGCATAGAATCCAAACACAGTGTCTGATTATATTAGGCCTGTGAATGGAGTCAGATTGCATAGAACCCAAACACAGTGTCTGATAATATTAGGCCTGTGAATGGAGTCAGATTGCATAGAATCCAAACACAGTGTCCGATAATATTAGGCCTGTGAATGGAGTCAGATGCTGATTTAAGCAAAGCTATAAAATATAGCTTACTTTAGACGTTTTGGACCATTCGTCATGTCACTATTATAGTAATCGTTATAAGAATATATAATGCACTAATTACAATAAAGTTTAGTTTAGGTACAGAAAATCATCATTACAGGCATATTTTAATATATACAATCTATCGTTCGTACTCATAACCGGGGTGAAGATAGGATTCTTGTATGCCAAGTATTAATTGCGGGTGGTCTCTCTCCTCAGAAATTTTAACAATTCTAATCCAGTCATGTCTGATAGGTTAAATCTTCTATATTTGCCTAGTGTCTATCTGTACAAAAGTGTTGCTGACTACTGTTGGTTTGTATGGATATGTAAAACGTGTTGCTGACTACTGTTGGTTTGTATGGATATGTAAAACGTGTTGATGACTACTGTTGGTTTGTATGGATATGTAAAACGTGTTGATGACTACTGTTGGTTTGTATGGATATGTAAAACGTGTTGCTGAATACTTTTGGTTTGTATGGATATGTACCTGTGAGAAGATTATTAAACAAGAAATACTCAAAAAACATGCAAATGTGTAACAAAGGAAACAGAAAACATAAAATTAGAAAAATAAAAAAAACCCATAAAGTTGCAAAAATTGCAAATCACTCTTTTGAATTTGTAGTGTTCTAGGCGTAATTATATAAATATGTAAGTTAAAATCTCACATAATAGCTCTATTTTCGAGGGAAGTTTTGCAATAAAAAAAGTCTAATTTATTTTCCTGAAAGATGGGATGACATGTTAAAATTCTTCCATCTCCTTTTAGATATACATTTTTTCCTTTTCATAAGTTGTTTATCTCTTCGCCGTTAAAAGAAATGGATGAGGAAATTTAGATTAAGGTCTCATATGTTATCGGTATTGTCCTTGAACGAATTAAAAGAGAACTTATATCGTTCAACTACGGTGAGGTAAATTCGATTTAGAGGGATATAGTGATATTAAAAGCCCTATGGATATTCTTAAAAGTTGTTGTCAACTGATAGCAGCATATCCCGACAGCTAATATAATTCTTGCCTGTCACAGTCTCCCAATAATATTTGTATTTCTTTGTAGCATGAGTCTAATATAAAAGCATATTTCCGATCGACATGTGCTTCTTGTTATCAGCACTCGATGCCACTAAGATAGTTTACTAGTTTATGCAAAAATAGTGTTTCATTGTTTTATACAAGTCCAGTGTTCATGCTTAATGTACACAGTTACTTTTGTTGTTGGTAAAAGAAGTAATAATTTACACTTTTTAGTCGTTTCATCAGGCAAAAATCAGGCGTAAAATCCTATTCAGCTTACTGAAAGACACATTTGCACAGAATGTTGCATGTTATTTAAATAAACATTTTCTCTGTTTTCACTTTTTATTGTGTGTGTTAAATTGCTTTCCCATGTATAGAAAGCCCCATGACCTAATTTCGAATTATACCACATCTTGCGTCTAAAGTTGTCACTTGTCTGTCAGAAGCTTTCATAAATCTAATTTTAACTCCCACATGCGCAGATAAGAAGCCTAGTTAAGTTTAAAATACGGACATAACCTCAGTTGTATGATCAGCCTTATGAGGAAGCACAGCTGTGGCTCGAAAACAAGCATTTCACATGATGCGGTTTTTTTTTTTCATCGTTCATGAGTCATGGAGTTTTTCAGTGAAGAAATGTTAGAATTGATGTAGTCAGTTTCTCGGGTTATGCTGTAAAAAAAAATTCAAAATATCGTTAGACTCCGTGATACTTACTTCGATATTAATCTTTTGATTGATATAATCCTAATCATTACAGTTTATATGGTCTACAGGTCCAAACACAGTGTCTGATAATATTAGGCCTGTGAATAGAGTCAGATTGCATAGAATCCAAACACAGTGTCTGATTATATTAGGCCTGTGAATGGAGTCAGATTGCATAGAACCCAAACACAGTGTCTGATAATATTAGGCCTGTGAATGGAGTCAGATTGCATAGAATCCAAACACAGTGTCCGATAATATTAGGCCTGTGAATGGAGTCAGATGCTGATTTAAGCAAAGCTATAAAATATAGCTTACTTTAGACGTTTTGGACCATTCGTCATGTCACTATTATAGTAATCGTTATAAGAATATATAATGCACTAATTACAATAAAGTTTAGTTTAGGTACAGAAAATCATCATTACAGGCATATTTTAATATATACAATCTATCGTTCGTACTCATAACCGGGGTGAAGATAGGATTCTTGTATGCCAAGTATTAATTGCGGGTGGTCTCTCTCCTCAGAAATTTTAACAATTCTAATCCAGTCATGTCTGATAGGTTAAATCTTCTATATTGGCCTAGTGTCTATCTGTACAAAAGTGTTGCTGACTACTGTTGGTTTGTATGGATATGTAAAACGTGTTGCTGACTACTGTTGGTTTGTATGGATATGTAAAACGTGTTGATGACTACTGTTGGTTTGTATGGATATGTAAAACGTGTTGATGACTACTGTTGGTTTGTATGGATATGTAAAACGTGTTGCTGAATACTTTTGGTTTGTATGGATATGTACCTGTGAGAAGATTATTAAACAAGAAATACTCAAAAAACATGCAAATGTGTAACAAAGGAAACAGAAAACATAAAATTAGAAAAATAAAAAAAACCCATAAAGTTGCAAAAATTGCAAATCACTCTTTTGAATTTGTAGTGTTCTAGGCGTAATTATATAAATATGTAAGTTAAAATCTCACATAATAGCTCTATTTTCGAGGGAAGTTTTGCAATAAAAAAAGTCTAATTTATTTTCCTGAAAGATGGGATGACATGTTAAAATTCTTCCATCTCCTTTTAGATATACATTTTTTCCTTTTCATAAGTTGTTTATCTCTTCGCCGTTAAAAGAAATGGATGAGGAAATTTAGATTAAGGTCTCATATGTTATCGGTATTGTCCTTGAACGAATTAAAAGAGAACTTATATCGTTCAACTACGGTGAGGTAAATTCGATTTAGAGGGATATAGTGATATTAAAAGCCCTATGGATATTCTTAAAAGTTGTTGTCAACTGATAGCAGCATATCCCGACAGCTAATATAATTCTTGCCTGTCACAGTCTCCCAATAATATTTGTATTTCTTTGTAGCATGAGTCTAATATAAAAGCATATTTCCGATCGACATGTGCTTCTTGTTATCAGCACTCGATGCCACTAAGATAGTTTACTAGTTTATGCAAAAATAGTGTTTCATTGTTTTATACAAGTCCAGTGTTCATGCTTAATGTACACAGTTACTTTTGTTGTTGGTAAAAGAAGTAATAATTTACACTTTTTAGTCGTTTCATCAGGCAAAAATCAGGCGTAAAATCCTATTCAGCTTACTGAAAGACACATTTGCACAGAATGTTGCATGTTATTTAAATAAACATTTTCTCTGTTTTCACTTTTTATTGTGTGTGTTAAATTGCTTTCCCATGTATAGAAAGCCCCATGACCTAATTTCGAATTATACCACATCTTGCGTCTAAAGTTGTCACTTGTCTGTCAGAAGCTTTCATAAATCTAATTTTAACTCCCACATGCGCAGATAAGAAGCCTAGTTAAGTTTAAAATACGGACATAACCTCAGTTGTATGATCAGCCTTATGAGGAAGCACAGCTGTGGCTCGAAAACAAGCATTTCACATGATGCGGTTTTTTTTTTTCATCGTTCATGAGTCATGGAGTTTTTCAGTGAAGAAATGTTAGAATTGATGTAGTCAGTTTCTCGGGTTATGCTGTAAAAAAAAATTCAAAATATCGTTAGACTCCGTGATACTTACTTCGATATTAATCTTTTGATTGATATAATCCTAATCATTACAGTTTATATGGTCTACAGGTCCAAACACAGTGTCTGATAATATTAGGCCTGTGAATAGAGTCAGATTGCATAGAATCCAAACACAGTGTCTGATTATATTAGGCCTGTGAATGGAGTCAGATTGCATAGAACCCAAACACAGTGTCTGATAATATTAGGCCTGTGAATGGAGTCAGATTGCATAGAATCCAAACACAGTGTCCGATAATATTAGGCCTGTGAATGGAGTCAGATGCTGATTTAAGCAAAGCTATAAAATATAGCTTACTTTAGACGTTTTGGACCATTCGTCATGTCACTATTATAGTAATCGTTATAAGAATATATAATGCACTAATTACAATAAAGTTTAGTTTAGGTACAGAAAATCATCATTACAGGCATATTTTAATATATACAATCTATCGTTCGTACTCATAACCGGGGTGAAGATAGGATTCTTGTATGCCAAGTATTAATTGCGGGTGGTCTCTCTCCTCAGAAATTTTAACAATTCTAATCCAGTCATGTCTGATAGGTTAAATCTTCTATATTGGCCTAGTGTCTATCTGTACAAAAGTGTTGCTGACTACTGTTGGTTTGTATGGATATGTAAAACGTGTTGCTGACTACTGTTGGTTTGTATGGATATGTAAAACGTGTTGATGACTACTGTTGGTTTGTATGGATATGTAAAACGTGTTGATGACTACTGTTGGTTTGTATGGATATGTAAAACGTGTTGCTGAATACTTTTGGTTTGTATGGATATGTACCTGTGAGAAGATTATTAAACAAGAAATACTCAAAAAACATGCAAATGTGTAACAAAGGAAACAGAAAACATAAAATTAGAAAAATAAAAAAAACCCATAAAGTTGCAAAAATTGCAAATCACTCTTTTGAATTTGTAGTGTTCTAGGCGTAATTATATAAATATGTAAGTTAAAATCTCACATAATAGCTCTATTTTCGAGGGAAGTTTTGCAATAAAAAAAGTCTAATTTATTTTCCTGAAAGATGGGATGACATGTTAAAATTCTTCCATCTCCTTTTAGATATACATTTTTTCCTTTTCATAAGTTGTTTATCTCTTCGCCGTTAAAAGAAATGGATGAGGAAATTTAGATTAAGGTCTCATATGTTATCGGTATTGTCCTTGAACGAATTAAAAGAGAACTTATATCGTTCAACTACGGTGAGGTAAATTCGATTTAGAGGGATATAGTGATATTAAAAGCCCTATGGATATTCTTAAAAGTTGTTGTCAACTGATAGCAGCATATCCCGACAGCTAATATAATTCTTGCCTGTCACAGTCTCCCAATAATATTTGTATTTCTTTGTAGCATGAGTCTAATATAAAAGCATATTTCCGATCGACATGTGCTTCTTGTTATCAGCACTCGATGCCACTAAGATAGTTTACTAGTTTATGCAAAAATAGTGTTTCATTGTTTTATACAAGTCCAGTGTTCATGCTTAATGTACACAGTTACTTTTGTTGTTGGTAAAAGAAGTAATAATTTACACTTTTTAGTCGTTTCATCAGGCAAAAATCAGGCGTAAAATCCTATTCAGCTTACTGAAAGACACATTTGCACAGAATGTTGCATGTTATTTAAATAAACATTTTCTCTGTTTTCACTTTTTATTGTGTGTGTTAAATTGCTTTCCCATGTATAGAAAGCCCCATGACCTAATTTCGAATTATACCACATCTTGCGTCTAAAGTTGTCACTTGTCTGTCAGAAGCTTTCATAAATCTAATTTTAACTCCCACATGCGCAGATAAGAAGCCTAGTTAAGTTTAAAATACGGACATAACCTCAGTTGTATGATCAGCCTTATGAGGAAGCACAGCTGTGGCTCGAAAACAAGCATTTCACATGATGCGGTTTTTTTTTTTCATCGTTCATGAGTCATGGAGTTTTTCAGTGAAGAAATGTTAGAATTGATGTAGTCAGTTTCTCGGGTTATGCTGTAAAAAAAAATTCAAAATATCGTTAGACTCCGTGATACTTACTTCGATATTAATCTTTTGATTGATATAATCCTAATCATTACAGTTTATATGGTCTACAGGTCCAAACACAGTGTCTGATAATATTAGGCCTGTGAATAGAGTCAGATTGCATAGAATCCAAACACAGTGTCTGATTATATTAGGCCTGTGAATGGAGTCAGATTGCATAGAACCCAAACACAGTGTCTGATAATATTAGGCCTGTGAATGGAGTCAGATTGCATAGAATCCAAACACAGTGTCCGATAATATTAGGCCTGTGAATGGAGTCAGATGCTGATTTAAGCAAAGCTATAAAATATAGCTTACTTTAGACGTTTTGGACCATTCGTCATGTCACTATTATAGTAATCGTTATAAGAATATATAATGCACTAATTACAATAAAGTTTAGTTTAGGTACAGAAAATCATCATTACAGGCATATTTTAATATATACAATCTATCGTTCGTACTCATAACCGGGGTGAAGATAGGATTCTTGTATGCCAAGTATTAATTGCGGGTGGTCTCTCTCCTCAGAAATTTTAACAATTCTAATCCAGTCATGTCTGATAGGTTAAATCTTCTATATTGGCCTAGTGTCTATCTGTACAAAAGTGTTGCTGACTACTGTTGGTTTGTATGGATATGTAAAACGTGTTGCTGACTACTGTTGGTTTGTATGGATATGTAAAACGTGTTGATGACTACTGTTGGTTTGTATGGATATGTAAAACGTGTTGATGACTACTGTTGGTTTGTATGGATATGTAAAACGTGTTGCTGAATACTTTTGGTTTGTATGGATATGTACCTGTGAGAAGATTATTAAACAAGAAATACTCAAAAAACATGCAAATGTGTAACAAAGGAAACAGAAAACATAAAATTAGAAAAATAAAAAAAACCCATAAAGTTGCAAAAATTGCAAATCACTCTTTTGAATTTGTAGTGTTCTAGGCGTAATTATATAAATATGTAAGTTAAAATCTCACATAATAGCTCTATTTTCGAGGGAAGTTTTGCAATAAAAAAGTCTAATTTATTTTCCTGAAAGATGGGATGACATGTTAAAATTCTTCCATCTCCTTTTAGATATACATTTTTTCCTTTTCATAAGTTGTTTATCTCTTCGCCGTTAAAAGAAATGGATGAGGAAATTTAGATTAAGGTCTCATATGTTATCGGTATTGTCCTTGAACGAATTAAAAGAGAACTTATATCGTTCAACTACGGTGAGGTAAATTCGATTTAGAGGGATATAGTGATATTAAAAGCCCTATGGATATTCTTAAAAGTTGTTGTCAACTGATAGCAGCATATCCCGACAGCTAATATAATTCTTGCCTGTCACAGTCTCCCAATAATATTTGTATTTCTTTGTAGCATGAGTCTAATATAAAAGCATATTTCCGATCGACATGTGCTTCTTGTTATCAGCACTCGATGCCACTAAGATAGTTTACTAGTTTATGCAAAAATAGTGTTTCATTGTTTTATACAAGTCCAGTGTTCATGCTTAATGTACACAGTTACTTTTGTTGTTGGTAAAAGAAGTAATAATTTACACTTTTTAGTCGTTTCATCAGGCAAAAATCAGGCGTAAAATCCTATTCAGCTTACTGAAAGACACATTTGCACAGAATGTTGCATGTTATTTAAATAAACATTTTCTCTGTTTTCACTTTTTATTGTGTGTGTTAAATTGCTTTCCCATGTATAGAAAGCCCCATGACCTAATTTCGAATTATACCACATCTTGCGTCTAAAGTTGTCACTTGTCTATCAGAAGCTTTCATAAATCTAATTTTAACTCCCACATGCGCAGATAAGAAGCCTAGTTAAGTTTAAAATACGGACATAACCTCAGTTGTATGATCAGCCTTATGAGGAAGCACAGCTGTGGCTCGAAAACAAGCATTTCACATGATGCGGTTTTTTTTTTTCATCGTTCATGAGTCATGGAGTTTTTCAGTGAAGAAATGTTAGAATTGATGTAGTCAGTTTCTCGGGTTATGCTGTAAAAAAAAATTCAAAATATCGTTAGACTCCGTGATACTTACTTCGATATTAATCTTTTGATTGATATAATCCTAATCATTACAGTTTATATGGTCTACAGGTCCAAACACAGTGTCTGATAATATTAGGCCTGTGAATAGAGTCAGATTGCATAGAATCCAAACACAGTGTCTGATTATATTAGGCCTGTGAATGGAGTCAGATTGCATAGAACCCAAACACAGTGTCTGATAATATTAGGCCTGTGAATGGAGTCAGATTGCATAGAATCCAAACACAGTGTCCGATAATATTAGGCCTGTGAATGGAGTCAGATGCTGATTTAAGCAAAGCTATAAAATATAGCTTACTTTAGACGTTTTGGACCATTCGTCATGTCACTATTATAGTAATCGTTATAAGAATATATAATGCACTAATTACAATAAAGTTTAGTTTAGGTACAGAAAATCATCATTACAGGCATATTTTAATATATACAATCTATCGTTCGTACTCATAACCGGGGTGAAGATAGGATTCTTGTATGCCAAGTATTAATTGCGGGTGGTCTCTCTCCTCAGAAATTTTAACAATTCTAATCCAGTCATGTCTGATAGGTTAAATCTTCTATATTGGCCTAGTGTCTATCTGTACAAAAGTGTTGCTGACTACTGTTGGTTTGTATGGATATGTAAAACGTGTTGCTGACTACTGTTGGTTTGTATGGATATGTAAAACGTGTTGATGACTACTGTTGGTTTGTATGGATATGTAAAACGTGTTGATGACTACTGTTGGTTTGTATGGATATGTAAAACGTGTTGCTGAATACTTTTGGTTTGTATGGATATGTACCTGTGAGAAGATTATTAAACAAGAAATACTCAAAAAACATGCAAATGTGTAACAAAGGAAACAGAAAACATAAAATTAGAAAAATAAAAAAAACCCATAAAGTTGCAAAAATTGCAAATCACTCTTTTGAATTTGTAGTGTTCTAGGCGTAATTATATAAATATGTAAGTTAAAATCTCACATAATAGCTCTATTTTCGAGGGAAGTTTTGCAATAAAAAAGTCTAATTTATTTTCCTGAAAGATGGGATGACATGTTAAAATTCTTCCATCTCCTTTTAGATATACATTTTTTCCTTTTCATAAGTTGTTTATCTCTTCGCCGTTAAAAGAAATGGATGAGGAAATTTAGATTAAGGTCTCATATGTTATCGGTATTGTCCTTGAACGAATTAAAAGAGAACTTATATCGTTCAACTACGGTGAGGTAAATTCGATTTAGAGGGATATAGTGATATTAAAAGCCCTATGGATATTCTTAAAAGTTGTTGTCAACTGATAGCAGCATATCCCGACAGCTAATATAATTCTTGCCTGTCACAGTCTCCCAATAATATTTGTATTTCTTTGTAGCATGAGTCTAATATAAAAGCATATTTCCGATCGACATGTGCTTCTTGTTATCAGCACTCGATGCCACTAAGATAGTTTACTAGTTTATGCAAAAATAGTGTTTCATTGTTTTATACAAGTCCAGTGTTCATGCTTAATGTACACAGTTACTTTTGTTGTTGGTAAAAGAAGTAATAATTTACACTTTTTAGTCGTTTCATCAGGCAAAAATCAGGCGTAAAATCCTATTCAGCTTACTGAAAGACACATTTGCACAGAATGTTGCATGTTATTTAAATAAACATTTTCTCTGTTTTCACTTTTTATTGTGTGTGTTAAATTGCTTTCCCATGTATAGAAAGCCCCATGACCTAATTTCGAATTATACCACATCTTGCGTCTAAAGTTGTCACTTGTCTGTCAGAAGCTTTCATAAATCTAATTTTAACTCCCACATGCGCAGATAAGAAGCCTAGTTAAGTTTAAAATACGGACATAACCTCAGTTGTATGATCAGCCTTATGAGGAAGCACAGCTGTGGCTCGAAAACAAGCATTTCACATGATGCGGTTTTTTTTTTTCATCGTTCATGAGTCATGGAGTTTTTCAGTGAAGAAATGTTAGAATTGATGTAGTCAGTTTCTCGGGTTATGCTGTAAAAAAAAATTCAAAATATCGTTAGACTCCGTGATACTTACTTCGATATTAATCTTTTGATTGATATAATCCTAATCATTACAGTTTATATGGTCTACAGGTCCAAACACAGTGTCTGATAATATTAGGCCTGTGAATAGAGTCAGATTGCATAGAATCCAAACACAGTGTCTGATTATATTAGGCCTGTGAATGGAGTCAGATTGCATAGAACCCAAACACAGTGTCTGATAATATTAGGCCTGTGAATGGAGTCAGATTGCATAGAATCCAAACACAGTGTCCGATAATATTAGGCCTGTGAATGGAGTCAGATGCTGATTTAAGCAAAGCTATAAAATATAGCTTACTTTAGACGTTTTGGACCATTCGTCATGTCACTATTATAGTAATCGTTATAAGAATATATAATGCACTAATTACAATAAAGTTTAGTTTAGGTACAGAAAATCATCATTACAGGCATATTTTAATATATACAATCTATCGTTCGTACTCATAACCGGGGTGAAGATAGGATTCTTGTATGCCAAGTATTAATTGCGGGTGGTCTCTCTCCTCAGAAATTTTAACAATTCTAATCCAGTCATGTCTGATAGGTTAAATCTTCTATATTGGCCTAGTGTCTATCTGTACAAAAGTGTTGCTGACTACTGTTGGTTTGTATGGATATGTAAAACGTGTTGCTGACTACTGTTGGTTTGTATGGATATGTAAAACGTGTTGATGACTACTGTTGGTTTGTATGGATATGTAAAACGTGTTGATGACTACTGTTGGTTTGTATGGATATGTAAAACGTGTTGCTGAATACTTTTGGTTTGTATGGATATGTACCTGTGAGAAGATTATTAAACAAGAAATACTCAAAAAACATGCAAATGTGTAACAAAGGAAACAGAAAACATAAAATTAGAAAAATAAAAAAAACCCATAAAGTTGCAAAAATTGCAAATCACTCTTTTGAATTTGTAGTGTTCTAGGCGTAATTATATAAATATGTAAGTTAAAATCTCACATAATAGCTCTATTTTCGAGGGAAGTTTTGCAATAAAAAAGTCTAATTTATTTTCCTGAAAGATGGGATGACATGTTAAAATTCTTCCATCTCCTTTTAGATATACATTTTTTCCTTTTCATAAGTTGTTTATCTCTTCGCCGTTAAAAGAAATGGATGAGGAAATTTAGATTAAGGTCTCATATGTTATCGGTATTGTCCTTGAACGAATTAAAAGAGAACTTATATCGTTCAACTATGGTGAGGTAAATTCGATTTAGAGGGATATAGTGATATTAAAAGCCCTATGGATATTCTTAAAAGTTGTTGTCAACTGATAGCAGCATATCCCGACAGCTAATATAATTCTTGCCTGTCACAGTCTCCCAATAATATTTGTATTTCTTTGTAGCATGAGTCTAATATAAAAGCATATTTCCGATCGACATGTGCTTCTAATCTTCCAAACCTTCGTTTATCCAATAAGGCTTCTTCTCTCAGTGCAAGTAAGGACGCTAGTATCCAACTGATACAATTGCTTGGGCATACGTGTCATTTGTATGCTTCCTTATCAATCAGCTGATACAATTGCTTGGGCATACGTGTCATTTGTATGCTTCCTTATCAATCAACTGATACAATTTTCTAGGGCATTCGTGTCATTTGTGTGCTTCCATATCGATCAACTGATACAATTGCTAGGGCATACGTGTCATTTGTATGCTTCCATATCAATCAACTGATACAATTGCTAGGGCATACGTGTCATTTGTATCCTTACATATCAATCAGCATTATGTAAAATATGTCCAAAAAGGGAGGTTGGAAGGACAACAAAAACAATTATCGAATGAGTCAGCTTAAACAATATTAGGGTCGGTACATAACATAGATGCAAAAATTTGTGTATATTTATATATCGACTTTTCTTTCTTTTCGGCGCAACAACTGAGTAGTGAAGGAAACAATGTTTCTATAATTTTGAATGAAACAAATTGTTTGAAAAAACAGTATGTATTTTGATGTCTCGGTATAATATTCTCAGATTTATTGGAAAAAGTAATATACTTTAAAAAAATAAAATAAAAACTATAAAAAAAGAAACTAACCAAAAAGCGAAATATTAGGGCATCCACTCACACTTAAATGCTACAGTTCCAATAGCAATCTGTCTTTTGCTGTTTGACATATGCATTAAGACGGAGACCTTTAGTATGTTACAAAATGAGAAGTGTTAGTGCAAGATAGTCGTACACCAATATACAAAATTGAGGCTTTTTTTCATTTCTCTTAAGAAAAATATCTGTCTGATATAAGATAAGTAAGGACGGACAAATTCCTGTAATTAATTTCCATTAGAGTGTTATGCCCAAGAATTATTTTTTTTCAAATATATGCTATTATATTACAGTTCGAGAGCATTTGTTTTGTATATAGCACAGTTTTGGGGAGTTATTTTTCGGGGTGGGGATGTTCCAACATTGTGTTTTGTATATACGACAGTTTTGGGGAGTTTTTATCGGGGGTGGGGTGTTCCAACATTGCGTTCTTGAGCATAGACACGTCTAAAGGTCTTTCTTCCTTTCTCTTCGCAACTTTGCTTACGGTATGGGTATGTTGTTATTTTGACATAATGGTATGTACAAAAAAGGTACCGATAAAATATGAATTGTCTAATATAATGGTAAGTACGAAAAAGGGTCTGATAAAATATGAATTGTCTGAAGATTACATAAGCACCAGGAGAATACACGATGGACATTATTGATGAGAGAGAGAGAGAGAGAGAGAGAGAGTCTATATATGTATTCATTGGGTTTAAAGGCATGTCAGGACATTGCTGACTAAATAGTGCCAATCAAAAACTTAAGTTCCAGAAATATCAATGTAAAGATAAAACTTTAGGAAGATAAACCCTTCCAAATAAGCGCAAACATGTAAACGTAAACGTGTAGTCCTACAGAATAAAAGATAAAAAGGTAACAATGTCACAAATCTTTAAAAGGTATCTAAAATAAAAATGCTCCCAGACAAAGTCTAAGTCCTTGCTTGTGCATCGGATCACTTTATTTGCAGGTAAGACTGTCAGCTGTTGATATATCAGGGGTCAAACTTTATAAGACGAAGGCCATTGTTAGATTTTTGAAGGGGGTTGCTGTCTCCAAACTTTATAAGACGAGGGCCATGTTAGATTTTTGAACGGGGTTGCTGTCTCCAAAATTTATAAGACGAAGGCCATGTTAGATTTTTGAAGGGGGTTGCGGTCTCCAAACTTTATAAGACGAAGGCCATGTTAGATTTTTGAAGGGGGTTGCGGTCTCCAAACTTTATAAGACGAAGGCCATGTTAGATTTTTGAAGGGGGTTGCTGTCTCCAAACTTTATAAGATGAGGGTTATGTTAGATTTTTGAAGGGGGTTGCTGTCTCCAAACTTTATAAGACGAGGGCCATGCTAGATTTTTGAAGGGGGTTGCTGTCTCCAAATTTTATAAGACGAAGGCCATGTTAGATTTTTGAAGGGGGTTGCTGTCTCCAAACTTTATAAGACGAGGGCCATGTTAGATTTTTGAAGGGGGTTGCGGGTTGAAGCGACTGTGAACCATTTACATATATGCAAAATCGTTTTAAAAAAGTACAACACCGCGGGCCGGACAAACGGATCCGGCCCCCGGGCCGTAGTTTGGAGACCCCTGGTATATATCATCTGGTCCTGCTCCAATGTTATAGGTTCAGTCACTAGGGTCTAGTGGTTCTCTCAAAGTGAAGGGCTTATTGTAATGTTTAGTCAAGAGGGTCTAGTGGTTCTCTTAAAGAGAAGGCCTTATTGTAATCTCCAGCGTTGAGGACATAGCATTTAAAGGAACCATTTCTTTCAGGTTTTTGATAGGGCGGAAGTTTTCAGAATAGTTCTCTGGTGAAGACATTTTGGATAATGTTCTGGAGAATTTAGTTTAAATTTCTCGAAGGCTTGTGATGCATTTATTCAATTTATTTAAGTGTTTGATACAACTGTTTCTTTTTTATTCTTTTTGCTAATGATTTTCCGTACGATATGTCATACTGATTTACTAGTGGTGCGAGAGTACAACCTAGAGAGATAGGATCTCCATGTTTTCTTCATGCTCTGTTTACTGGCATGGGGAGATTTAGCTCGGTATAAACGGCATTTATTCAGATTTTCAGTTGTTGGACTGGCATTTAAATCTCTAAGGACCGCAACAATTCTACTGTATTATGGTGTCAGACATATTTATAGAAGTGATAGAAGAATGGTAATTGCTCTGAGGTTTGCCTTGAGAAGTATTAATGAGCTGTCCAATGTTCATACTTTCTAGACTTCCAAACTTGTGTTTAAGAGCTTGATAGGATCGTCAGATCCTTTGGGAAGTCTAGCAGATTTTTTAATTCGCTGGTCATTTTGTGGGCTTGATCGATTTGGTTTTTCGCTAGTCTTGTTGGATGTTTGACACAATCTTACAATGTTTACTTGCGTTTTCTACTTCACTCTTAGAATTTGGGTGGCTGCTAGCATGGGTTTGGGAGGCGCAAAAACTGTAAACTTGGTCTCACCCTGAGGACAGGTTATGTTTGTATCTATAGAGACATAATTTGTGGAGGGTTTCTTCTCCACTGTAACTTCGTTCGTGTGGCCGACAGTGTTAAGTGGAAGTGTGGATTCCACAAATTGTTCTGGCGATAGGGAAGCTCAGGTCTTTCTCTTGTTTTACCCGCTATATTTCCTTCTCATACTTCCGCTTAAGTCAATCTGGTGTTTAAAAAAATGTGGCTGCCCTGGCAATTCGCACACGAGATGTTTTCCTTTCATGACGATCCATCGTGGCCATCCTGCCCACGTTTGGGACAAACTGGTTTCCTCTTGCCGCCATATTTGTACCACCCAAATGTCTGGTGGTTAAATCACTGCAAGGGATTGGGCATGAAAGGGTCTAATGGGATGCGTACGAACCCGGCACTGATTGATGCAGGAAAAGTGACGCACTTGAACGTCAATATGAAAGTATTAGTGGGGATCACATTGCCGTTACGCTGATTGTTGATTCGTTCCACTTTGGGGACGTTCTGAGATCTGAGATTTTCTACACCTTCGGAGAACTGCATCCATCTAACTCCCTATATCGCACGACATATCTACATGAGTTCAGAGATTTTTGTGGCAATATATTGATTGGTATATCCACAAACCGCCTTGAGCTAAGCAGATTATCAGATTGAGCTTTATTGCTGCACTCGACGAGTAATTGGCCGGAGCTGAACTTTTTTAAAACCCTTTGACTCTCCAGCCAGACCCTGAAGGGCTTTTATAATAACAAAAGACGAGTGATTGCTCAGCTTTTGGCTTGCATCGGTGCATTGTTTGATGATAAAGCGCTGCCAATTGTCTTGACTCAGAACGGTTTCTTCGTCCGAATCAGTGGACGAATTGTTCCTGATCTGTTTTAAACCAGGTCTCGCACATTTGATTGCTTGTTTGGTGTGTTTACTCATAATGGCAGAACATTATTTCATTACCCATGGACCCCACTCTCTTCTGAGTTCGATAAGGGGACATAAGTTTACGCTGATTTATTGCGTTTCTCATATCAATGATACAAAGAGATATATTCAAGTAAATTAGACACCTCACGCCATTGACCCTTGCCACAGCTCTCAGAGGCCATGTCCTTTGTATGTTTCCAAACATAACAGTATATAGGTTTAATTTTGTAGAAATTGTTACCTTATAGAGCCAGAAGACATATGGAAAATGAAGATATCATTGACATAACCTCTGACGCTAAGAATGACTAACCAAGTGATTAGACCGGGCTCTTCTGACAACCCATCTAGCCTTAAGTTGAGGCCAAAGAAGTGTGCTGCATCCGAATGGCAACAACCCGCCCTCCCCACCGCTCAAATAGCAGGAACCCCTTCCTGCCGGACACGGGATGCAACCCATGGCAAACAGTTCCCTCCATTAGTCACCTCTTACGACATGCAGGAGAGCGCCTTGTCTACATTCCCTAACCCGCAGGCTGAGAGAGAGAGAGAGAGAGAGAGAGAGAGAGAGAGAGAGAGAGAGAGAAAGGGAGAGGTCAGAGATATAGAAAGAAATAGAGCGTTGTTTCTATATTAAAGAATTGTGTTATAATGGAACCACTTAAGCCCATCAGTAAATTGCTTGCATGAGAATTGCACTTCTTTTCCAAAGCTGCGTTCGCTTGAGAGCAAGGCTGATTTGTCCTTGACGTTTTTACCATATTAGACTCCCTCAGTCAGGATTTCAACTACTCTGACCAGAAATACATTTCACTTTGAACATTGGTCGTCTGGTACGGCGACCTTGTTTGATGGTCAGGTGAAGTCATTGGTCCAATGAACGTGTACTCAATTCGGAATATGCAAGAAGGCGATTATAGGAGAATGCTATATTTAGCTGTATTTTATTTACTGACGCAAGATGGCAGACAGGAGGTCTTCGTGTTTGTTCCTACGTTTTCGCACGCGAATAATATCTCAGGGCCATGTTTCTGGTTGACTACCTCTCTGTCAGCAAAATTACTTTTGGCCAGAGTATCCCCCCCCCCCCAGACCAAGGATATGGATAATCCCTTAATCATTCGCAAGCATTCACACGATTAGTGTTTAAGAATACTCTTTTAGATGGAAAAAGGTGAGTCATCAATAAATTGATACATGCTGCGGTATTTTTGTCAACCTATTATTTATTGTCTTGCAACATATGCCACTAAACACTTCAGTGGTATAAAAATAGTAACAAGTAAAGTCTAAGTGGATGCCATTCTGTGAGCCAGTTTGATAATTTGTGATAGATCCAGAAACATTAATCTATTTTTTTTAATTATATGAACAGTAGATAGAACAACATTACTGAACTTTATTTATAGCACCATATCTTTCGAAACTTTGATATTCTTGAATCAATGATCGATTAGCCACAAGGCGTCCATTTGAGATATATTCTTTTGAAACTAGGACCGGGAACAAATCACTTGTCATTGAGATTTATTCTTTTGAAAATAGGACCGGGAACAAATTACTTGTCCAACCTATAATTTATGTCTTGTTATCTACTGCAAAGAACGTTGGAAATTCTCTGGTTTGAACAGGGAGAGCACTCTACTGACAAGAACGTTGGGGATTCTCTGGTTTGAACTCGGAGAGCACTCTACTGAAAAGAACGTTGTAGATTCTCTGGTTTGAACAGGGAGAGCATTTTATAGTATGGTACTGGTGAAAAACTTAAGTGAAACAGAGGCAATGGTGATTGCAGCACATTTCTATTTATTTTTTATTTTTCAAAGTGCAATCGCTTTTGTTTTTACCGACAGATGAAGGTAATAGCTACTAAATTTAATTGGGAGCAATATTATTTCTAAACTGGTACAATATGAGTTTTCTGACCGCCTTTAGTGTTTCCAGTTTTTCCAAACCAATTTCAACATATAAATCCCGTACCGTTGTTACAGCTTCCAGCAATATTTTTCTTAGTTTTCAGCATCATCTTCTCACGATTTACATGCATATTCCAAAACAGGTCAAATAAGTATCCATTAAGACAAAGTTTAATTATAAATGACATATAAAGTATGAAATTTATCTTTATAAAAGTTGCCAGATGTTTGTGTGCTGATTTAATGAAACTATTACCGTTCTTTATTTTGAATTTACAATAACTCTCAGATGATTATCATTATACAGATACATTCTACGTTATGCATAATATTGAAGTAGAAGTGTGTCGGTCATTCAATGTGTCTTACCGAATAAAAGGTGTTTAATTGATAAAGTTAGAAATGGAATTGATCATAAATACACGAAAAGCAGTTTTCCATAGACGAAATAATATTTGACTCATTTCGTGAATCTATCTTAAATTGTCTTCAATTTATTGTAAATGTCTCGAGATAGGTTTTGGCTCAAAAAGCTTTTGTTAGATTTAATAGATGAAAAAACGTATGGTATTTTTTTGTATATTTATTTCTGAAATTGAATGAATATATCATTTATATTCATTGGTGTGTATCAGAGATGCACAACAACATTTCTGGTTGGTTGGGCTAAGTCTGATTTAAAGTATCTTGCCTAGTGGCAACGAGAGTAAAGTGTCTTGTCTAAAGATACAACATGGCAGCCGACCCAGTCTTGGGAATCGAACACTGTACTATTCAGGAGTCAGTCCTGCACGATAACCACTGAGCTACCTAGCCTCTAACATTTAGAATCAGTTCAAATTGAGAAATGAAGGATTAGAAGGGAGGCCCCGGGTTTGTACAGTTCTACGCCATTAAAAATGCAGACAAATTTAGAGACCGACTAAACTGTGTCATAGAAGAATAGTCGAAAACTTGATTACTGTATATATCGAAGTTAAAATTCAGATCATTAAACCAGATATGCTCTTTATGACTTAACTTTTCCTTAACTAAATGTCCTTGCAACTCGGTCATGAAATCCGTTTGTAACACGCCACAAAGCTGATTTTATCTTCCACACGTGGAAACTAGAACCATACGGAACTATGAAATAGTGAAATATATGTCAGTTTGACGTTTGACCTTTAGCAGCCACTTCGTTAACTTCCCAAGTGAACTGTTCAGTCCTTCCTTTTCTATGATCAATAACGTGAAAACATCTCCGTTGATCTAATCAAACCGTAAGCTAACCTGTACTTATATATTTACATTCTGTAAATGTGGAAAGTTCTTTTTCCATAAACGCTGTATTTTTTCGATTAAAACGGAAACCCAAACACTTAATCATGACATATGGGACGCATTTTTAAAGGTTTTCTGAAAGTCTTACATGCAGAGTAAGACAAACGAACGGACAAGGTGAATGATGATATAACAATACATAACATGGTTTCTCTTCCGTTTTCTTCCTTGCCTTGAGCTGAATAATAACAAAGGGGTTGAACGAGATGTAAATTAATTGTTATTATATATTTTCTTCCGTGAGCTTAATGTGTAAATGATAAAATTCGCTGCAAGTGAACATAACTAGAACTTGATTATCAAATTATAATCACACGCAGTTATCAATTTAATTTGATTGAAGGAGAATTTCTGCTTAATTTATTATATAATGTGATTAGAAGTTTTGCAGCATTGTGGAATGCAAAATGTTATAAAAATGATAAGAGTTTAGTTTTCATTTTCAGCACGTGCTTCTATCACCAATGATTATTGTGAGCATATTTATGGTATGTTGTGAGGGATTGACCATAGTGATCTGAAACCAAAATCATTTTTAAAAACATAAGTGTATACATGTTGAATGAGATAGTTGTCACCGGGACTACATCTCCATTCTGTTATTGATGTCATACGGAATTCACGGTCAGCGCGTGTTATTTAAAATGGAAGAAATATATAAGTTTTACGTTCACCCCCCCCCCCATTTATGTAATTTAGTAGATATTGCAAAAATAACTATTATTGCAACTAACTAATCAATAAGGCCATGATTTAACAACAGACGATGCTCTGAATTTCAGTCAGTGATGCAATACGATAATTTATTAAATATGGTTTTAATCATGAGTAGAATAGACAAGTAGAAAACGCAGACTCTGAACAGTAGATATATCCACTTTAACGGCACATACCTTTCGCAATGTCAGGTATGGTTGCCAATATTGAATGTGTTATGGTAGGTCTAAAAGTAACATCTCTGAGACCGGAGGTAGTGGGTTCAAACCACACGAAAGTAACATCTCTGAGACCGGAGGTAGTGGGTTCAAACCACTCGAAAGTAACATCTCTGAGACCGGAGGTAGTGGGTTCAAACCACACGAAAGTAACATCTCTGAGACCGGAGGTAGTGGGTTCAAGCCACACGAAAGTAACATCTCTGAGACCGGAGGCAGTGGGTTCAAACCACACGAAAGTAACATCTCTGAGACCGGAGGTAGTGGGTTCAAACCACACGATGATGCTGTGATGTTTTTCTTATTACTATAAAAAAAAGACTTCTAGGACACACAGGAAGAAGATGAATTAGAAAAAAAAAAGAAGACAAAGACCGTTTCTTGTAAGAATGTAACGAAATTTATAGACAAGAAAATGGCCAGAAAGGGTTTGGTTTTATGAGAAAGATAAAACTGAAGATTTGACTATAAAATTACAATAAACTTTTCAATTGATATAAACCAGAGAGAGGTTTTTTTGTCACTGCTAAGCAAGATATGCGTCTGTTTTCTACTTCTCTACCTAACAATACTCCTTCAATTAAAAACGCCAAAATGGACACAGATCCTTGTCAACCCTGTCATGCGCTAGCCTTCCATATTGCGTTAGTTGGCTCTCTTGCCAGATAATGAGTCGACACCATCAATAAATTGATACGTGCTGCAATACTGCTGTCAACATTTCATTTATCATCTTGTAACAGCTGTCACTGATCACTTCAGTAGTCTAAAAACAGCAACACGTCTAAGTGGATTACTATCTGTCAGCTTTTCTTGAATCTATCATAGATCCGAGGAGCGATTAACAAATCCGCGTTATTTTTAGACCGTACTGTAATGAGGTATGGGATTCTTAAATTCAAAGAATAATAGTTTAGCCCAGGAGCACGCTTCCAGAACGGTGCCCATAGTTACGAGGAGACGATTATTTGGAAGGTTAGTTTTCGGTGTTCTGTTGAGATAGTCCGTTGTATCTTTGACATATGAAGGCAGTTTTTTCACGATATGTATATATATATATATATATATATATATATATATATATATATATATATATATATATATATATATATATATACTCTTTGGTTTAATAACAGGTGTTAGGATAAAATTTTAGTTTTCGTTCCAGGCCATCTTTTTCTTTTGTCGTTTTGGAAGCGTGCTCCTGGGCTAAACTATTATTCTTTGAATTTAAGAATCCCATAACGCGTTACAGTACGGTTAAAAAATAACCCGGATTTGTTGCAAGATCTGTGGCAGTCAATATTTTGGCGAAACCGTTGATTTCAGAAAACGAATGAATAACCACAAAAGCCACATTCGCAACAAAATTAACGCGAAACTCATCAACCACTACAACTCGACTATGCGTTCAGTCGAGTCCCTCGAGATGCTACTGATATATAACGCTCACGCAAGGAACAATAATGAATACTTCAATTGAAAACTCATGGGGAGTTCGGCCTAAATGAAAAAGTCTAACATTCCTAATGCAATCTTATAAAAACTACAGCCAGGCATCAGTTTATCAGACATACGCAATATTTGCGATAATATGTACCAAGTAAATATTCCGTAACTCTTTACATGTATTACTGTTATTCTTGTTGTTCTTGTTGTTCTTGTTGTTGTTGTTATTATTATTATTATTATTATTATTATTATTTGAACTCTTGTCCATTATCCCGCTATACCATGCTCTTGACATATTTCCTTAGTACCTGCATGCATAACTTTACCGGGATATAATTTCTTTTGCACATTTTGATGCTGGCGTTGATTTTCCGCCGTGCATGGTGTCAGTCGTTTGTTCCCAGCCTGGAATTAGGTCAAAACATTTTGGTCCTTGCGTGATACCCACGATTAACACTTCTTCGAATTTTTTTTACAGAACTTTGTTATGCTGATGACAGCATAAGATATATATGTAGTTTACCCGTTTTAGACCGATTTTTTTTTAAAAATTGTGTCTTCTTTCTTTCTCCTATTGGTTATCCTTTGTTTGTTTTTTTCCCCGTCATTGAAACATGTAGGAGTAAAAACTTCTTCTTGGCTTTTGTGTTTAGTGTTTGTTTTGTGGAATTAAATTATTTCTTCCCCTGACGAAGAGCTTGTTTAGCTCGAAACGTTTTGAAACTGTCTTGTATTTGCGCCGTTATCAAATTTTGTGTCATTATATATATATAATAAAAGTTGATTTTCAATCGAGAAAAATCTCTGTACTGCTTAAAAAAATGGAAGAAAATTAGAATAATTATTTATTACTTGTATATTACAATCCTCCAACTATATTTTAAAAATAATCTTCACTTCATTTTAAACCTCTCAATAATTATTCTTGCAGCAACAATATTTCCTTTGGCTTGCAGAAATTAATTTTTTTTTCTCACTGTGTCGGACCTTTGCTAAACATGAATCAAATCCTTTCGCAATACAGCGACAAAGATAATCTTCAGAATCTGCAGATCAGAAACATTTAGAACTCTGAATACTGAACTATGTGTAAGCTTCACTGTTGACCTTTTGCGAAAGACGAGCCGGCACTATTTCAATAATATTAATGCACACGAAAAAACGCATCTACTGTTGAAGGTCAGCAATTACAAACGATCACAAATTGCATTTTGGAAATCTCTTTAACGATGTAATATTTTATTTTCTGAATCTGCACGTCATGAATCAATTTATGCTTTCTCACTGTTGAATACGAATCAGTTTACTATCATTAAAAGTTTCGAACATTTTCCACAGTTGGCTATATACCCAAGGAGTTTACTATAAGTCCGAGCAATAGACTATAAATTATAGCAATGGCCTATAAACCCGAGCAATAGGTAGCACTAAATAGTTTGGTATGATTGGCCATGGGGGTACATTTGTAATACTAGCGGTGTCTCCAGAATCTCCATACTTATTTACAAGGTTTCATGAATATATGTCCGCCTATGGTAGGCCTTGTAAAACAACAGCTTTGTGAAGACATACATTGTACCAATTGGGTTTGAGATTAAGTTTACAGTTGTTATGGGTTACTAACCAGAAGTAACTCTACATGGGCATCAGCTTGGCAGTTCTCAAAGTAAGTAATTGTGTGGAAAAAAATATCCGTTCATGACCCAATGTTCTATTTATTTTTTTCATATTGAGGGCTCGCTTGATAAGCCCTTCCTACTGCTATTTTCACGATTTCCTGTGGTATTCATCTGCAATGGGGTTGAAAATGTAGAGTTTTACTGATTTTCACGCACTTTTGAGGGTGGTGTTGGTGGCGGGTGCGTGTGAAACTAAATGGATGAAATAACCTGAAGGAACGTTTGTCATCAAATATTTTATTTACAAAGTTTCTCCGCGTTCGTACGAGCATATAAATATATACATGATGATGATTGCAATGTAACGTATTGAAGTAAACTTTCATCCGACATGGTCTATGCAGGCGCATACTGTTTGGTGCTCCCATAGACTATACCCGAGACCAATAGAAAATACATCTGAGCAATAGACTGTAAACCACAGAAACAGATTTTAAATCACAGGAATAGACTATAAAACAGAACGTGTATACCTCTCACCGGTAGGTAGCGAAAAGAGTTACGTTAGTATGTACATTATGCCATTTCTGTAATACGTACATGCAGAGAGGATGGAACTTGCTGATGAGACACTAGAAGATCACATATTTCTTTTCTTTGCTTTTGAACTTTGTCTTAAGTTGACAACCCAGTGAGATCGTAAATGATTCTGAAATTCCCAGCAATTACAACTTAATATTTTGTGTGGGTTTAATGCGTAAATATTGGAACCCGCTATAATTGCAATTAACCAAATTTGTTTCATAAATTTGGAAGGTCAGGCAACCTACCTTTAGTTCCTCCTAACTTAGACACTGTCACACTTTTCAGTCCATTAAAAGATGTAATAAAGTCATGTTATTGCATAATATCTCATTCTGCTATTACATAATGCAGATGAGTGAAACAGTATCAAACAATATGGCTTGCACTGTTGTGAGGAAAAGTTTGTATACAAAAATCGTTACGTGTGCTCTGATTTTCTCTTTTTCATTCCATGTTTCATTTCAGAAATTCATTATATTTGTATGGATGAACCTTAAATCACGCAGATCTTATGTAACAACAAAATAATTTTCGAAAAACTTAAATACCTGGAATTTTGACAAGACGCAATTTTCAGGAAAACAAAGTTTTCATCGAATTATTTAACATCTTTGTGGTATGGTTCTATATTTTTGATAATATTCAAAATTATACAGTATTGACGGCCAATGAAAGCTATTACAATATTTTCAGATCCTCTTATCGCACACTAAATCTTCCTCGCTTTTTAACAATCGGAGATTGCTAGAATCATCTTATGAATCGTCGTTGAACAGAGAGCGTCGTAATTTGTACACAGGAACGAGGTTTTGCAGAGAGAAAAATGTTTACACTTTGAACGGAAACCCTTAATACCACACCAATGTACGTAGTCAATATTATCTATTAGAATTTTTTAAATATGCTTACTGTAAATGCTAAATTTATGGACTCAAATTAACTATTCAAGTGCCTTATGACAAATGTCTTCATTCTATAAGAGATGACAACGGAATCGGAAGACATATGTATCAAAAAATGCCTAATTCCAATCGCATATTTATTTTGTTACGGAATCATACCTTTTTACCTTTTTATAATGATTTAATTTACTAATTTATGATTTCTGTTTTAGTCTGAATAGGGGTTAGCATGTCAGTATAGATATGACTACTGCTCGATCAATAAGTGGTCACATGATCAATTGCGCGGGAAATGAAGTCGACCTGGCTTTGTACTTTTTAGAAATCAACATTGAAAGGTCACATTCCATACTACACAATAACATTATGTTTACTCTTTAAGATTTTTAGTACACTAGACCTTTGGGTAAATGACGCGTAACCTAGTTCCTGATTGGTTCTTGTAGGGTTGTGTTATTTTGAAATACCATAGTATTAAAGACGGAGAAAGGATATTCCCTTTTAATTCTACGCACTTAGTAAAGATATATAGGGAATAATCTTTGGAATTATCATTCTTTACAGTTGCTTGATCGAGGAGAGGTTATTGAAATTATTCAGTTCTGTGTGAAATTTATTTAATTAGTAATTCATCTGAATTACTATACAGCTCCGTGGAATTATCGGACATTATTCTAAAACTTGTGAGATTCCAGACTTGCAAGGATTATTTTGGATTACATCAGAACTTATCAGTTTCAGCACATTATAGGCTTTTTCATTCGGAATACCACATCCGGATTATTCTGATTAACAACAGGAAGTGAACTTTAAAACATTTTAGGACTTTTAGGATATTCTATACTGTAAGTTATTTTAATTCTTTCACTTTGATTGTTTGTTGAATTATTTTAATTCTTTTAATATTTTAGGAAATTAAAGTTTTGCATTTTAATCTTGAAACCTTGTTTGTGTCTTTTATTCTGTTACATTACCCCTAGAGTCGTAACAATTTGTAGATCATATCTTTGATTACGTTTTGTCACGAAAGAGAAGAGACTTGTCCTTATTCTTTCATTCAATAATGAGTGCATTAATCCTGGGAACTATTTCAGCTGTTTGCACAGGCCAATGGGGCTCAACGTCAGGCAAAGTTTTTGATGAAGTACATGTTTCCGCTTTTGTGCCAGAGTGTGTAGTTTGCTTTTGCTGTCGTACTTGCTATATTCATTCTGTCGTCTATGTATACAGCTTAAAGTTGGATTCTTTGATTGCTCTCTCTCTGTGTTATTACAGTCTATGTATACTGCTTAAAGTTGGATTCTTAAATCGCTCTCTCTCTGTGTTATTACAGTCTATGTATACTGCTGAAAGTTGGATTCTTTGATTGCTCTCTCTCTCTCTCTCTCTGTGTTATTACAGTCTATGCATACTGCTTAAAGTTGGATTCTTTGATTGCTCTCTCTGTGTGTTATTACAGTCTATGTATACTGCTTAAAGTTGGATTCTTTGATTGCTCTCTCTGTGTGTTATTACAAATACATTGCCATCCGCTTCTTTGTACACTTATAGCAATCTTTCAATGATCATAACTAATTTTTGATTACACTGGTTCTACAAAGAATGATTTTGGAATATGACGACCAAAAGTTAGCGTGCTTCGAATGCTTTTGTAGCATCTTTTGTAAATTGTGCACGCCAATAATAAAGCATTTACACATTAAAAAATACAGTTATAGGAAAGTTAGCTAATTGGAAATTAACTTGCTTTACATTGACTGATATCAGGGCAATCAATATTATACTCATTTATTTGGCGTAGGCCCAATGTAAGATCCTATCTACGAAAGATCTATTTTTATTCTTTTGTTTGGATTTGACGGTTTCATTCGAGTAATCTTCATTGATATTTTTGGTGAATATCTCATTGTATGCATACTGTTGGATATTACATTTTCACGAACAGGTGAGAATGGTGAAAAAATCCCAAATTTGTTTTCTTCAGAAAGCCAAACAAAGATCAATTATGTCCACTAATTGAGAGAAACAGCCACTGTGCTTTAAAGGCAGTCAGTGTTTGAGCAAAACGAATTCTCGCATATGTATGGGTAATTCACCACGCATAGTGTATTTTTGGAGACGATGCCAAATTAGTATCTTTTAAATACATTTTGAATTTAGCGAGCCAGAAATATCTTATTCATGTTACTACCATATAGTTTTTTTCTTTACAACATCAGAATCTCATCTACCTGAAAACAAAAGCAAGAGACGTAGTTTGGACAATGAATGCAAAATATTTTATGTGCGTACACACATTGTTGTAATTGTAATGGTAATAGTAATATTTTTATATACGAATTGGTAGTGTACATTTTGGACACTGTAGCCTGTAGACCAATTAGTAAATTAGTAAATTAACACTGTTATTTGCAACTATTATAGCGATACACTCCATTTGTTATTGAATACATATGCATTGAATGACTAACTACACAACCAAAAACAGTGCTCAAAATGTACACTACTCTAAATCACTAGACCAAGCAGCCTTGTGGCTGTTAGAAAATTACTAGCTGAGTCAGACTATCAATTGTGTCAAAGAATATCAGTAGAGAATATAAGGGTTAATTTGTTGATCTGAAATATCAAACAAGATATTCTCAAATGTTTCAGAAAAGATGCAGATTTACAAATTATATTTAATGATGATAACATCGAGATAAGTAATATCAGCGCTTACAATAAGATGGAAAAAACAGTGAAGTACGAACAAGGAATAAGTTACTTAGTTGAAGTAGATACAAATACACATGTGTGTGCGGCTAAATTTATAGTACATCTTAATATCTCGTAAACATTACAAAGTAAAACTACAATGATTTGACAGAACTGATATATAAATATAAACAAAGGTCGATTAAAACACCACATGTTGACTCAGCATATGAAGTAGCTATTTTTTAATCAATCACGAGAGTGGCAAATTTTAATAAAATTCTGAAATTATTAATACGTTTAAAATGACTGAGGGAACGTAGCAAATTGTTGAAAATAAATGCGCCTGTTTTAGACGGTAGTCCTGCTGATTTGCTGATGAGACTTTAAGTCAATTTACCAGGCATAAACTATTCTCTGGATGTTTATGCATTATTTTAAATGACTGAAAAATAACAATTTTAAAGAAATCTTTACTACAATCCTCACAGTCCAGATCCGTCCGCAAATATGAATCAATTGTGGGAACAAATTAAAAGCGACAAAATGAAAATAGAATACAGTGAATTAAAAGAATGTTTAACGGTAACTGAACAATCTACATACACATTGAACAACCAAAAGAGCAAAATATCCCTACAAAGTAGTTTATGGAAGTCATGTGGATGACCAGTGACTGACATACATTGCTGACACGCAAACATATGAAAAATACGATATTGGATACCAATATATTTTGAACAGTGATATATGTATTTTTAAAATACGCTTGGGCTGATGAAAGGAAAAAAGGTGAGATGACATACACAGTACCTGCAGAGAAATATTCGAAGAGCGAAAACCTGCAAAGTTGCAGTTTGATGAAGAAAAATAATTCTGCAACAAGAAAGTGAAGAATTTGCTGTAAAAGTAAAACATTGAATTCTTTTAAACTTACTAAAACAAAAAAGTATCCTTATTGGAAATGTTTAACAGAACCTTAAAGACTAGAATGTGGAAGTATATCACTCAAAATTACACATAAAAATGGCTTGATGTTTTACCAAATTAATTGATGGTTACAAAAACACTTATCAGAGATTTATAGACAGGACTCAGGTTCAAGCAAGCAAGAAAGAAAACGGATCAAAGTAGGAATCATCCTATCTGGTTACCTGACAATAGATTCATTTTGAATCACATAAATTCAAAATGGTGAAAAGGACTTTTGAAATACAAAACAATCTTTGGAAAGGAATACCTTCCTAACCTTACCGAGGAAATACTCTAAATTAGAGAAGCAATTTTAGGTGAACCAGTCGTTTACAAACTGAAAGACTTCAAGAGAGAGGGTACACAGGTCATGTTTTGCGAACAAGAATTATCTCTGTATGACAAACAAGATGACACATACCAAGTTTAAAGAAATTCGAAGACAGAAAGAACGAAAGGTAAAAAGTATGTACTCCTCATATGGAGAGGATATAAGGAATCGGTTAACCAGCTGAGAATAGTATGCCATTAAGATACATGACGTCCATGTCCTGCAAAGCAGAGACTACACCATCCTTTAGCGACATCTCAGCGGAATGCAGGAGGAAGCACAATCATAGAAAGAAGGTTAAAAAGCATGAAAACATTGAGTTTTTGAAAAATAATCAGAGTCTTGAATGCAATTGATGAAACAAACCACAGCGGATTAGCATATGAAGTATCTAAAACGTGCATGATATGTAAATTTATTTTGATCACAAAATCATAGGGAAATATGAAAGTATTTCAAAAATACTAAAAAAGAGAGTATTTCAAAAATAACGTCAGTAGATAACAAAGCTGTAGGCATGATAATCATGTCAAGGCGAGGACACTATACACAATGTCTTTGCAGGATAATAAGTGATAAAGAGAAGAAATGAAAAGGATTACAAGTAAAAAATTTATAGTTGATTAAAACTACATCACAAAAACAAGTGAAACGCAAATACAATGTAAACGACTACACACTAGTGTATGAGATTTTGAACAAACTTAGGAGTAATGAAAATTACATAAATGTTAATGAATCCTGGGAACATTTAAACTTCTCTTGAATTTTATTCATAGATGGCACAGCACTTAGGCAACCAACTATGCATTTTATTCTTAATGAAACTGTGCCCTGTACAATTTAAAAGCATTAACAAAATCCTCTCTCACAAAGAATAACACAAACGCAACCAAAATCAGTTGGTATGTGAAGAGTTTTTAAACATACGGATACATTATATCCAGTACACATTTTACAGTGAGTGGACATACAGATATTTACGTTGCAATTTTTACAGAACTTTCATGTGACATCTAGTGTAATTGAAAAACTACAAAAATAAATGGTACAATCAAAATTAGATTGTGCTAGCACATATGCAAAGCATGATGTGGTGGACGAAGTACAATCAAGCTAGAGGCAATATATACTACAGGTACAATCTGTTATAAAATGTTACAAATACAACAGAAAAACTGATGGAGGAAATGATTAAACGGAATACAAACTACCAGAGATGTAGAGAGTATGTATAATCAACAAGATTAAAATGGCATTGCAGTGAAGGAAATAAAAATATTTAGAGAGAGGAATCAGCAAACATTTGCACGTGATTGTGGAAAAACAGTAAAGGGAGGCTCAATGTATCTACACAAGAAAAGTTAATTTCACGTTACTTATTTTGAATTAAGATAATGGACGATGGGTCTTAAGCTATGTATTGAGACAACATATGAAAATAAGAATAAGAATAATAATAATAATAATAATAATAGTACAAGTAGTAGTAGTAGGAATAATAACTTCAACAACAACAACAACAACAACAACAATAGCACTACTACTACTACTACTAATAATAATAATAATAAAAATAATAATAATAATAATTGTATTTCCAGAAGATAATACATGTGGTTCAAAATTAACTAGTATTACATGTAGTCCTCAAATAATAGAATATTAAAACTGTAAATGCAACGTATATGTACAAATAAAACTCTTACGTACTACAGAGTCTGACACACATGTAATCATTATATATATACATATATATATATATATATATATATATATATATATATATATATATATATGTATATATACACAAACATACATACACACATACACATACACATATATATATAGAAAGAGATAGAGAGAGACACACACATACATATACTTATATATAGGTTCTATTACGAGCACATAATCTGTTCATAAGGCTATTTTAAAGGGTACAGAATATCACAAGCGCTTTATTTGATTTTTCTACGATAAATCCGATTGTCATGCAGTTAGCTTTTCTGTGCTTAATCGCATTGTGTTGGTTTCGCACCACAGTATAACAGCCTTAAAGGCATGTTGTAAACTTTGTTCAAGGGAAGGGATTGTATCACTGATGGCATGTTAAGTTGTGTCATCTGCACAAAAAGTTTCAGTGTCTTTTATATGGTGAGGTAGATTATATTATTATTGAAAATGAAGAAAAGTAAAGGACCAAGAATAGAGCTTGACGTATTTGTAAAGAAGATCTGCTGCCCACAGAAACACACTGTTGCCTTCCTGTTAGGTAACTATCAAACCAAGCAAGTTAATTATCATTGATTTTGTATGACTTGGGTTTTCTAAACACGATGTTTTGATCTACTAAATCAAACGCTTTTAAAAATCTCAATAAATTGTTCCCATTATTGTTTTCGTCATCTATAGCTGCTAGCCATGTACCAACCAGCTTTTTAAGGGCTTTTTCTCTGAAATCTGATTGTGAGTTTTGGGGATTGAATATATTTCAATTAAAACTCGGCGAAGATAAAGGGTGATGTGCTTTTGAAAATTGTTATATAAGGTAGGTAAAATTGATATAGGTCGATAATTGTTTGCTAACGATCTATCACCTTGTTTAAAGACTTTGAACACTTTGACTAATTTCAGATTAGTTGGAAAGATTCTCGTTGCAATACTTGTATTTACAAAGGTATCAATTGAAGGGAGAGCAACTTCAGCTGATAGTGTGAGTATTTTAGTGAGATTTTATATAGTCCTCTTGCTTAGGTGCCATCAAGTTTGTTTAAAATATCAATAACAGCTTGAACACATATGTAAGGGATTTGGAATTATATATGAGATGGGGCTTTCGACTCTAAAAAATCTACATGGAGTGATATATCGTCTGATATGTTAGAATGTTCTCCAGGTATTGAAGTTAATGTTAAAAGTGTATTTAGGTCGTTTACAATATTTGATGGCTCTTTACTATTATGACTACAGATTTTTAATTCTAAAGGGAAATCTTGAACTTTTGAGCTTGAATTAAAGTTACGAAAATCTTTCCATATTTTTCTGCAGTCACTTTTATTTTCAATTAATCTTTAAAAAATTATCGTTTAGCGATTAATTTTTCTTACTATATTTATGTGTTTTTTGTAATATCTCTTTGTGATAGAAATCAAGCACTTTCATGATTTCCTGTTTTTCAGAGTTAAACCAGTCTCGTTGCATTATTCTCTTGACCTTTTTGCATTTTATTACAGCATGTCGATTTTGGACTGCAAGAAATTGTGGAGTCCAGCGTTGTACGTCAAGGTCTGGATTTAAAAAGGTAGGTTGACAATTACTTAGAGCAGATTTCAAATTGGTCAAAAAGGTATATTCATGGAACCGGTTATAGGACTGGTACTTTATAGTGGCATGGGCTTTTTTTAAAGAGTTTCCATAACTTGTTTCTCGTGGCACAGATTGGATAGTGGTCACTAACAGAATGTGTTGTGACGAATGTCTCAACTATAAATTCAGGGTGCGTAGAAAATAAATATGATTGATTAATGTCATCAACTTATCCATGACTCGAGTAGGGCACCGTATCATTTGAGTGAGATTATATATTTGTAGAATATCATTCCATTGACTTTGCCGGTCATTCATCAAGTCAATATTGAGATCATCCATTAACAAAATTTTTGAACTAGAGTTAGAAGCAGTAGATAATTCATTTTTAAATTTCTCGAACTTTAATGGATGTAGTTTCGGTTGTTGGAGCTGCCATTGAATACCGAATAATAAAAGTGTTGCTGGGCATATCGGAGTCTGAAAATCCGCTAGAACAATCAGGTAATAGTTATAGATTTAACGTGGATACTATATAGAAGAGAACAATGTTTTGATAATGGATGTAAGCGCAAAGAAGTAGCTGGTTAGTCAGTATATAAAATAAAATTGACAACAGTATTACAATAGTTATATATTTCGAATATTTTTTCAATTTTTTTAAAATCATATCTTGGTTTATTCCATTACAGACTTTCTTTCAATCTTTCTTTGTTTTAAAGGCGTAGAGGTTGCTCCGTATGCCACATACCTCTTTAATAGGAATACCGTTTAACCAGTCTCTGAACATCTCATTAACTTTTTTGTTCATTTGCAGTAATCTAAATATGTTCTCTTTTGGATAGTGTTACGACTCTAGGTCTTAAAATAATGTAACAGTTCTGAAGTGAAACCAGCAATGTAAGTAAAATCAGCAAACAATTTATTTCTCGACAATTAAAATGAAAATTCAAAAGACACTTACAATAACGTGAATTAAAGTCCAAATAATCCAATAATCCTAAGTGTCCTAATCAAAAGTCCTCAATATAGAATGTTCCGAATGAATTCCAGTAGCCTTGAATGTCCTAATGTGCTAGTAGTCTTGAATCTTAAGATGTGTCAGCAGTCTTGAATGTCCTGATATGCCTGAATGATGTAATCCAGAATATCTTTGAATGAATTCACATAAATCCCAAAGTCAAGTATTAATCCAAAATGGGAATGAGTACTTTTGGTAATTCGAATAAATATTTCAAATAAATAATTCCACTCTCTGAATTTGCTCTGATTTTTACAACTGTAACATCTGATTACTAAAATAAATTCCTTAATAGACTGATCTTAATAATATAAAGTTTAGTATAGGAATGAAATCTTGTTTACCAAACCTGTATAAATATAAGGATAAGTCACCGGACAGAATATTCTAGAATATGAGTAACTCTAATGGAAATCTCCTGTGCGTACCTGACTTTTCTCACATCAAGTCATGGAAAATTTCACTTTAATTGTTAATGCTGTGTAAACAAGACTGACCTTGAACTCAAATGCTGTAAATATGTTGTTTAGAAAATGACTAAAGTACAACTTACCTCATGGACACATAGTATAGATTCAATATACATAACCGATAGTCACTAGTGTCATAGAACTTGATATTATCCTTCATGTCATTGTAAAAGCTTTCTGTCTCAACAATGATACAGTAAATTAGTATAAGTCATTACCAGTCTCATTCTATCACTATCTTTATTGCTGAACTTGTTGTAGTAAAATTCTATCACCAACCACTGTAAAGCTTCTGTAAATTGGTCTGGTTAACTGATTTTCTTGTTTTTCAGAACGTATTACACAAAATCATCGTCAATAATTGGTCTCGATGCATTAATTAAACGAAACGCCTACTGGAAAGTGCCTCAAGATTCTAAAGATGGCAAACTACTGGTAATTTTAATGACTTTCAGAGCGCTTTTAAAATTGGATAGAGCATACAATTCTTCACGAAAATTGGTTTTTTTATATTCTCATTGGTTGAAGATAATTATCGGTAACTGAGGTCATATATTTTGCTCAAGATTTAAAGGGAATAAAACTGTTTAATTATTACTTTTATGGAAATACGCAAATTTCCATAGAGATATTGTACTCTGTGTGTATTCAGTGATTAAAACATTTTTAATTACTTATGGCTTCCTGAGCGATGAGTTGGAGTTTTTATTATAGCATTGAAATTAACAGGAAACTCTCTGTGAAAGGCTTCAATCAACAGCCCAAAGATGCGATAATGATGTATTCCCAATATCTATTACTCACTAACTTAGGTTTATGTGCATGCACGTTTCTATGTATAATTGGATATATGTTATTTTTCTTCGTTTCAAATCAAAAGGTAGCATGTCTTGTGTGTCTGTATGTTTGGCCAGTATAATATCATAGGCTTGAGAAAACATCAGTCGCAATCAAAATGTGTTAGCACTTGGGGGAGGGGGTTCTTTTTTTTCTCCACAGATTCAAGATGGAAAACATAGCCTACAAATATTAAGATATTAAGACTAGATGCCATTGTCATGGAAAGTAAGATTCAGCATATGGCTCTCATGGATATTGCAGAAAAATAAGTTTTGGAAATTACAAACGTGTCATTTAATGGTTGTTCAAAAATACGTTAAAATGAAAATATCCGATTGTAGACCAAAGCAAATATTACATAAACTGCCATGTGTCTATTCTGCATTGGGTTAATTTTTGTCATCTTAATTTAAATTTTAACGAATAAGGTGCAGTCAATCATACCATTTTCTTCGAAAAAAAATGCGTGAATAAAGCAGTCACTATTATTTTGTATGCAGTAGAACAAAGTTCATAAATGAAACCGAATATGGAACCAAAGTCAACATTTTCGACTTCGGAACATTTACAATAGATAAAACCTGCTGACTGAATTGATATAAAAACCCAATAGCACTTGAACATGATAAGGCAAATATTTGTACAATCATCCTCTAGAAGCAGCGCACACACTTTTATGAATGGAAACCAGATAATTTAGTAAAAGACCTCGGTCTATAGAATTCAGAACGCTAACATTTTTATAATCGTTCACATGTCGTTTATCAGTATTAACAAATTGCAGCTAATTTTGATTTTATGAAGCATCTTTTTATTATTTTGTATCTAAATTACAAAAAGGTTATTGATCCAAATTACGGCCAAAACATTTAGTTTGTATGAAGGGCTGTTTCACTGCAAATTAGATCGTGTATATTATATTGATTTTTGTTTCAAGAAAAGCAAAAAGACTATAAATGTAATAAAATAGAAGTTCTGAAATCAAGGATCAGTCTTATAGTGGGCTTTAGATGGGGTGTACTTTAGAAAGGGTGTCCTTTAGGTGGGGTGTCCTTCAGATGGGGTATCATTTAGATGGGGTGTCCTTAAGATGGCTTGTTCTTTTTGACACATTATGATATGCATTGGCCGTCACTCGAAATTCGTTGCATGAAAATAATATTGATCATGTTGTACAAAAAATTACAAATTGTCACTAAGCAATTTATCCCTCAAATCTGCCATTATCTGTAGAACTATAAACTATAACCCAACACTGTTTCAAGTTTTTACAAACTAACAAAGATAACAAAGGATTAATACTCTTTTTACCTCACAATAATTACCAAGAAGAACTTACTTTCATCATTCTTAACATCAGTTAACACAGTGGAATGTTTTAAAGTCTAATCAGTTCTCACATATATTTACTATCAATAAAAATGAACCTCTCCTGGTAGCCAGTTTAACTGATAATGTAAGTAGTTGAGTTTTACAAGCATCCTACGTACACCATAAAACAGATAATCTTCGTAAACGAAGGATTACCGTCATCTAAAAGACAGATGAACACGATACAATACAATACAATACAATTCAATGTTTATTTCGCTCAGGTCACGAATATAGCAAATGAGGAGTACAAAGTAAATCACAAGTTGATAAATATGCATGTAACATTGATATAACATTTGTACAGGGATCTAATGATGTAGTTACTACTGTAGCGTGGTAAATAAGGTGTTCTGGACAATAAAGTTAAATGGTTTTACAATATTATTCAACTAATAATAACAGCTGTAAACATAATACCAACTTTTTCATAGTTTGCATATTACTCAGGGAATTCTTGTTTTAGATTGTATCTGTTATATAAAACAAGATATAAGCATATCAAACATATGATATTATATGCATGGTGATTGCAAAGATTTCGTTAACATACAATTTTTCATTTCATGAAATAATAGTCATACATGTTGAAATCATCTTGCACAAAAATATTTTTCCACTATTAATTCAATTTCAGCATGATAACTCTTATACATTTACACAGCATGATAACTCTTATACATTTACACATTACACAGCATGATAACTCTTATACATTTACACAGCATGATAACTTTTATACATTTACACAGCATGACAACTCTTATACATGTACACAGCATGATAACTCTTATACATGTACACAGCATGATAACTCTTATACATTTACACAGCATGACAACTCTTATACATTTACACAGCATGATAACTCTTATACATTTACACAGCATGATAACTTTTATACATTTACACAGCATGATAACTCTTATACATGTACACAGCATGATAACTCTTATACATTTACACAGCATGATAACTTTTATACATTTACACAGCATGACAACTCTTATACATGTACACAGCATGATAACTCTTATACATGTACACAGCATGATAACTCTTATACATGTACACAGCATGATAACTTTTATACATTTACACAGCATGATAACTCTTATACATGTACACAGCATGATAACTCTTATACATTTACACAACTTTAAAAGGTCAATACTTTTAGAATTAAACAAATCGTTAAAAAGTAATATATTTTGCCTTCTATGATATTTTTTTTCGGTAGAGTTTTCAATCACTTTCGAAATAAGTACAATTAAATATGTAATGAAATTCATCGCATAAATCATATTCGTTGCATCATGTACAAAATCTTTCGTTCCTTGGAGCAAGGATGATTCATTCTCGATTCTGTTTTTAATTTATGTGGAGTGTGCAACATCGGTTGCACAGCTAGAGAACTCCAAGAGTTATGACAACACTTTAAAGTAATGTTTTCATTACAGATGAATATACTCTACACAAATAGATATCGAATGTGTTGAAATAATTTTTCTTAAATTAAGTTATCATTTTATCTAAACTATATAATAGTAATTGAAGACACTGCTCACGTGTGCTCTAGCAAATATTGTCAAATTTTTCGATTCCATGAAAAATATGTGCCAAGCGAAAAAAAAGCATTTGATTTCTCAAGTTGAGTACTAGCCGGTATGCTCTTTGGAAGTTAAAATATGACAACAATCACGATCAACCGTAAGCAAAGATAATTAGTAACACCACAGAATAATACAAGTACTCTCTCTCTCTCTCTCTCTCTCTCTCTCTCACACACACACACACACACACACACACACACACGCGCGCACACCAATCCACCAGACCCCAATCCAACCCCCGCAATGACAAACCGTAAATGACTTCAAACGTAAGTTATAGTTTGAAATTGGCGAAAAAAATTAGCAATGATCTGGCATGCGTGCCTCTTTGTTTAATATCTCTGTCGTGAAGAACTGCAAGTGACTCATCAAGAAATTATTATATACTTGAACCTATTTAAAGGATGTCATGCAAGAACGGTTGGTTAGTTGTTATGGGTTTAACGCCATTTTTCAGCACATGACAGGCTATACATGGCCGCCAGTATATTTGGTGGAGGAAGAACCCGAGAAAACCCCGGGAAGAACCACAGACCCACGGGAAGCTACTGGCAAGCTTTCTCACATACCTACGTTGGCCGAGCCCGAGACTCGAGCCCACGAGGACAGAAGTGAATGTCAGTGATCTGTAAAGGCGAGCGCCTTAGGCCAGTCGGCCACCTGTGCCCTGCAAGAACCGAAGTAATCGATAAATTATTGTATACTTTATCTTATTTAAAGGATGTCATGCACGAACAGAACTAATCGATAATAAAGTGATTCAGATCTGAGTTTGGGTCATTACTATCTATAATGTGTTTCATGTCGCTATGGTAACGTGCACTTATGTAATCATCTCCATCAAAAAATCATTTCCGTCAGAGAACACAAGATAGCTTTGTGGATAAAGTAGTTAGAAATAATTATATGTATTAGACAAGTGCGATATAAAGTCAATTCTATAAAAAATTGTTGAAAGTTCTTTCTGCAAGGAATTTGAGTCTGGTAATCTTGCATTATATTATCAACCATCAATAGCATCTTTATTATCATCAGCTTCTTCATCTTCTTCTTCTTTTTCGTTTTCGTCTTTCATGTTTTAACGACATGTTGTACCACTTGGACATTTATTTGGACATACAAGTCTGGCGTCTAGATTTAAAATAATTTTGTTCACAGAAAAATTATGTGAATGTTATGTGGCCATATACGATGTTAATGGGCACATACATAAAAAAGGACATCCTACTTTCCTGTGCACCGATACATTACAATGTATTCTTGAATCCAAATGAAGGATATGCATATTGATATATATATATATATATATATATATATATATATATATATATATATATATATATATATATAGTTTCTTTTCCCACACTGGCAGATTTATAATAAACCTGCGTCTGCCATTATTAATCGAATTACATCGAAATATCAACTCTTTTCATTAATAAAGAAGCCCATACAACCTACTCTTGGATCTGTTTGTAAGTATCATTCACTGCACAATGAAGGCAACTGACTAATTTGTGCGTCCCTTTCATAACAAGGTCACGGCCATGAAATAGTACATAGTACAATGGATATTTTGCTTTTTTATAAAAAGTTATAAATTTGAATGATATATTTGTCACAGGATGAAGCCGGGTTGGGACTGGATTAGTGAAGACACCGAAAGCAACTGCGTTAATAAGATGTTTATTTATAAACGCAATTTAAAGATGAACAAATCTGACACCATTATAACAAAAATGATAAGGAAAATTATAAAGTTCCTAACATGGAACTATCAACAATAAGTAACTCAACGAGAAAAATCAAAGATGTATTTAACGAATTAAATTTTAAACAAACGTGAATAACATCCTATCACCAATCAACAAATAAGAGTATATGATCAAAACCCTAATATAAACAAGGTCTTATTAAGTAACAAGGGTGACCAAAGCACGTGATTTATGCACTTATCAATATGATACTCATTTATTCATCAATCTATTAACTCCTCAATTCATCAAGCGATATTGGAATATGTATGAATTTATGAATATATCGTTCATGTAACGAAAATGAAATGGAAATGCATGAAATTATGAATCTGTCGCACATATAGCGATATTGAAATGTGAATACATGTAATTTTGCACAGATAGCAATATTGAAAATAACAATAAAATGGAACACGTAATATGTATAACTATCGTGGCGCCCGTTTGACGACCAAGATGTATATCCGGTTCCACCCGCTCTAGTCAATGGTCAAGGAGCCACCACGCATGGTCCACCCCTCCCAGTCTGTTGAAGGATCCCTCGAGAGCCTTCACATTTAACACAGACCCGCTGGTCGAGAAGCCTTGGTCCCTCGCATCGAGAAAACCAGTACACTCTTCCGAAACAACGTCACCAGACACAGCGTACACGTCACAAGAAACCACACAGTTCTGCGACTCCACAACACCAAACCATACATAAGGACAGCTAAAAGTATAACAACTAAACCGTGTAGTACATATGACACGGTTAGTACTTTTGCATTGATATATGTTGCGCATGCGCGCACATGAATTACATCTCGTTACACATTACATTAATCATTCAAAGCATGCTGCGTATAATTAAATAATATCCGTCTGTTCAGTTACAACAAATAGCTAACTTGAACCAGACTATAGTATTTCTAATATCATGGCGTTGTATGACCTAGGTATTGACTCTCTGTAGAATTTAGAATAAATTCTAAAACATCTAATATATGAAACAATTATGTCATATAAAACGAATAGTGATAAAGAATACTATCTTAAATTTCACATACCTCTACAGCTGAAGATTTGCTCCCGTAAAGAGGTAAGCTTTCTGACAAGACTCGTCGTAGTGTAATTTGTTTATAGAGAAGTTGCTCTATATGTACTCTAGCTGTGACAGAACTGCGCAGCAGCTAGGTACGTAAGTTTTCACTGCAGGCAATTTGCACGTGCAGCATGGGGTGAATCGCGCTCAGTATTTCAAAATAACCAGAGCCGAAAAAATAAACAACCCTCGAGTAACGCTCTAGTCGGAAACGAAACCCGAATACATTTTTGATCACATATACATATTGATATAAACCATATAATTCCGTGACAATATTTACCATTTACATTTGATATTTTTTTACTGAAGAGATGTTAGTTGTTCCTTTTTAAAAGTGAATTATGAAAACTATAATTATTTATGTAGTATGTTTTTACCTCTGTAAACATATGGGGGTAAATGATAAGAAATGTATGTTTTGTTGTATATTCATTTTATACAGGGATTCGTACAGTTCCCTTGTAAAAAATATACATCTTTCTTCTTAAATATCCTAGATTAAACGTTTATAGCTAAAAAATTCAAACATTTCAGTAAAATGCTGTACAGTTTTGACAAATATGATATAGCAACGGTAAACCATTGATAGAGATTTACCCAGGTCATCAAGATGTAGCATTTCATTTGCATGTCAGTATCAGAAATTCGGTCCATTCTATAAGGTAACCTAAAATACTCGACACTAGATCCCGGGACACTTTTTAAACTTTTCAGACAACTACAAGCTTATGTATTAATCAAGGGATAATACGTCTTATGTATTAATTAAGGGTTAATAAGTCTTATGTATTAATCAAGGGTTAATAAGTCTTATGTTTTAATCAAGGGTTAATAAGTCTTATGTACTCATCAAGGGATAATAAGTCTTATGTACTCATCAAGGGATAATAATAAGTCTTATGTATTAATCAAGGGAGATAATAAGTCTTATGTATTAATCAAGGGAGATAATCAGTCTTTTGCATTAATCAAGGGATAATAAGTCTTATGTATTAATCAAGGGATAATAAGTCTTATGTATTAATCAAGGGAGATAATCAGTCTTTTGTATTAATCAAGGGATAATAAGTCTTATGTATTAATCAAGGGATAATAAGTTTTATGTATTAATCAAGGGAGATAATAGGTGTAAAATTTCCAATGCGATACAGGTTCTGTATAATTGTCAACGATCTTATTGAGAATTCACATTAAAATCAACTGTCACTCAGTCTTATTTACAGAATGGCTGCGACAATGAAAATCTTTCACAAATGTTTTATTTAAAGTTTGTCTAAATTGTTTCTTTTAAATGTATTTTTTAGACACAACATTTCGCTGCAAATGATTTATTGTCGTAAACAGATGTGTATAATTTGTATTATGACAAAATTGGCATAATGAAGGTTTATTAATAATCACAGGATAAAGCGCTTATAACTCCAAGGACTCTATATTTAATCATTTAAACAGTTGGATAAGCAGAAATTAAGACAGAATGGTCTACGACTTGGAAAGAGTTACCGATGGGTTTTACAAGTGTGAAGCAAGAAAAACCAAGCAAGTGTGAAGTTATGGTCTCGTTACTGTTTGATTAGTGATTAGAAGAAACTTTTTGTGGTATTCGCGTGTTTAAGAACCCTTCAGTTGACAACCTCTATTGCCTTGAGGTCCTTGCGTGTTAAAATACTAATTCTAATATCTCATTCAACCAATTGCAACAAACTATTGAATATTTGTTCACAAATGTTAAATTTCTAGAGAAATTAACGCTGGTTAGAGACAGACACTGCACATGCTGGTTAGAGACAGACACTGCACACGCTGGTTAGAGACAGATACTGCACACGCTGGTTAGAGACAGATACTGCACACGCTGGTTAGAGACAGATACTGCACACGCTGGTTAGAGACAGATTCTGTACACGCTGGTTAGAGACAGATACTGCACATGCTGGTTAGAGACAGACACTGCACACGCTGGTTAGAGACAGATACTGCACACGCTGGTTAGAGACAGATACTGTACACGCTGGTTAGAGACAGATACTGCACATGCTGGTTAGAGACAGACACTGCACACGCTGGTTAGAGACAGATACTGCACACGCTGGTTAGAGACAGATTCTGTACACGCTGGTTAGAGACAGATACTGCACACGCTGGTTAGAGACAGATACTGCACACGCTGGTTAGAGACAGATACTGTACACGCTGGTTAGAGACAGATACTGCACACGCTGGTTAGAGACAGATTCTGTACACGCTGGTTAGAGACAGATACTGCACATGCTGGTTAGAGACAGACACTGCACACGCTGGTTAGAGACAGATACTGCACACGCTGGTTAGAGACAGATACTGTACACGCTGGTCAGAGACAGATACTGCACATGCTGGCTAGAGACAGACACTGCACACGCTGGTTAGAGACAGATACTGTACACGCTGGTTAGAGACAGATTCTGTACACGCTGGTTAGAGACAGATACTGCACACGCTGGTTAGAGACAGATACTGCACACGCTGGTTAGAGACAGATACTGCACACGCTGGTTAGAGACAGATACTGTACACGCTGGTTAGAGACAGATACTGCACACGCTGGTTAGAGACAGACACTGCAGACGCTGGTTAGCGACAGATACTGCACACACTTGAAGATATTTTCAAGCTTATTTCTGTCAAGGATATGAGAAAGAAGTGGGATAAAAATCTCCTTGAATGAAAAGGCAATTTGCTGCGTCGAAATATAATATTGATTATAACAGCTGGATTACCTTCTCATGGATAGTTGCTGACGTTTATTGATTCATCGTCTTCATCTGTGTAAGGTGCTAACCTAACGGAAGTTACCTATGTCTACTGTCACATATTGCGCCGACAGGTCAGCATAAATCATGATCACCTAGCGCATTATGTTGAGTCAGATCTGTAGTTCGAAGTTGGATGCACTCTATTCACCGGTAAGAAAATAACTTATGTACGCAGCTATGGACATATATTCTATCATGCTGATAGGATTATCGTGCATAGATGTGCCCGTTAGCTATCTACTATTACTGAAGATGAGAATAAAAATAGCTCGGTTGTTAAAGATTACTTGTAACTATAAAATGACCACTTTAGTCAACACCATTTTCTTTAATTATTTTCAATAATCTAATACATGTAGAGAAAAACAAACCTTTCCGATTGACCATCTCTAATGCAAACATTATTTCAGTACTTTAAAAACTCTGACTGACTGAAGTTAAGTACCTGACGTCTACCTGTATTTTAACTTTGACAAAAAAGCTAATTAAATTTTTTTGAAAAGTAGTCTTTGTACCGTATGGCTCTACTCAAACACAGTTATATACGAAACAAATAGAATGGTCTCCAGAACATACATAAAATGGTATCGGAATATTTCTTTTCCAATGTTTTATATAGCCTCGTTAGATGTTATACTTGGTCTAATCACGCTAGAACTAAATTTTAATGCTGTGTGCAGGAATTAGATTAAGCTAAGTGTATACTTTACGTAAAAGAAGTTTTAGAAACCTCAACCGTTAATTTATCACGTGTATTAGAACGAGAGCAATGCTCTTATTATCTGAAGCAAATAGCATGATCCCCTGTGTAGTATGTGACAGCAGATCTGTGTCTACGCTGTAAATAGCATGATCCCCTGTGTAGTATGTGACAGCAGATCTGTGTCTACGCTGTAAATAGCATGATCCCCTGTGTAGTATGTGACAGCAGATCTGTGTCTACGCTGTAAATAGCATGATCCCCTGTGTAGTATGTGACAGCAGATCTCTGTCTACGCTATAAATGGGTGTGCGTTGTGAACGACCAGAGTTAGTTTTTTCATGAAATTATGTTCAGGAGAAAGCGCCATTAATTCCTTGGAGAATAATTTCATCTTTTTATTTGTTACGAAAATAGAAGGCAAAATACGCAATATATCGAAGAAGATATCCGCATCAATAGGTGAAACTACAAGCTTTATAGAAATGTGCAAATATCATGAAAACAGCAGAAGATGACATACGTCGAGATCCGGGAAATTTCAGCGTATGAGACTCTTCTAAAAACTATCGGTGATCCTATTGTTCAAGTACTTGTTACTAGATCATATATGTTTTCATCTGTCCCGTTTTAAAATACACAGGACACTACTTGTATGCTAACAAGTGTGTGGCATAAATCCTAATTATATATTCTTCTGTGAAGTCATTAACGGAAAGTAATCGAATCCCTACCTTTCATAGAAATCATATTCCTAAAGATCATATGAACACGTATTCATTTATCTGACACTGCTGGTATAATTAAAGATGAAAAAACCTGGCTCAAATTTGTTTCCCATCTGTGAAAATCTCCTATAAATAATATAAATAGACATATCTAGAATATTTCACATTTGATACACTAGGATCAAAGACAACTCTTATTTTAAAGAAGACTAAATCAGAAGAAAAAAAAGTGGTTGCAACAAATCACGAATTTAATGAGACAACGGACAATAACCCTTCTGTGGAAACAATAGTACGCCTTTCCCTATCCACGGATTTAGAACAGCCAAAAATGTCAATTTTAGCAAACACAAAGAAAACTGATATCCGCAAAAATAAATGAAATCACATTATTTTGAACAGTACTAAAAGCAAATGCAACTTTGAATACTTATTAATATATCAATTAGACATGGGAAGTACCGAAATTTAAAGTTCCCCATATTACATTTCAATTTAGTGAGAGACCCCTGGCTGAACAAGTTTTTGATCATTTTTAAATCAATTATTCCAGCGAGGAAGATATAACTATAATATGGATGCAAAAGTTGGAACAAATGAGCTTTACCTGTATAACCGTCAACTCTTTGTTCATCTACAGGATACATACATACATGTATGGAGAGAGAGATGCAAAGACAGAGATAGAGAGAGAGGGAGACAGATTAAACTTACATGTTGTTCTGGTTGAATTTATGCAATTTCTATAGTGACCTGTTTATCCGTAGTTGTATTCTAAAAGTTAATTTCCTCAGGTAAAAAACACACACACGCACGCACGCACACGCACACACACACACACACGCACACACGCACACACACACTGACGGAGAACATTCTATAAGTTTTCATTGCATTGATACTTGCAATCATCTATACGTAAATCTATTTCTTGACTTATTTGCACTTAACTACCGATAGATAGATAGATAGATAGATACATACATACATACATACATACAAACATACATACATACATACATACATACATACATACATACATACATACATACATACATACATACATACATACATACATACATACATACATACATACATACATACATACATACATACGTACATACATACAACGCTTATTTAGATGCGGCCTTGTTGTCAAAGTATTGCTACATATGTCTGTCACCTATGTTTATTATGGAATGTATTAAGGTACGCGAGAGAGCATACGTACGGCTATAAACCTAGTACACGAGAGAGTATCTGTACGGCTATAAACCTAGTACACGAGAGAGCATCTGTAAGGCTATAAACCTAGTGCTCGATCCTGATTTAATTAGACATAGCTGTAACTATTACTTTGTTCGCAACAGAAAAATTATCGATGAAACTGAATGTTAACGAAAGGTTAACATTGTTTACTACCCGTGATGTTGAATTGCTATTTGATAGATCCTGTTTGAGTAAACTGACCTAAAAGCTAAAAGCACTAGACGATAATAAGGCAAACATTTGTACAATCATCCTCTCCATGCAGAGCACGCGCTATTTAAGAATAGTAACCAGATAATAGAGCCGAAGTTATCAGTAGATAGAATTGAAACTGGAATTGTAACCTTTATAAAATGTTTCACATATTGTTTATTACTATTACCAAATTGCAGCTAAGTTTGATTTTCTGGAGTATCAGTCTAATTTGTTTTCCTACAAATTATAAAGAATGTCGTACATTTCGGAAAACATTTCAGAAACAGTAAATGAATCAAACGATGCAAAAATGCCAGACCATAAGAGCTTTATTAAGGACTGTTTCACTGCAAGCTAGTATTGTGTCAATTCAGGACTATTTCATTACAAGCTAGTATTGTGTCAATTCAGGACTATTTCATTACAAGCTAGTATTGTGTCAATTCAGGACTATTTCATTACAAGCTAGTATTGTGTCAATTCAGGACTATTTCATTACAAGCTAGTATTGTGTCAATTCAGGACTATTTCATTACAAGCTAGTATTGTGTCAATTCAGGACTATTTCATTACAAGCTAGTATTGTGTCAATTCAGGACTATTTCATTACAAGCTAGTATTGTGTCAATTCAGGACTATTTCATTACAAGCTAGTATTGTGTCAATTCAGGACTATTTCATTACAAGCTAGTATTGTGTCTATTCAGATTTTTTAAAATAAAAGATTAAGCACTATAAACGTACTAAAACAAATGTTTAAAAAGAGTGAACTTTCGATATAGTATTTTGTCCTCTTCAAAACCTTTCACTGCTGTCATATTTAAGATGGAGACGCTAAACGACTCAGAAATGTTTATGTCCAACCCTGATATATATATCATTCAAAGATGACGTTTATGTCCAGCCCTGATATATATCATTCAAACATGAAGTTTATGTCCAGCCCTGATATATATCATTCAAAGATGAAGTTTATGTCCAGCCCTGATATATATCATTCAAAGATGAAGTTTATGTCCAGCCCTGATATATATCATTCAAAGATGAAATCGACATGCAAGTACTATTACATCCCGCTCACTAACTAGAATTCTGGCCTCGGTTACGGACAACAAAAATTATGTTATGTTCCCTTGCTACGATACAACTAATGTATTATATTTTTTATGTATGTAAATAACATTCTGTGTTAGTTCAGATACATTTGTAGTTGATCATTAATTGTAATTAAGTACTTTGTTAGAGTTCCAAGTGGCCACAGAAATAAGTCAAGAATTAAAATCAGGTGATGATGTATAAATACTTCTGAAGAATCTCTTCGGTTAAATGACTATGTGTCAATTTTTTAAATAAGGTATTTTTTAAAAAAAGAATTGAGTGTAATGGAATTAAGTCAGAATGCACGATGATTCAGAACACTAGAACGTTTCTTACCGTCATGAGAAAAATGAAGCCGTCGGGCGACAAAGAGTTATTTTTTAGTGGATTTCTCCAAGGCATGGATTCTTCTCTCTAATTCTGCTGTTAGGGTCCATGTCTCACATGCATATAGGAATATGGACATGACGAGGGAGCGCATTTGCTTTTTCTTTGACCCAAGCGTGATGTTGCTGTCTTTCCAAATATGCTTCAGCCTAGCAAGAGCAGCTGTTGTCTGCGCAATCCTGGAAAGAACCTCAGGTTTTGAACCTTAATCAGAGGCAATAGCACCTAGGTACTTGAAGCTTGTTACTGTGTCCAGCTTCTGTCCATTCACTCTTATTTCCTTTTGGATGCCACTCGGGTTGTTTGTCATTAGGTTTGTCGTTTCAGCGTTGATCTCCATCCCATATCTTAGTGATGCTTGATTGAGACGGTTCACTAAGGTTTCTATTTCTTCTTCATCTCCTGCTAAGCCATCGATATCATCAGTGAAGCGCAGGTTGGTGATTGTTCTGTCTCCAACACTGACACTGCCCTCATGGTCTTCCAAGGCGTCGGACATGATCCTTCCAGGTAGATGGAAGAGAGTGGGTGAGAGAAGGCACCCCTGTCTGACTCCGACTGTGGTTTTGAACCAGTCTCCTATGTTGCCATTGACGAGAATTGTACTAGTCGCCTTGTCATACAGGGTTTCGATAGTGCGGATTAATTTTGCGTTTATGTTGTATATCCGCATGGTGGCCTACAAGGCTGCATGCCATACCTTGTCGAAAGCCTTCTTGAAGTCAGTGAAGTCAGTGAAGACATGATAAAGGTTCTGTTGATGCTGGAGATATTTTTCACAGAGGATTCTAAGATTGAAGATCTGTTCTGTAGTGCTACGTCCTGCTCTGAAACTTGCATGTTCTTCCGCAATGATGTGCTCTGCTTGGGGTTTCAGTCTTTTGAGGATGATCTTAAGCATAACCTTGCTTGGGTGACTGATGAGACTGATTGTTGGGTTGTTCTGGCACAGTTGTAGATTCCCTTTTTAGGAAGAGTCACGATTAGAGACTGGGTCAATGGGGTGGGCCATTCTACTGTTTGCCAGATTTGGTTGCAGATTGTTTTGAGGACATCTATCATGGAAGTTCCTCCTGCTTTAACAAGTTCTGCTGGTATATTATCTACCCCAGCTGACTTCCCCTTCTTTAGCGCCTTTACTGCAGCCACTACTTTTAAAAATTATCAGCATCTGCAGATAAGTTTGATCAGTCAGTACCACAACAATATGTTGAGAATAGATGCGCTTATGATTCAGACAATGCAGTGCATAGTCGACTGTGTCATAGACCCAGCTGATGTAACAGACCTTGACCTGAGTGGGCTGGTCCAATGCCTACTCGAAGGGGGATTCAGTTTGAAGTGGAGAAAGCCCTAACAACAGACCACGACCTAACAATAAACTCATTAGTCGAAAATATGCTACAAACTAATGGCGCAACAGAATTCATCAGTTTGGTGGAATGAAGGAACAAAATACAAAATACGTTTAAAAAAGGTATATGTTGGTACAGTGTCGGACTCGTAATCCTAGGGCCGCGGGTTCAATACCAGCCCAGGCCAGCCAATATCGGCTGCCTCGTTGTGTCCTTGAGAAAAGCACATAGGTCTCATTTCCTCGGCATAATAAATCCAATAATGTGTTGAAAGTGCCGTTAGAAAAAACAGAAGTTTGTTTAAAAATTTAGTAACAAGAGGTCTAAAAGAAGAATAATAGTTTTTTCCAAAGTATTCAAGTAAGAATAGAGTCAGTTACAATAGTACATGCTTTGCATTTATATCGTTTCTAGCAATGAAAATATACGAAGAGCAATTGATTAAGACTTTTTAAATAGTGCAATCCGATGCAAAACGTATACAATTATTAAATTTTAATTTCTTTGGCGCGCCAGCTTTCTTTCTGACTGCCAAAGAACCTGACGTATTTAGGACATCAAAGTCAGAGGCGCATGTGTGACACGTGTAAATAGTGCAAAACTTGTTGAAGAATCTACAGCATTGTTTTAAACTACAACATATATATGATTTATATTTAAATATGATTTTCTTTTTAAAATGCAAAACAAACCGAATAGGGCACCTTGTTAATGAAACTGAAAAGAAAATTTCATTGACTTACTTTGAATAACCTTCCTTGAGCCCCGGACAATCATGATCAATGGAAACTTGCAGGTTAGTTGTAAACATATGAAATAAAAAGTGGAATGGCGGGATGGTCATTAACAGGAATCGACATACTCTTGATTTTTTTGGGGGGGAGGGGGGGGGGTTGGGGGCTGCCGAGGTGGGGGTGGCGGTCGTGACTTTTCTTTACTAATTGAATTTCTGATGTTGTCAAATATGCCTGATTTATTTTACATATTTATTTACTTTCAGGGGGTAAGAGGAAAGCCTGTTTAACTCACCCAACAGTACTAAACATGTGCAATATGCGAAGGCCACTTTGGAACAGTTGATATATTTCTTTCTTAAAACTACTTTTCACTTCGATGATTAGGTAAAGGTCATTTACAGCAATTTATTTGGCATGTTTAGGCTCTTGCATCGACAGTTTTAGATTTTTGACATGGTTTGCCGAGTACAGCTGTATTCCCAGTGGCGTCACTAGGGTTGGCGTCACCCAATGCGGTAAACTCAGGGTGTCACCTCCTCCAGACTTCCCCCATTGACCTCCTCCGAGTCCTCCTGTACCAGACCATACAGAATCGCATATAGCAATGATTGTAAATTTAAGTCCTAAAGTTACAAAGGACATAAGAAGAAAACAATAAAATTTGAGGTAACAGCGTTTAAGAACTGCAACAAAATTATGTTATTTTTTATTTTAACATTAAACATTAAACTTAACAGTTTAAACGTTTCCATTTTGGTGTCACCCCCCTGTGATGGTGTCACCCGGTGCGGCCCGCACCCCCCCCCCCCCGCACCCCACTAGTGACGCAACTGTGTATTCCTGGATTGAGTGTTCTCTGGTGAAAACCTGTTGTTTGTCTGTAAGCCATCATCTCATAATATTTATATGCAGTTTTATGATTGATATTCTGTCAGACTGACTTTATTGGCATGTAATGATTGTCGCTGTGGAGAAATACGGGCGGGCGGAGGGACGGAACTTTCTCCAAAAGTGACAGAGGCAGGTCAGGTTTTTCCTTCATTTGTCTATAAAGGACGAACCATTTAATTTCAGGGGGATTGGGGAGTGAAGGACCTTTGAGAGAAAAACCATTTATGTACCCCAAAAGATTGTAAAAATTATTTTTGTTCTGATTTATAAAAGAAGGATTTTATTCTATCCATAATTCTAGTTAAAAACATTTCTTGTGATAAAAGAAAAGGAATATCCTAGCAATAGAGAAAATCCAAGTACCCTTCCCCCGCCGAAAATAAATTGGTCGGTGCCAATTTTTTTCTGTCTATGTGATGGAAGTAATCGCGGTCAGTCAAATGGCTCGGAGGGGATTTTTGACAGCTGCATCTACAAGATCAGCTAATTGTTGTTTGTTTAAATTACTGTTGGTAAAGTCCCTCCAATTCAACCCAAACTTCAGTTTATCACAATTAACTGATTTAGGGTCATATCCATTCAACGACGCACCGGGAATACCCTCCTGTATGAGGCCCCGTTGTGGACAAAAGTTGGTCCAATGAGAAAGTAGCAGTTAAAATTTCAAAATTTCAATGTCATATGTCGAGAATTCAAGTTTCACATGTTCAATAAAATTGTTGGTGTTGAAAGTTCTATTTCATACGTCGAGTTTTTAAATTTTATATGTTGAATTACACAGAGATGGTTAAATGTTCTATTTCGTCTATCGAGATTTTAGATTTTATCTGTTGAATTACACAGCGATGATTGAAATTTCAGTGTTGTATATCGTGAATTTCCGGTTATATATATAACCTAAATGTTAATACTGTCATAAACCTGTCATCGGTTTTGTTGTCTGACTATGATTTAATGATTTAAGTCTTCTCTGCAAGGTCCTCAACCTTTATTCCCGGCCCAAGATGTACAATGTACTTAAACTGAAATGAGACTTCTAGAGTTTTGCAAGGAGAACAAGACTCAAGGAAAAGTTCAGTGGCGATGCTATAGAATTCAATATCAGTAACGATGAGTCTCAGAGTTTCGCCCAGAGTTCCACTCCCTAGTAAAGTTCCAGCTCCAGAGTTATTCTTGTCCGCGGTGGAAAATGACATTAATTTGCACGAACAGAGAACCTTACCAAAAAAGCACAATCGAGGTAAAAACCGCGAGAGGAAAGATATTGTCATCGCTGTGGCGAACAGGCAACTTTCATAGCAGATTGTGCGGCAGACATAAAAAGACATGCACAACTCAGGACACATAGATAACAAAACACTGACTTACCTCCTACCAGTTGACCCTATATTAGGGAGATTTTATTTATTCCCTAAAATGCACAAAGAAGGGAACCCGGGGAGTCCAATCATTTCCGGAAACAACCAACCCACTGAAAAGAAAAGCTGAATTTGTTGATTATGACATTAGGCCTTTCATGGAAAAACTTTCTTTATACTTCCAAGATACTACTGACTACTTTAACAAAACACCAAAAACTAACCTTCCAGACAACACTCTCATCGTCAATATGGATGTTTGTTCCTGATACACCAACATCTCACACGGGGAAAGTATCACAGCCTGCAAGGAAGCACGAGATGATCGGCCCGATCCTTCCCCTCCTACGTACTATTTGGTCAAGCTTTAAACAAATGTTATTAAGTTTAATAAGTTTGTTTTTAACAACTAACACTTTCTACAAATGAATGGAACTGCAATGGGCACTAAAATGGCACCTTCGTATGTCAATATTTTTATGGGAAGACACGAACAAAAATCTCCTCAATAAGGCCCCTTACAGATCCCTTATAGACCCCTTTTCGACCCCTTATAGACCCCATATAGACCCTTATAGATCCCTTATAGACCCCTTATAGACCCCATATAGACCCCTTATAGACCCCTTATAGACCCTTATAGATCCCTTATAGACCCCTTATAGACCCCATATAGACCCCTTATAGACCCTTTATAGACCCTTATAGACCCCTTATAGACCCTTATAGATCCCTTATAGACCCCTTATAGACCCTTATAGATCCCTTATAGACCCCTTATAACCCCTTATAGACCCCTTATAGACCCCATATAGACCCATATTGACCCCTTATAGACCCCATATAGACCCTTATAGATCCCTTATAGACCCCTAACCCCTAAACTGGTGCAGATTCATAGACGTCATATAACCGAAACGGATTGAAACGGGCGACAGTTTCAAAATATTGTTGACTTTGCAATAACTTCCATCCTACTATTAAATTCACGTCGGCGTCATCAAGCAGGTCAAATGTCTTCTTGGATACTCAATCTACACTCCTTGAAGGGAAGATATAAACTGACCTGTATTTTAAACCAACTGACTCTCACCAGTATCTACTTCCCACCAGTTGCCACCTCAAGGACATAATAAATGTCTTCCTTAAAGTTTCCGTCCTTTGTTCGGCCTGGAATTAGGTCAAAACATTTTAATTCTCTGTACGATAGACACGATCATCTTTCTTTGAGTTTTGTTACAGAACTAATTTGGTCTGACGGCAGCGCAGAATAAAAATTTAATTTACCTGTTTTAAAACCGTTTTAAATTATTTATTTTTCTTTCTTCCATTTTTAAACTCTTGTTTGTAGATTCCTCCCGCCATTCAGACATGTAGGAGTCCCGATTTTCTCTTTGCTTTTTTGTTTAGTGCTTGTTTTGTGGATGTAAGTTGTTTTTTGCTTTCCCTTGACAAAGAGCTTGTTTAGCTCGAAACGTTGGGAAACTGTTTTGTATTTTCTCTGTAATCGATTATTTGTCAATATATATATATATATATATATATATATATATATATATATATATATATATATATATATGTGTGTGTGTGTGTATGTGTGTGTGTGTGTATAAAAGAAAATGATGTCACGGTACAGTATATTTTTGTTGAATGTTAATCATATCATATTCAATTTGAACTTTACTTCGTAACAAGCAGCGCATTCTGTGAATGAAAATACGCATTTCACGTTGCTTTTGCTTGAAACAGAGAAGGGGTGGGTGAGATCGATGATTTATCGCTCTTAAACTTATTATGAGGCATAATGTACAGTTATCTTTATGGAATATTCACAGGCAATACTTTGAAATTCTAGGTAATTACACCTAAAATGGCAAAGACATCAATCTTTCCGATACAAATTATATTCCATTATTAGTTTGATAAGACACGTGGGACCTTTACCTTCCTCGTAATTCACGCTTCTGAAGCTAAATTGAGACATTGTGCAAATATGGATTTTTGCTTTATGTTATAAATCTTTGAAAGTCAAAGAAACATACGCATGTACTGTTACATTTGTATCGCTTATTGAATGTTCTCCATGTAAGTAGTTATCTACTATTGTGGTTTTTAGCTTCAACATAGAAAATGCAGTTTCCTTGATTCTCATACTGATAATATATTGGATATAAAAAATAAACTATTTTAATTTTCAAGTAATGATTGTTCAGCAGGAGAGTTTTTGCTTTCATAACCATATCAGAGGAGTAGCATATATTGACATGTGCATAAAGGTACCATATGAGAGGAGTAACATATATTGATATGTTCATAAAGGTACCATATGAGAGGAGTAGCATATATTGACATGTTCATAAAGGTACCATATGAGAGGAGTAACATATATTGATATGTTCATAAAGGTACCATATGAGAGGAGTAACATATATTGATATGTTCATAAAGGTACCATATGAGAGGACTAACATATATTGATATGTTCATAAAGGTACCATATGAGAGGAGTAGCATATATTGACATGTTCATAAAGGTACCATATGAGAGGAGTAACATATATTGATATGTTCATAAAGGTACCATATGAGAGGAGTAGCATATATTGACATGTTCATAAAGGTACCATATGAGAGGAGTAACATATATTGATATGTTCATAAAGGTACCATATGAGAGGAGTAACATATATTGATATGTTCATAAAGGTACCATATGAGAGGAGTAGCATATATTGACATGTGCATAAAGGTACCATATGAGAGGAGTAGCATATATTGACATGTGCATAAAGGTACCATATGAGAGGAGTAGCATATATTGACATGTGCATAAAGGTACCATATGAGAGGAGTAACATATATTGACATGTTCATAAAGGTACCATATGAGAGGAGTAGAATATATTGACATGTTCATAAAGGTACCATATGAGAGGAGTAGCATATATTGAAATGTTCATAAAGGTACCATATGAGAGGAGTAGCATATATTGAAATGTTCATAAAGGTACCATATGAGAGGAGTAGCATATATTGACATGTGCATAAAGGTACCATATGAGAGGAGTAACATATATTGACATGTTCATAAAGGTACCATATGAGAGGAGTAGAATATATTGACATGTACATAAAGGTACCATATGAGAGGAGTAGCATATATTGACATGTTCATAAAGGTACCATATGAAAGGAGTAGCATATATTGACATGTGCATAAAGGTACCATATGAGAGGAGTAGAATATATTGACATGTACATAAAGGTACCATATGAGAGGAGTAGCATATATTGACATGTGCATAAAGGTACTCGTCGCTTTCAACAATTATTCTTATTTACTCTCCTTTAGACGAAGTGTATTTAAGAAGTATTCTTTTTTTTTTACAGATCAAAAATGTGTTTTCAATCGCCATATTTCAGGACTGTTGCAATCAATTGGTTTCCAGTAATTATGAAGTGCTTATTTATACATTATTTTCATTTTCCAACAGATCCCTAGCTTCTGTAAATTTAATTAGCTGGCAAAAGACGGGAATAGGTTCATACAAATTTACCTAACCTGGGTGGTATGCAAATCTCTAGAATTGTATTTTATTAAGTTAATCAACATTAAAACTTTGAGAGATCTTTGTCATTGAGAGCAATACGTCTTTGGCATTTCTTTTGCTGCAGTATGTTTCAAATCGATACGGTATAATTATAAATCCGTTTTTTAAAATTATATTATAAATTCATATTACACATATATCTGTTCAAAAATGCGACGAATAAAACGTAACTGAATTTATATTGTGACAAGCTATAACACGATTTCAATTTAATGGAGACCTTTTAACTTTTTCTATATATAAACCTTCTGTGCCTACAACATGATTGCTTTTATTACCTGCCATTACTGTTATTGTCCTAGGTATTCCAAGTGCATAGTCGGTATCATTTTATTTTTGGATGGACAAATATAGGTACAGAAACAAATGACTTTAGGGTTGGTAAGTCCATGTAAGTCCCTTTTCTAGTATTGTCTTGACAAATATAGGTACAGAAACAAATTCTTCTGGGAGTGGTAAGTTCATAGTCGGTCTCTTGTTACTATTATTGTGTTGACAAAAATAGCTGCATAAACAAATGACAGTAGGAGTGGAAAGTGCATAGACCGTCTCGTTTCTATTTTCGTCTTGACAAATATAGCTGCATAAACAAAAGAATATGTGAGTGATAATTGCATAGTCGGATCTCTTTTCTATTTTTGCCTTGATAAATATAGCTGCATAAACAAATTACTTTGGAAGTGGTAAGTTTTCATCACGTATGTGTCAATAACTTTAAAACAAGAAAGAGAAATGTCCTCGCCATGGCTGTCATTTTACGATTCAGAAATGCAGTTAGTAGGTGAAAATCAAAGCCAAGCGACTGACAACTATATATATATATATATATATATATATATATATATATATATATATATATATATATATATATATATATATATATTCACTTCAAATGTCATGAGCTTGTTACAAGTATAATTGACCGTTTTATCTTATTTATTCTCTGTATCTATTTATTCAACTACTTTTACTATAGTAATACATAAAGGTTTACGACAGAGAAAGGACAAGATATGATCGAGATGATTTTGGCCCACTCTCTAATTCATTCCAGATTTTCTTCGGTAGGAAAGATACCTCCCTATTTTATTCAGATATAGATGCATTATTTGTCCATGATTATCAGTCGTCAAATAACTTTCCCTGAATACTTTTTATGTCAGTTGAAAGAAACGTGATAAATAAGTGAATCATACAATCCAATTTTCCGCATATTGCACACAATTAAAATATGTAATACATTACAGTTTTTCTTCTAGATAAGCGAAGATCTAATTTTTCACCGTTGTAACACTATTCCATGTAGAAAATATTAGTCACCATATATTATTTAAGTTACATCCACATGCCCAAGTGTGCTCCACGCTGATTGGTAAATCGCCTTGTCAGTTGCTAGCTGGCCGAGGACTCAATTTAAGGTCACATTGCTAAAGAATTACGCCATATAATGCAGGTACGCACATGCGCACGGACATACATTTGCCAATAAGCGACTTAAGGTTAAATTTATCATTTCCAACATTCACAACAGGGCGAATAGGAGAATATACAATATATTGTCTATTCTCCGTGTTGTAAACATTGGAAATGACATGTTAAATCTCGTGACGTAAAACTTAGATTGAAGCTGGAACAATATAGCCATAAGTCCGAATGGATAGATTAATTAGATTATATTTCCTTCATGTGTATGAACATATTCAGAGACCTTATATTACTGAAAAACTATTTTGTTGAAACCGTTTAAAAAGTAATAGATGTTACACTCCTTTCTAAAAATAGACAGGCCTTTGCAATATACGACAGTTTATGAATCTGATCGGTGGCACATAATATGCAATGGAAATTTACATGTTCAAACCCTGAACCAATGACACATAGAAAAAAGTTAATAATGTAATAATATGTATTAGCTACCAAAGTAATGAACAGATTATTTAAATACCTATATTAAGATAACCCATGGAAATCCATACCAAAAATGTCACCAGCTTTTCTTTTTTTTTTTGGGGGGGGGGGGCGTTTTCATTCCTTGGTCCCTAGATTCGAAGGTGGAAGGACACACATTCTACCTTTAGCTGGGAATCAAAGGAAACTGTAGCAAGCACGGCTCTTATTTATCAATATAGAAAAGATCTTTCCTCACATTTTGAAAAATATCGTATTTCTGAACATATTCTCATAATCATGAATATAATTGCAAACAAGACAACCACTGGCCAAACATACAGTGCAGTACTGAAGGTAAAGTTATTTAAGTCATGGATATGCAGTCTCAAAATTACCCAAGAAATCAAGAGATATATTGATGAAGTAAATACCAAATGACAGAAGAGAAGATCTCTACTTCTGAAAAACAATCACGTATACTCAATGTTTCATCTCGGTACGAGAAAGATGAGCAGGCCATTCATTGAGATACAATTTTACCCAGCACTTTATTTGGAGACTAATAATAAACATATATCTGGACGAAATGTTGTCTTTAAGACAACTATGATCATATTGGCAATAAGTAAATTACATTTAAATTGTTGATGGCTGTATCTGTTGATGAGAAAGGTTTAAAAGGTCGGATCAAGATGAAATAATGCAGTCCCTTCGTGTAAATCCGACAAAAAATTCAATGCAAATTAACAGACACATGCAAATTAACAGAGACAAACAAATGGATAGCGACAGAAAGGTAGATTGATGGACAGATACGAAATTAAATCTAGGCCTTGAGTATTATTTCATAATACACGTGATGTGTAACATGGAATATTTCCCTCTTCAAGGTTACATTCAGCTAATTGGTAGATTTGGGCTCATGTACCAATCATCTCCCAATACTTCCCGAACAGCGCGTGTAGAATGCATGCATCTATGATGGAAAGATGCTGTAAGCAGTTATCTTCATCAGTTGTCACAGCAATCCCAATATAACTTTTACACTGGGACAAAGAACTCTTATCCTTTTTATTTTTGCATTTAGCCGTAACGCATTATCTTTGTTTTCAGTTCTGAGTGGTTTTTGACAGTTTGAATATAGTGGCCTCTAAGTGTTTTATGATGACGAGGCACATTACAGGCATATACCGTTCCCATTTAAATTAAGTTCAGTGTAAATATTTTTTTTCTTCCCATCATATTAATTTTGCAATTTGGTTGGGAAACAAGTTGTCCAACTTAGGCAATGCCCTCACCATACATCAAAAACCCTTAGCATAATACGTGACAACATTTAAAACAACAACATCTGGCTTGCGAAAAACCCCTCTCTTTTCTCAGCAAATATTAGTGTTTTATTCAATGAATAACCCATGCTAGATGATAAACTCGTGCTTGATGATAAACCAACACCCATCCACATTTTTGTTTGCTAAATGTCTAATACTTACTAATGATATCTTTGTTTTATAATAAACCAACTTCCTTGTTTCTGACAAATGTATTCGGCTGGCCCCCTGGTCTCATCATTGGAGGAAGACATTAAATTATTATTCAGTTAATTTGCTTTCTCTGCTGTTTTATCAGTGACAAGTCACAAATGAAATATGAGTCACTTGAATTTGTCTTTGTTTCGGTGACTAGTTCCAATATGACGCACACTAATATTTTGTCATATAATAGTTTCAGTCAGTAATTATTTCTCTTTATACGTAAATAGTCTCCATACTTATAGTGGCTACATGTTTTCTCAATGAAAAATGTTCAGCTCACAGTGAATACTTTATTTGGTGTCGATTATTCTTAATATGTTGTGTGCACTTGCACATAGCTTTCAGTGACTAGCTTCATTATTCATTATGCAAATACCTTTTCACCAACGTAGCATCGTCTGTAGTGTTCGATCCTTTTTATTCGCATTATTTTCTCAGTGAACAGTACAGTAGTTTAGTATTGCAAGTGAAGAATGCACAAGCTGGCTTATTTTTCAGTTCTGTGTATTATTCATTTCTTTGTACAAAAGTGTAATAAGTACACAGTTGTTGCTTTGAATTACTAAATAGGTCAGTTCGCTTGTTCATTCAAATATTTAATATAAATGTCCGTGAATAATATGATGAAATTCTATTAAGTAAACATTAATATTGCATTTATCCTGTAGCTATTGTTTTGAAATACATTATCATTCTTTACGAACGTATACCGAGTGCCGAAAATGATTTCATCTGCATTCTTTATTTGTATGTGCATTGCTGTGTTATCTGACTGCAGTATCTTTAACCCTTTTTATCAAGTTTTTTTTTCTCCCTTTAACAGTTACATAATCTAGGCATGTTCTGTGTACTCTAAGTTTTTCGCAGTCAGTAATTTCACCGTTGACATCATATTCTCCATGGCTTTTCCCATTTATGCTAATGATGCTACTGGTATTACTACACTAATTAAGTTGCTCATATACTTCCTTCATTTTCGACATTTTGTATGTTATCCAGTGCATTAGTTATAAGTACAGACGTATCAAGGTTATCCAGTGCATTAGTTATAAGTACAGACGTATCAAGGTTATCCGGTGCATTAGTTATAAGTACAGATTTATCAAGGTTATCCAGTGCATTAGTTATAAGTACAGATGTATCAAGGCTATCTTACCTATGTTAGTTACTAACATGCGCACTAAATATCAAAGAATTAACATAGGTTATTTTGCATTTTCTAACAATAGTTGCATTTGAAAGAAATGACTTTCACTGACTTCTCTGGAACTGGCCTAGTCACACCTGTTTCCTTCAGAAAAACCAAGAAATGAATTTAATAAACATTGTATTTTCTGTTTAAACTTGAATGCTGCTTTATATTTATTGGGAGTAACATATTTAACTGGTTAGCAAATCTCCAGGGAAAAAAAATATTAATGATTTTCAGATGGACTGCAACAGGATGCATCAACAGCTACTTGGCCCAATTACTGTAGTGATACATTTCCATAGGTTTGCAAAATAACAAAAAGAAAAAGACTTGTGGTGGATGCTTCTCTCGAATATCTATGGACAACAGAAACCATAGTTACGATTTACTAAACGAGTCCTAGTGTCAATTTTCTGTGTTCGCCTATGATGATTTCAGCAATGTTCCGTTTAGACAATATCTGAGTCATATGGTATTGTTTATGTTATTTCCTTTTGGTGCAAGCTTGATCTACACTAATTTGATAATAGCCTTCTCAATCGCAAGCTTGCCAAAGGATCAGTTTAAGGTCACAGATTCTGAAGATTTACTTTAATATAATGCGGGCAAGCACATGCACACGGACGGACTATACCAATAAGGGACTTCAGGTTAACAAACAAACAACGTAAATGATCAACTCATTAGCCGCCGGGACGAGAAATCAAAAAACGAAGAACATTTCTCTCTCGACCTTCCTTATTTAGTTTTTGCGTGTTATTTTTTTTTTTATTATTATTTTTTTTTTTTTTTTTTTAAATTTGAAAATTTATAATTCACAAACTTTTCTTCCTATCTAATTTACTGAAAAGATGAAAAGAGAGAGATATCGACTTTAATTAGGTAACGAAATATAATCTTCCCTAATAATGTCTACTTACGACATTATTTAATCTTAGAACATTCTTGTTACAAAAGAAGAAAGTTTGCAAATGTATTGTTTGTGTCTTCAGCTGTACAAGTCTCAGTTAAAGGTATTTGTAAGGCACAAAGTCTGTCATGGTATCACTATGTTTTGTTAATATTGAAAATACAGGTGCTTTATTTAGAGGACTAGGAGGAATAGTATATGCCCTCAGTATTCATAACATCATACGCTTCTGCAACATGTTCTGGAAGAATCCAGTTTGAGGGAATTTAGTCTGCTCTTTCTGTGCCTGTCATAGGATGCCGTTTTTTTATTTGCTTTTGGAAAATGGAAAAGAAATGAGGTATTGTTCCTGATCAGTGTAATTACATTTTTCCAACAGACAAAATACTACTACTTTAGATTTGTCCCTCTGCAGTAGGAAGAATATATTACGTTAAAATATTTATCAATTTCAAAGTTCTTCACCAAATGTTGTAAGATTCACCAAAAGGTATCAATGTGTGTTAGGTGACGGATGCCTTTGCTGGGACAATGTCATCAATGTGTGTTAGGTGATGGATACCTTTGCTGGGACAATGTCATCAATGTGTGTTAGGTGATGGATGCCTTTGCTAGGACAATGTCATCAATGTGTGTTAGGTGATGGATACCTTTGCTGGGACAATGTCATCAATGTGTGTTAGGTGATGGATGCCTTTGCTAGGACAATGTCATCAATGTGTGTTAGGTGATGGATGCCTTTGCTAGGACAATGTCATCAATGTGTGTTAGGTGATGGATGCCTTTGCTGGGACAATGTCATCAATGTGTGTTAGGTGATGGATGCCTTTGCTGGGACAATGTCATCAATGTGTGTCAGGTGATGGATGCCTTTGCTGGGACAATGTCATCAATGTGTGTTAGGTGATGGATGCCTTTGCTAGGACAATGTCATCAATGTGTGTTAGGTGATGGATGCCTTTGCTGGGACAATGTCATCAATGTGTGTTAGGTGATGGATGCCTTTGCTAGGATAATGTCATCAATGTGTGTTAGTTGATGGATGCCTTTGCTGGGACAATGTCTTAGTACATAAGCCTTGTTGTGGTGTCCATAAGCCTTCGGAAAGTTATTGATAACAATGAAGTTTCATTTTACAGGCATACATACAGTGCATTCGCGCACGCGTTTATTCTTACAAACACACTTACCTACAAAGTTGAATACCTACAAAGATGGCAATGAACATATATATTCATTATCGTACATCGTATACTGCATATATTTCATCATGTGATGTAAAGATATGTCTAAACCGTCATTATGTGATGTAAAGATGTCTAAACTGTAATCATGTGATGTAAAGATATGTCTAAACTGTCATCATGTGATGTAAAGATATGTCTAACTGTCATCATGTGATGTAAAGATATGTCTAAACTGTCATCATGTGATGCAAAGATATGTATAAACTGTCATCATGTGATATAAAGATATAAATAAACTGTCACTATGTGATGTAAAAATGTCTAAACTGTCATTATGTGATGTAAAGATATGTATAAACTGTCATCATGTGATATAAAGATATAAATAAACTGTCACTATGTGATGTAAAAATGTCTAAACTGTCATTATGTGATGTAAAGATATGTCTACACTGTCACTATGTGATGTAAAGATATGTCTAAACTGTCACTGTGATGTAAAGATATGTCTAAACTGTCATCATGTGATGTAAAGATGTCTAAACTGACATCATGTGATGTAAAGATATGTCTAAACTGGCATCATGTGATGTAAAGATATGTCTAAACTGGCATCTGTTTTCCAAAGAATCCCAATTTATTTTGTAAATGACGCATATGCGTTCTAGTCTTCGTGTTGTACATACGGGAAATTATTAATTAAACCTTGCGAGATATAAATTAAATTGAGACTGACACATTATAACCATCTGTCCGAATGCATATATTAAATGCAATTATATGTCCTTCATGTGTATAAATATGTTTAGACACGTTAGTAGTATAGGATGGGTATTGAGGCCAGGATGGCACTTGGGGTACAACGGAAATTTAACATGGCGGTGGCACTTGGGGTACAACGGGAATTGAACATGGCGGTGGCACTTGGGGTACAACGGAAATTTAACATTGGGTCCTCTCTGGGTACAACGGGAATTTAACGTGGCTGTAATGAAAATAATTCTTTTCTTGTTAAATGGTTGGCCCTGAAAAGGACCGTTGTTTTTTTTGTTAACTCAGTTAACATAGAAGACATCTCCTGGAGGGTCTTCTTTTCCTGAGACTGCGTCGGATTTCCGGACCGTAGATGAGCACCCGCTTCAAACATCCTTGACGTTCCACGTAAATCCGTCTCTTCCAGATAGCGGTCTCTGTCATTTTTGTAATAGCCCATGAGGCTTTTACATACATCGGGAAGTCTGGGTCGAACAGCATTCCCGAGACGATGGTAGATGACTCTACGCTAGTCCACATCTTTTTCTTTTGTTTCTTCTGGAGTGGTCTTGGAGAAAACCGGTGAAGTTTTATGAGACAAGAAGTGGTATATATACACTACTAGTGGATCGAAATTGATTTTAATGAACTAATAATCCAATCGCTCGTTACAACCGGGTAGGTTTTTCTTCCAATGGGAAGAGAGCAGGGTGTGACGTCATCTGGAGTATATAGGTATCACAGAGTTCGTAGGGATTTTACTTTTTTGGACAGCCTAAGTATGACGGAGACCGCAAAGAACATGTATTGGAGTGAGCCTACAACGACGACGACGACCAATGCTGTGTTGAACTTCCAACCGGAAGATTTTAATTTAGATTTCTTCTTCTCAAGATTTGTATCTGAAACTACCATGACTGCTGCTGCTATATACCACCAGCCTCTTTTTCAGCGACAGATAGAAGCCGAAGAAGTTTTTCTTCAGCAAGAAGAGGAAAGAAGAAAACAAGAAGAAGAACTAAGAAAGTTAGAATAGGAGAAGGGTGAAGAACCGAAGGAAGAGAGCGAGGAAAACAAAATGGTGAGTCTACTACAAGACATTTTAGCGGAGTTAAAGCATCTGAGAAACCTTTATCAGTATTCTTTAACACAGCCTAAGAGAAAAAGACCATCAAGAGCCAAACATGCTAAGCCCATCACGACTACTAGTGAGATGCTACCACCACCACCACCATTCACTACTACTACTACTACCACCAAAGCAGCAGCAGCAGAAGAAATAGGAGTTGGTCGTGGAAAGGGATTGTGACAGTTGAAGCTGATCATGTCCAGTCCATAAGTTTGTTTAACAAACAAACACCCTAACGGCCCTTTTCAGGGCCACCCATTTATCTAGAAAAGATCATCATTCAATTTGCAAAAAAAAAATCAAGTAAAACTTTAAATCCCATTCCTTGGTTTTGTGTAAGAGTGAGTGCGTGCGTGTGTCCATACTCTAAAATAACAAAAGACACTTACTTTTTTTCCATTCTAGTCTATTCTCTTTTTTTTTTTTTTACAAAAGACCATGAACATAACACCACACTCAAAAAAAGTTAATTGTTAACTGTATGTCTCTCTTGATCTTCTGTAATTTCTTCTCATGGATCAAGGGTTCTTTTTCTTCTTCCTCACTGTCTTCCAGTCGTCTAGCTTTCTTGCTTTTCTTGACGACGGGGATGAGTTCTTCTTCTTCTGGGACTGAAGATCCCTCTGCTTCCTCCCTCTATGGTAGGTGCTCTTGTTTCTGAGGACACTCCGAAGACCAATGTCCGTTTTCTTGACAATGATAACAAGTATCTTTCCCTTTGTCTCTCTTTTCTTTTCCTTTACTTTGACGTTGTGGACATTCTGGAGCCCAATGTCCTTTCTCTTGGCAGATATAGCAAGTATATTGACTTTTATCTCGAGAAGAGGAGTAGTTCTTTTGTCTTACTGGTATACTTTCCAAGGACTCTCTCCAAATTTCTGATAGCCACAGCCGTCTGTTGTGCTAAATCTCTAACAAGAAGGGTAAGCTTTTCTGACTGCTCTTCAATCTTCACAGTTTGAAAGTGGAATCACGAGTACTGATTCTGAGGGTAAGAAGGTCTCTATATATATAGTTTCCCTGTGTGAAACTGAATCAGATTCAAATCAGACTTCAAGATGAAAAGATCACGCCAAATCCATGAGAAAACAAAAGAAGAAACGAAGAGGCCACGACGACGAAGACTTTCCGTGCCGCCTGAAATACCGCTCGCTGAACTGCTAGCTCAAGTCCATGCTAGCGATTTCGAAGATGAGATGAGTGAACCTGAAACCCTACAACCTTCTAACCCACCAAAAGAATCCACCACCAGATCCCCTGACCAAGAAAGTTCTACCACGGCTCCCGAAAATTACTATCGGATTCGAGAGACGCAAACAATGACCTCTAAAAAATTTAGAACTACGGCATGCACTTACACGGTTCGCTTCAAAGACTTCAAGTCCGAAGTAAATCCCGAGAAAGCTGCAGGGTTCATTACCCATTTGTGGGATACTGTGTTACTGAACTTGAAACGACAATGCGGAGCCAAAGAGGACGATTGATTGAGACTGTCCATCCATCACGACAGTTTGAAGTCGCCTGTTTGGATCGAGTTCAGCACCCCGGCAGAATTAACACCAGCCAAAGTCATGACCAAAATAGAACACGTTCAATAATCCAACGAAGAGTTTGCCATCACGGATGGAAAGGCTACACTTCACATGACACACGTCTCCCCTCCTCGAGGGAGCGGACGAAGTAGGAAAGCGTTACTGGTGGACGACCTTCGTAGTACCAAACAGAGTGTCGTCCAAATCGACACTTCTCAAGACCAGATGTGTTTGGCCCGTGCCATCGTGGTGGGGCGAACGTATGAAGACAATAACGAGAGCGCAGAATGGAAAAGAGCCTGGAATAACATTCGACGGTCTAAGAGAGCCAAACAACGAAACGAAGCAGAACTCCTGTTACGACAAGCAGGCATCCCCAAAGACACCGTGTGTGGCATTTCTCAAATGCAACAACTTCAAGACGTCTTGGCTCCTGGCTACACTTTGAAAGTACACCCTCAAGAAGTGCGCGGAGATCTGCTGTTTCGAGGACCCGATTTCCACGAGGGGAATACATTCACCTCTATCACCATCGAGAACATTTCGATACAATCACCAGTATCACAGGATTTCTAGGACACTCTTACCACTGCGAGAAATGCGACCAAGGATTTAACAATCGGGAGCGACACATTCACTGCGGAGAGAGATGTCGGGGCTGTTTAGCTGCCAAGCCATGCCTTCCTGAACAACACGTCCATTGTGAGACGTGTCGACGAACTTTTGTCAGTCCCTCTTGTTACGAACAGCATCGCAAGACACAAGGACACTAACAAAAATGTGCTTGCGATTTATTGAAACTGTGCTCCACGTGTGGACACCTGATTCAAACCATTGATCCCAAGAGACACACTTGTACCGGCAAGAAAAGATGCTTTTGTCAGCAGATGATGGATTATGATCATCAATGTTTCATGCAAAAGTAAGACTATACACTGAAGAAAGAATTAAAGAGGGATCAGAACAAGAAGAAAAACAAGAACCAAGTGGATTTCATCTTTTTTGATTTTGAATGCATGCAAGAAACAGGCATTCACATTCCCAATTTCTGCGTCGCTCATTGGGCTTGTGAGAAGTGCATACAAGAACCTATTCATTTTCACTGTCCTCATTGTAGTAGGATTCCAGGAGGACGCGGACAAATCTTTCGTGGTCCTAACACTCTGTCCGAGTTTGCTGAATGGATTTTAGACCCCATCGACGACACTTGGAGCGAAGAGGACATTCAACGTTACGGAGACTGTCATCGCTATGCGACCGTCATGGCTCACAATTTCTCGGGATACGATGGACAGTTTTTATTAAATTATTATTTGCAACAAGGTACCGAATGCTATAAAGTCACCATGAACGGAGCCGAACTCATCTACATGAAAGTGGGACAAGTCAAATTCAAAGATTCCATGAGTTATTTGACTATGCCTTTGAGTCGAATGCCTAAAACATTTGGTATGACAGAAATGGCTAAAGGATATTTTCCTCACTTCTTCAATACAGAAGCCAATCAACACGCCGTACTACTGCATTTACCTGACGTTGACTATTACGACCCCGACGGAATGCACCCCGAACACCGAGAAGCCTTTCACGCTTGGTACAGCGCTCACCATTTAGAACCGTTTGACTTCCAAGAAGAAATGCTAAAGTATTGTCGATCCGATGTGGACATTTTAAGCCGTTGCTGTGGAAAGTTTCGACAGTTATTTCTAGATCACGGAGACATCGATCCTTTGAAAGAAGCGTGCACCCTACCCAAAGCCTGTGCCTTAGTGTACACCAAAAACTTCATGCCCGAGAACAAACTAGCCATCATAGACTCCAACACGTCTCTCTTTGCCAGTCGTCAATACTCGGCCAAAGCATTGGCTCCATTACTTGTGTCAAAAGGAAGACAAACGGATACAACATGCCAGAAACGGAGGAGGAGAAAAGAAGATTGGATCTTATTCCGTGGATGGCTGGGATTTAGAAAACCCACAGATTGTGTACGAATTTCAGGGTTGTTTGTATCACTGATGCCCTACCTGTTTTCTTCAGCGAGACCTGAAAAGTCCTTTTTAAGATTCCACCATGGCAGAGTTGTACGAACACACTTACCAACGACGACTAAAGTTAGTAAGTCAAGGATACCAAGTGGTAGAAATGTGGGAGCAAGAGTACGATCGACGTTTCAAAACCGATCCTGAATTTAGGAGCATTGCCGAAAGTTACGACCCGGCCAACATCGAACCTTTGGATCCGCGCCACAGTTTGTTTGGAGGACGAACCAATGCCACTTGCTTGCTGTACGACGTAGACGAATCAAAAGGAGAAGAAATCAAATACATCGACGTGTGTTCGTTGCATCCTTGGGTGTGCAAATATGCTCGATTTCCTACCGGGCACCCTGAAATCTTGACAGAACACATCGACGTGGAACACATTCGTCAATACGAAAGATTGATCAAATGCAAAGTCTTACCCCCGACCTACTTGTACCATCCTATCTTACCTCATCATTGCCAAGGAAAACTGATGTTTCCTTTATGCCGTACGTGTGCCGAAACATGCAACCAAGATCACCCCTGTCACCACACGGAGGAAGAACGCGCTTTGACAGGAACGTGGGTCAGCGCCGAATTGTTTCGGGCTCTGGATTGAGGATACCGTTTGTTGAAAGTGTACGAAATCTGGCACTTTGCAACCACCTCACAATACCAAAAGGACGACGCCTCGAATCCAGGCATTTTCTCGGGGTACGTCAACCAATTTTTAAAACTGAAACAAGAAGCCAGCGGCTATTCCTCGTGGTGTCAGACTCCCGAAGACCAAGTCCGATTCAAAGAAGAGTATCGTGACATTGAAGGGATCACTTTGGAAGACGTAGAAAAGAAGGAAGGAAGAAGATCGTTTGCCAAAGTCATGTTGAATTGTTTGTGGGGAAAAATAGCACAACGTCCAATCTTACCTAAGACGGAATACTTGACCGATCCTAGTGACTAATTTTAACTGGTGGACAACAAAAGTATACTGATGAAACACGTCGAAATCGTCCGTGAAGATCTGATCTTAGTCAATTTCGAAGAAGAATGCAAGTTTGTAAAACCCGACGATTTTAGCAACGTGGTCATTGCAGCCTACGACGAAGCTTTAGAAGTCTTGGGAGATCGTGTCCTGTACTTTGACACCGACAGTTGTATGTGCATCCATCGCCCCGGTTGCCCACATTCTACCATCCAAGGAGATCGTTTAGAAGCCTGGACGGACGAGCACCCTCAAGACACCATTCTGAGTTTTGCCAGCGGCGACCCTAAAAATTACGGCTACCGATACCCAGACCCACAAGACCAACTTCACACCAAATGCAAAGTCAAAGGATTGACCCTAAACTATCGAACCAGCCGAGTGGTCAACTTTGAGGTTTTGAAAAATGCTTTGCTGTCTGGACAAGTGGAAGACTTTCGAGTGCAAACGTTAGAACCTCACAAGATCGTAAGGTTACCCAATCACCAAATCGTCAGTCGCCCTTTACAAAAAGTTTACCAAATTGTGTACCAGAAATGAGTGAGACTTCCAGACAACACTACTTTGCCTTACGGACACGCCGATCTTCAGTATAAAAAGGGACCACTTCCAAGCCTAACCATTCATTAAGACTTCCAACGTCGACCGAGCAAGAAGAAAAAAGATGAAGAATATGATGAATACTCATGCCACCCACCCACCGAGTGAGGAATCTAGTGTGGACTCCAAGGGCAATGACAACTTGGAGTGCGACGCGTGCCATGCGACGAGACGGATGCCGTACGCTTTGACATCAGCGATGATGCGGTGCGTGTGCCTCACCGTCCCTCTAGCGATGCAGGACGCCCTTTCTTCTTTATTGGGAATGCTAAACATGTCCCTATCTGTTAATGCCATTCCTACATGGGTAAAGAATTGACGATACCTGTGACTTTGCCTTGCTATTCCAAGTTTCAAAAGCGACTCCAGACGTTCCAAGAGGTGGCCTAAATATCTACAAGGACCTACTCCCAATGCTTTAGCCAGATCTGGATTTATCTACTTGGGAGAAGGAGATAAAGTTCAGTGTTTCAGTTGCGGTGTGAGACTTCACCAATGGGAGCCTAACGACTCGGCTTACATCGAACATGCTAGATGGTCTCCGCGCTGTCAGTACTTGCCTTTAGTTGGTGAAGAGTACGCGTACGATGAGCCAGATGCCAGTTCAAAGAAGTAACATGTCGGATGATACTTTACAATGGTACATTCGTGGTTTGCCTTGGGAGTTGCGAGAACGCATTTACCAAGAATTGGTTCAGATACAAGTGAAACGTAAAGAACAGTTACATCCTTTACGACACAAACAATATAACCATTGGTAAAAGAATGCTATAAAAAGTTTAATTGCTTTGAAACTATTCAAATGGTCAAAGATTGATCAAATAAAAAATTAGGCCTGTAAGGAATTGGATGGCAACACCTACCATGTGGGAGTGATACACAAAATTCCATGGAACGAAGTGGAGGAAAAAAAAGTGACCAACTTACAAGAAGACAAAAAAGGTTTACAAGAAATGTCACCTCAAGACAAAATGCCTTTACGTCGTCTGAGATGTAAGGTCATCACTGAACATCTTGGAAAGCCTTTACCCACCGATTCCATTTGGCAAGTGTATGACTATTTTGTCACCAAGAAAGTTGTGCCTGTGAAATGACTAGTTTAGAAGAGCGCATTCGTGGCTTGCATTTGAAGCTGCGAGAACGCATTTACAGAGAGTTGGTCCAGATACAAGTGAAACGCAAACTCAAATTCATTCCTCGATTTTCAAACTATCGCGACTTCCACCGTATAAGAAGTCTGATTCTGGGGAGAAACTATCACAGGTATTGTGAAGAAAATAAAAGAGAGTCACTTCTTTCCACGTCGGATACTTTACAAGAACACATTCGTGGTTTGCCTTTGGAGCTGCGAGAACGTATTTACAGAGAGTTTGTCCAGATACAAGTGAAAGGCAAACTCAAAGTCATTACTCGATTTTTAAACCATTGGTACTTCCTAAGTATGAGAAGACTGATTCTGGGGAGAAACTATCGCAGGCTGCTTGGAGTAGACTTTCACAAAAGATACCGACCTTGGGAACCTGGATATAAAAACCCACCATGTCAGATCCGTTGTCTTCACTCGTGAAACGTATTCCGTGGAAGGAAGTCGACGATCGTGTTCAGACCTTAGAGGATTATAAACACTTGATACAAGAACTGTTTCCATTGAATTTTGGACGCTATGCCGTGTGTGTCTTCGTGACTGCATTTCTTGGATTTCGTTTTGCAGGACATTCGTTGTAGACTATTTTGGAGGGCCAGTGTTGTTGGTGGACTTACCAAAACCATTACCATTCATGCTTTATCGGCACACGAAAGACAAATTGTGCTCAAAGTGTTGAGACTGGTGATGAACACGAGTTGTGTACCTCCGTGTGAAGAAGACATTTGTCAAACTTTATCTACCCTTCACTAGTTTCAAGAAGTGTGAATCGCTAGTTGGTTACACCAACAACTTTACGATTGGAAAGATGTACGTGACTGGTAAAAGTATTGGTTTCGATGCTTGGCTACAAGAAGTGGCACAGTTTGCCAAAGACCTGGCACGTCACTAAGTTTCCAAAAGTGAAATGGGAACCCAAGTTCACCACCATGACACTTCAACCTCAAAAAGAAGAAGACCACACCGTCGTCGTACAAATGGAAACACCTCAAGAACAAACCCTCTTTCCGTCAGAGACGTTTCATTCTTCTACCACCAGAACAGAGACCAGAATACCACCAGTGCGTGTACACTCCATTCGTAGGACAGTGTTTTGTTCTTGTTGTGCTTTGACTTGTTTATACAGAACTTTGATTCTTTTAGTGGTAGTCTTAATATTGTACCTGACCATTTTTGCGTTATGCATTTTTGTCCTTCATGACTTGTCAAATATGTTTTTGTTGGTTGTTTTTACAAAACAATAAACGTGTATGAAACGTATAAAATGTCTTGTGTCTTTTGTCTTCTTCTCAAAATTCTTCCTACCTGAGTCATGGCTGCATCTTCTTCCTCCTCTGCCTCGTCTGCCTCTTCTTCTGTGGTCAAAGTGATCGACGAAAAGTTAGATCGTCCAAGTTGGGATGCTTTGTATCTGCGCCATCCTTTTAACATGTTGATTGCTGGACCGAGTTGGTTCAGGCAAAACCGAATTTGTCAAACGTTTGATCGAACACAAATCTCATCTGTTCGATCGTCCACCTCAACGCATCGTGTGATGTTACAAAGAGTGACAATCGTCTTACACCTTACTTCGTGAAAGTCAAGGAGAGGCCATTTCGTTTGTGGAAGGCATCCCTCGCGAAGACGATGGGATCGTGTCTGACGTGAGTCAAACACATCTGGTCATCTCCGACGACATGTTAGGAGAAGACGAAGAATAAATTAAACTTTGGTTTACACGAAAAGGACATCATCGGAATGCCAGTATCATTTACATTACTCAAAATTTATTTAAACAAAGTAAAGCCCATCGGACCATCAGTCTCAAAGCTCATTAAGTGGTCTTGTTTAAAAGTCCCAGAGACAAATCTCAAGTGCAAGTGTTAGCCAAACAGTTAGGCGCTCCTTGGCTGAATTATTCGTACGACGATGCCACTCAAACACCTCATGCGTATTTACTCATCGACTTAAAACCTACCACTCCCGACTATTTGAGATTTCGTACCCAATTGTTTCACCATTGATGTCAAGAAGGAGGTCCCGTAATTTACACGTCCCCTTCGGCCACTCTCTGAAAACTATAAAAACATCCACTACGTCATTTCTGTCTCACAGTCTTCGAGATGACTTCCTTTCAAGCTCATCCTTCTGCCAAATTGATTCGTGCCTTGTATGGCATCAGTCGCGACAAAAATGCACAAGTCCGTGCCCATTTGTTAGAAGCTAGTCTCAAAGAAGTGTTACGATGGTTTACTTTGACGGCACGTCAATTACTGCAAGGCATCATTCACATTCCTCATCAAACCCAACGTTTTTTTTTTCAAAAACATAAAGGGGCGTTGGCACAACTAGCTGATCCTAGAATCGATCCACGCACTAAAAAACAAATCATTTTAACCCCTGGAGGTAGCGGTTCTTTAGGAGGTGTCATGATTCGTTCACTTTTGACATGGGATCCTAATGCCCAAGCCAAAAAACCAAAAACCAAAAAGAAAAGCCCCAAAAAGAAAAGCCCTAAGAAGAAAGCCCCCAAGAAAAAAAAAGCCCTGCCAAGAAAACACCAGCCACTGCGAGCCGCAAGAGAGGTACTGCTGCGAGGACGCAAACGTACACCCGCAAGCCACGATAGGTAGCAGTGACGAGGTCTCCTTCTCTTCCGTCCACTTCTTCTTCACCTCCCTTCGTCATGATGCCAGCCAAACCGGACTTAAGACGAATGTTTCCTAATTTGATGTAAAAATGGAAACCCATTTCGAAAGGCACCACTCCGGGACCCTCGAGGCCGCTAACAAAGTAACGTCCCCTAAAACCAAAGTCCAAGAGAGAACCGGCGTGTTACAAAATTTACTGGATTTATCCAAAGAAGAACTAAGACGATTTAGTCCGTTGAAAACACCTCAACGTCGAGTGATGCCTGTCATGAAGATGGTACGCCGTGCAGACAATCAGTATAGTCGTGTTCCAGTATAAAATAGAAGTGTGACCTCCCCGACACCACAGTTGTATGGTTTACTACTGACCTCTAAAGATGACTATCAAACGTGCACACCACCACCACCAAAAGAAGAAAAGCAAAACCAAAAAAGGACTTCCACCTCGTCTGGCTAAACATTGGGACGTCTTGTCTGTCCTGACCAAATCCAATCCTCCCATGCGAAAACAACTCATTCAAACAGCCCCCAAAGAAATCATCGATACCGTGTGCTTATGTTGTTTGAGAGTCTTGAAAGGAACGGTACCTTTGTCCAAGATACAGAAACAAAAATTAGGGAAACATCGGAACGTTCTTCGCCAAATGGTCAAAAAGAAAATACCTCTCCAGCAAAAGAAAAAAATGTTGGTGCAACGAGGAGGATTTCTACCTATGCTGATAGGACCGTTGTTAAAAATAGCGGCTCCTTTGTTAGGAACGATTGCTGGACCACTTTTAGGAGGAGTCATGCGATAAAAGGACGGGAAGAAAAAAGAAGATAAAAAGGACACCCTTCTCTGGAAAGACGACACACTTGTACCTTTGGATGAAATGGAAGGACGAAAACTGACTTTAGTTCCTTACAAACGATGGATGGAATTTCATCGTTGGAACAAACAACGGATACCTCATTTACCTCCCAATCCCAATCTCAACGAGATGTCACAGTTACAACAAGAATTACAAGCTCTGATGGATCGAATCGATTTGTCAGAAACAGAAAAATCGCAACGGTACGGTCAACTCTTGCAACGTCTGCAACTCTTTCCCCAGAAAGCTGTAGACGAAACAGCTCCACCCACTCTGAGAGATTTCAAAGCCCTGATGAAAAGCCAACCTAAACCCGCCACTAAAACAGACACCGCCACGGGAATGACAGAAGAAGACGACGAGCCTCGAGCAGTGTTTCCTGCTCCTTCTATCTCCGGTAAGATTGCCGCGGCCTTGTTGACACCATCACCTACCCCTCATCGAGAAAAAATGAAAGATTGGGTTCATAAGAGGATGTCCACTCCTTCTTCAGCAGAAGAAAAAAAGAAAGAAAGCAAGACTGAAGTGAACAAAGACACCAAGAAGAAACCTGCCATCACCCCTTCCTCACTACCCACTCCTGTGGCTCGTCGAACGCGTCAAGCCACTTCGTCCAAACATCACGACACCCAAAGTAGTAGCATCGAACAGTGGGTGACTTATTGAGAAGTCAAACCATGGAGAAACTTTTAGCTACCATTTACTACAATCCTAGTCATGCTGCTGGTTACGGAGGAGTTCAAAAATTGTATCGGGCTGCTATAAGTAAATTAAAAAATGTACGTTTGCCAGAAGTACGACGATGGTTACAAGAACAATCGACGTACACGTTACACAAACCCATTCGACGAAAAGTTTCTAGAAGTCAAACCAAAGTGGAGGGAATCGATCATCAATGGCAAGCCGATTTAGCCGACGTCTCTCATTTGGCAGCCTACAACCGTGGTCACAAATATTTGTTTTGTGTCATCGACGTGTTTTCCGAATTTGCTTGGGTCGTGCCTTTGACTTCTAAAAGCAGTACCGAATTGGTACGTGCCTTAAAACTGGTCTTGAAACAAAGTGGCCGTCACCCTTTACGATGGCAAACCGACAAAGGCACCGAATTTCTAAACCAAGCTTTTCAAAAAGAATTGAAACAAAGACACATTCATTTTTTACCACCGAAAATCCTGAAACCAAAGCGAGTGTCGTGGAACGTTTTCAAAAACTTTGAAAGAACGCATGTGGAAATATTTTACACATCAACACACTCTCAAGTACAACGACGTGTTACCACGTTTGGTCAAAGCGTACAATCAATCGTACCATCGAAGCATCGGATGTGCCCCCAAAGAGATCAGCCCTGAAAACGAAGTGAAAGTGTTTGATCGATTGTTTGGTACACCCCAGAGGAGACACCAGAAGAAGGAAACCCTGGGGCTAATGACTGGAGATTGGGTTCGCATCGGAAAAACCAAACGCACTTTTGACAAAGGTTATTTACCCAACTGGACCACAGAATTGTTTTGTGTCACTGGACCCGTGCGTGGACGTGAACCACTCGTCTATAAATTGGAAGACATGCACGGAGAAGTGCTCAAATGAACATTTTACTTGCCTGAGTGACAACGAGTGACCAAACAAGAAGACTTGTACGATATAGAAATCATTCTCGAACGAAGAACACGCAAAGTGGGTAAACGTCGAGTAGAAGAAGTCAAAGTACGTTGGAAAGGATATCCTCCTAGTTTTGATTCTTGGATTGCCGCTTCCCAAGTCGTCGACTATAACAAGAAGAAGTAACCCAACATGCCGTTCAACACAGCCACGACTTCGACTCCTTGGCAGAGTTCTTCTCTTCAAGAATTACAAAAATAACCGCTCTGGGTGTGGTGCGGAGAACGTGTGCCTAAAAATCAAATCGTCTTTTTCTGCCAAATCTTTGTGGTGTATTGTGTCATCGGAGCAGCCATTGCCAAATTGAGTTTGCAACAAGGGGACAAACAATTGTGGACCATTTTACTCAGCAGTTGCATCAGTTATCTTCTACCCAGTCCCTCTTTGAAATTTACGGACAGTCACAACAACAACCACAACCACAACATCAGTCAGCACAACGGTACGGCCAACGCCAGTCTACCTTCTTCCAGTCACCACCACAACACCAATCCTCTTTTTGGAAGAGTTTGAACATCATTCTCCTGAGCACTCGATTGACTCCACGGAGACCCGAACCACCTTGTAACTATGAATAACCAATTTTATTTAACTTTACCAGCGAGACAGTTCCATGGATGTGTTTCCCAACAACACCTTATGTTGTTTCACGGCCAAATTACCTCAGGCCATCCAATAGGATCACGAAGCTCATTGGGAAGTGGCTTTAGTAGAAATCATTCATCCTATGCAAGCCCAAAACATCGACAAAAGTCAAAACACTTTCATCGTGGATATCTTGAACAAGGAAGTGCAACAACACTTGGACAAATTTCAACCTGGCTTTCACGAATCCAAAAAGGTACCAGATAAAATTCCTCTATTGGCGAGCTATACCATGAGAATTCCTGAAGTGTATTATTTTGGGGCTCGACATTTGGTGGAGACGATTGCGGCCATCTTCGAAGCCCAGTTTGCCAAAGCCTTAGAGAAAGCAAAGAAATCGGTACAGATCAATTACCATCCTGTGGCACGCCGTATCGTCTTGCAATTTTCGGACGACAACATATTAGCCATAACTTTTTCTCCTAGGTTGTATGCTATTTTGGGTGGAAATAAAATGCTTCTCAATAAAAAAATTCTAAAGCATCTCAGATTTCGAAAAGGGCTTTCGCCACCCTATCGAATTGAACGTTGGACTGAATTTAATGTTTGTGTACTCGGATGTGGTGGAATACAACGTGGTGGGAAACACAGCCGCTCCGTTACTGAGAGACATTCCTTTCAAAATAGATTCTGCTCTCACCGCGTACGTAGAAGGTGGAAACACATATCTCGTTCACCCTGAATTTGTACACCCTCATTATCTTCCAGTCAACAAATCGTATTTTGACAGTGTCAACATTAGTATAAAAGGAGATTTGGGACAAAGTGTTCCATTCATTGACAAAGGAAAAGTCACGATGAAACTACATTTTCGAAAAATGTTCTCCAGCGAATTGTAACATCAAAAATGTATCCTGTGTACCGAGGAGTGGCTCGACAACGAGGACACGGTTTAGAAGATATGTTAAAATCGGCTTTTCGGACGGTAGCCCCTATTTTGAAACCCATGGTGACTCGAGGATTGCATGCCTTAAACGATGCCGCTTTGACGCAAGGAAAACAAGTTTTGCAAAACGTCCTCATCGACAAACAAAATCCCAAAGAAGCCTTTATGAGAGCAGGGAACAATGTGTTGATGAACACTGGCAAAGATCTTTTGGGTCTCCGAGAGAGCCCTATAAATGCTCTTCACGCTTCTCTTCCTGGCATTACTTCTTCCTCCACTCCACAGCAAGGACAAGGTAGAAAGAGACGACGTCGACACCCCTTCAGAGCTCATAAAACACACGACGGTGTTCCAAAAAAGAATAAGAAAAGAAGAACCGTCAGAGAATTAGACGTGTTTGATTACTAAGCCTTTGAAAATGATGCACCGAGATTCTTGCGAATGTACCAAGTCAGAACTGGATCTGTTTACCATGCCCCCTACCATGATTACGATGCAAGAATCCCAATGTGTGGAATTTCATCCTGTATCGTCTTTGACGGCTTCAGCTCCTATCGAATTTGAAATCAAAGGACAAACCGAAGATTACATCGATCTGAATAGCAGCTACTTGTACTTGAAACTCAAAGTGCTCAAAACGGCGGACAACAGCAATCCTGCGGCCGATGCCCTAGTAGCTCCCGTCAATAATTTCATGCATTCCTTGTTCAGCGAAGTGGATTTGTACTTGAATTACAAACTGATCAGAAGCAGCATGGATATTTACCCTTACCGTGCTTACTTGGAAAATCTCTTGACGTACGAAAAAGAAGCCAAGTACACTCATCTGGATGCTTCCGTGGTCTGGAAACCTGACACATCGGTAAAGTTCGACGACACAGCGTTGATTACAGTAGATGATGCAGATCACAATGTGGGTTTTACAGCCCGTCAAAAGAAAATCAAACAAGGGCGCACTTTAGAACTGATGGACCGTTTGCATTTGGACATGTGATTGCAAGAGAAGTATTTGTTGAACGGAGTGGATGTACGCCTGAGACTGAATCGCAGTAGTGCCACATTTCATTTGATGGCTAATGCCAACGATTACAAAACTGCCATCGAAGAAGCCAGAATTTACGTACGCCGTGTAAAAGTCTTACCTAAAGTAGCCAACGACATCAGTCAAACTTTGAGCAGAACCACTGCCAAGTATCCTGTGCGACGAGTGGAAGTGAAAACGTTTACCATTGCCGCTGGACTCCGATCCAAAGTCGAAGATCACGTCTTCCAAAGACAGCTTCCCAAACGTTTGCTGATTGGCATTGTCAGTAATGCAGCCTTCAACGGAGCCCACAATCTAAATCCGTTCAACTTTCAACACTTCAACGTCTCCAAGATAGAAGTCAGTCGAGATGACAAGACGTTGTGACCAGACCTTTCAAACCTAACTTTGGCAACGCAAAAAATTACTTGCGATCTTACCTGACCCTGTATGAAGCCACGGGACAGTTAGGCACCAACAGTAGCCAAGGCATTTCGTACGACGATTATGCAGGAGGATATGCATTGTGGGGATTTGATTTCACTCCTGACCAAGGCAGCGACGAAGGATATTTCCACCCTATAAAATCAGGCCAACTTCGTGTGGAACTTCAGTCTTCAGCAGCTCTAGACCAGACGGTGAACGTCATCTTGTATGCAGAATTTGATAATACTCTAGAGATCAACAGTTTGAGAAAAGTGATTCTAGACTATTAGAAGAAGAAAAAGATGCAACATGAAGAAGAACCTATGGAGATAGAAGATGAGAGATGTTGTGAAGCACAGCAGCAGTCACAAACTACCAGTGATGATGACGAAGTGATTCATTCAGAACCCCAAAAAGAAGAAGAGAAAAATAGTGTTCCCAAGTTTACTAGATTTATGGCTTGTCGATGGCCTGAACAAGAAAAATATTTAGTCTCCTGTTATGTGAAGGAATTGGCTGAAAGAATTAACACCCTGACCCGAGCACATAGTCATGGATGTCAAATCGATCATCTCAGTTAGAACCAACACGACCAATGTTTGATGATGACGGCCGAAGAAAAATTGGACGAATATTTGGAGGACGCCTAGTCTCAGATCTCGGAAGAAGAGGTGTTGAGAAAATGGTATAAAGACTTGCAGGATTATTCTTCACCTCCACTCACTCCTCTGGAGATCAAACGCATCGAAGCTCTCTTGTAACAGAGTACAGAGACTCTCCGCCGTGATTATTCGTGGAATTACTTGACAGATCAATTCAAGTTTACAGTCAAGTGTGAATTGATTACTTATTATTTCCTGTGAAGAATAAAATGGATACCAGGGAACTTCATTACCTGTTGACTCGCAGTTCGTACACTTCTTCTTGGAATCCTGTGGTGCGTGCTAAAAATGAACTACCCCATCGCAAACCTAAAGACGTTTATCAGAAACCCATTGGGTAGCCGTGTACTTTCCCAACGATCACAGTGTGGAATATTTTGATTCTTATGAATTACCTCCTTTAGAAGACGACATCATCGACTTTATGAGAAGAAATGCCGTCTCCACTCGATTCAATAATGCCCGATTAGAAGGATCGGATTCTATGGTGTGTAGACAATTTTGTGTACATTTTCTTCATCAACGCAGTCTCGATTATTCCTTTGAACATTTAGTGACTTGTTTTGATAGAGAGTATGCTCGAAACGATGCTAAAGTAGAACGATGGTTTTGTGAACATTATGGTTATCTCTTGTCTTTAGCTCAGAAACGTAGTGTGCATCAAAATGATGTAGGACAGTGGAAGTTCAGTTTGCCTTCCCAACGTTGTCAACCCTGTAAATACGTTCATGTTTAATCTTGTTCGTTGTTAGTTTGCATTTTATGTTTAGAGAAGCTTCTTGTTCATTAAAAAAATGTTAATTTTTGGAAAAAAATGGTGTTGTGTGGTTTATTGTATTTGAAAATAAAATGAACATGAATATGCACTTTCACTTTCTATCGATCTGAAGTCACCACCTCTTTTCCCTTCACTATCGATCTGAACCATGTTTTCCATCGCGTCCGCGCTTCCAGCATATAAATGGTGCGTTGGCCAGTGCAGTCACTCTCGTTGACTCGTCAAGATCTCAACAACCACACTTCAAGAAGATGGCAGCCAAGATTAGTAAACTGAACGAAGCCATGGTGAACATACAGAGGGTGAGGCATCATTTGCTTCAGAACAACCCTGAGAGAAAGACGATGATCTTCCTGCAAATGGCTCAAGATCTGGTGGAAGAAGTCCTGAGAAAAGAAATCATCAGGGACAGAACCGAATGGGAGGAGAGACAAAGACAACAGCAGCAGCAGCAGCAAAGACAACAACAACAACATCAGCTCCAACTCTTGCAGTCGATGAAACTACCAGACGGAGAAGTCACCTGTAAGATGGACTGTGAGGAGTTTGTCTTCTCTTTCACCAGAAAGAGAGCTTGTCCTACAGCCACGAAACCTGTGGCAAAACGTGGCCGCCCTGCTGCGGCTACTAGAAGTTAAACAACATAACATCTTAACCCCCAACGTCCCTTTTCAGGGCCACCCAGATCGCTAGAAAAGATAACCACTCTTACATTGCCTAAAATATTTTGTGTTTGTATGTTTGTGTGTTTGTGTGTTTGTCTTTGTCCACTCCAAAAAATTCCATTTCCCAAAAATGTTTTGTATAGAGTGTGTGTTTGTGGTGTGTGTTTGTGTTTGATAAAAAAATATAAAAAAGGATTGTGTGTTGTGTGTTTGTGTTTTGGATAAAAAAAATAAACAATAAAAAAATGGATTGTGTGTTTGTGTTTGATAAAAAAAATAAAAAATTTGTATGTAGGGTGTGTGTTTGTGTTTTGATAACAAATTTAAAAAGTATTTTCTTTTAGGTCCGCGTACTGGGTCTGTGTTTTTGGGGTAAGGGGTAATGGAGTGCAGAATCCGCGAAGCATAGAATGACGTCATAGGGATGACGTCAGATGCGGGTAGTGTGGGTAATGTTTTTTTTAAGTGTAAGGGATGTTTTCCTTCACGTCCGCGCTTCTAGCATATAAAGTGACGCCTTCCCCGATCGAGCTACCGCGTTCACTTGTCAACATGAATAAGAAATTATAAGACAGATACGAGTGCATCTAGAGGTGGCCTGGCACCTCCTCCATGAAGTGGAGAAGATAGAAGAGGAGGAGAGGGAAAAGAAAGTGCCGATCAGGCTTCATCAGATGATGACGAAGGATTGGGAACCTGAAGCGACCCATCCTCCGTCGGCCTTCACAGATCCAATAAAATGTAAACAGAGTAAAAAAAACATGCAGTGGAAGCTGTCCTACTTGTCGAGCCAGACCAGAGAGGTGCCCACACCTCTAGGTGCACCAAACAAAAACCAACGGCCCTTTTCAGGGCCACTCATTGATCAAGAAAAGATTAATTTTCATGATTGCCATATGTGTTTGTATGTTTGTGTGTTTGTCTTCCACACTCCAAAACAAATTCCATTCCCTGGTATGTGTTTGTAGAGTGTGTTTGTATAGAGTGTGCTTGATAAAAAATAAAATTTAAAAAAATGGATTGTGTGTTTGTGTGTTTTGAATAAAAAAAAAAATAAAAAAGGATTGTGTGGTGTGTGTTTAGATTAAAAAATAAAAAATAATAAAAGGATTGTGTGGTGTGTGTTTGATAGAAAAAAAATGGATTGTGTGTTTGTGTGTTTTGATTATAAAAAAAGGATTGTGTGGTGTGTGTTTTGATTAAAAAATAAAAAATAAAAAAAGGATTGTGTGGTGTGTGTTTGATAGAAAAAATAAAAAATCAAACTCTGAACAAGAGACAAAAAGAAGAACTTTGATAATGTAATACTATGTATCAAATACCAAAGTACTGACAGTATTTAAGACATCTGTATTAACATATCCCGTGGAAATCGGTACTAAATGTCACCGACGAAGAAAATTCGGTGAAATCATTTTAATTCCTTGGTTCACAGAATTTGAGGAGGATGGAAATAAAGTCTACCTTATCCGATAATTTAATAAAAATGTATTTTAGTTCTCGAGGAAAAATGGCTCTTATTCATACATACAGGAAAGATCTTTCCTCATTTTGAAAAAAAATCTAATTTCTAATCATACTCTCATTGTCTTGATGATAAACATAGTTGTAAAGAAAAGACAATCGTATTGAAGCTAAAGACAAACTTAGGGTAAGGATATACAGTCTCAAGGATATACAGTCTCAAGGATATGCAGTCTCAAGGATATACAGTCTCAAGGATATACAGTCTCAAGGATATGCAGTCTCAAGGATATACAGTCTCAAGGATATACAGTCTCAAGGATATGCAGTCTCAAGGATATACAGTCTCAATGATATACAGTCTCAAGGATATACAGTCTCAAGGATATGCAGTCTCAAGAAATGACCAACTAAGGATAGGGATATACAGTCTCAAGGATATACAGTCTCAAGAAATTACCAACTTAGGGTAAGGATATACAGTCTCAAGAAATGAACAGCTAAGGATAAGGATATACAGTCTCAAGAAATGACCAACTTAGGGTAAGGATATACAGTCTCAAAGAAATGACCAATAAATGTAAGGATATAGAGTCTCAAGAATGACCAACTTAGGGTAAGGATATACAGTCTCAAGAAATGACCAACTTCGGGTAAGGATATACAGTCGACAGAAGTTAACACAATAATCGCTATATCTAGTTTTACATTGGGGCAAGCAACTCTTATCCATGTTAGTTTTGCTTTGAGCTGTTAAGTGTTATCTTTGTAACTGTGAATGATCTGTGTCACAAATTTTACAGAATAAGAATATCTGAGTATCATGGTCTATTTGAGTATCATGGTCTATCTGAGCATCATGGTGTATTTGAACATCATGGTCTATTTGAATATCATGGTCTAGTTGAGTATCATGGTCCATTTGAGTATCATGGTCTAGTTCAGTATCATGGTCCATTTGAATATCATGGTCTAGTTGAGTATCATGGTCCATTTGAGCATCGTTGTCTATTTAAGTATCATGGTCTATTTGAGTATCATGGTATATTTTAATATCATGGCCTAGTTGAGTATCATGGTCTAGTTGAGTATCATGGGTCTATTTGAGTATCATGGTCCATTTGAGTATCATGGTTCATTTGAGTATCATGGTCCATTTGAGTATCATGGTCCATTTGAGTATCATGGTCTATTTTAATATCATGGTCTAGTTGAGTATCGTGGTTTATTTGAGTATCATGGTCTATTTGAGTATCAAGGTCTATTTGATTATCATGGTCTATTTTAATACCATGATCTAGTTGAGTATCATTGTCTATTTGAGTATAACGGTCTATTTTAATATCATGGTCTAGGTTAGTGTCATGGTCTATTTGAGTATCATTTTCTATTTGAGTATCATGGTCTAGTTGTGTATTATGGTCTGTTTGAGTATAATTGTCTATTTGAGTATCATGGTCTATTTGAGTATCATTGTCTATAATTGCTCTATACTATCAAAACGGACATTCAGGTCATATTCCGCTTTTATTTCAATTAGTTCGGTTAGTTTAAACATGTGATTGTCATATTAATTTAGCAATTGGGGTTTTACAACAAGTTCTCCAACTTAGGTACATCCCTACCCCTACATAAAAGCACTTAACATAATACGTGAGAATATTTTTAAAGAAACCGACGTTTGGATTGCAACAGGCATAGTCTGCCCTGAACAGATATTACCGCGTTGTAACTGATGATAAGCCCACCCACCCCTTTTCTTAGCAAAATTTCATCAGATATTTACTAAGGAGATCTTTGTCTGATAATAACCCCACTCAATTCTTTCTGATAAATGTATTCGGCTGGCCACTAGGTCGTATGGGAAAAACGCCTTAAATATTCATGCGTTCATTTACTTTGTATGTTTTCTTTTCAGTGACAAGTCACAAATTTCATATTTGGATCACTTTCATATTTCTTCTCCTTTTCATTGACTAGTTCCATCCTGATGCATGATCACATTTTGTCATGTAACAGTTTGGTGCTTCTTTCTCTTTCAAGGCAAATGCTATCTCCCCCCCCCCCCACCACCACCACCACCACCACCACCATCACCACCACCATCATACAGATGTGTTATTGTTAGTACTGAACATAGTGCTTTTCAGTCAAATGTTTTCAGTCAATAGTGAATACTTTGTATGGCTTGTATTATTCTTGACATGTTATGTTCACCTGCACAGTGTTTTTAGTGACTAGTTTCAGTGTTTATTATTTAAATAGAATTTCCTTACACCAGTAGTATTCAGATTTTATTCTCAGTGAACAATTACTAAAGTTCAGCATTGCACATAGAGAATACACGACCTGGAATGTTTTATCAGTTCTATGTGTTAGTAAAAAAAAAATTCTACAAGAGAGTAATGTAATCACAGTTGATACTCTAGACTTACTTATTAGGTCAGTTTGCGTGTTCATTCAAATATTTAATAGATATACCAATAAATAAGTAAATGAATAATATAATGGCAATCTATTACCCTGGTCCCGTAGTTATTATTTGTAAATACCTTATGATCCGACGCCGAATGCAGAACATGATTTCATCTGCATTTTTTTATTTGTATGTGGATTACAACTAAACCTTGTTGTATCTTCAATCCTTTTTATGAGGGTTTTCGCATCAACAGTTATGTTATCTTGGCTTGCTGTGTCTACTCTTTCCCCGTCGAACATATGTTTGAACATGACTGTGTGTCTTATCTTTCCTTTCAGCGTTAATTCCTTAGTGTGCGTCACAACCGGCCTTCCACTAAAAGGTCAGTGACCACCTTGAGCCAAATACTAAGAAGCACTCAAAGTCCAAAGTTCTGGAACTACCAATATCACTGTCCCCTTCGTGTGAAGCTGAACATAGCCAGTCTACCTTGTATACCAATCACATGATTAATAAGAAAAACAGATCACCCCGTGGGCCAAACCTGTAACATCGACCATACTTTCCAAACTTGTTAGTTCTGTTCCATATCTCAGGTCTCCTATACTGGAAGGAGAGAAAGAATCGTCATTCCCTTCCTTCCCTAATAAGGATCCTACATCATCATATTCATCCCAGCTGGAAATTAAATTTTTGATGATGATAGTGACTCCCCATTTGATCCTGGTGTTCTTTTCCAAAAGGTGTTCGGAGAAGTGTCATTTAGCATCGTTCAGTTTGAAACCCTTGACCATGCCGTTGTCTTGATACAAACAGTAGATGTAAAATGAGACTTTGCCTCAGGTGACATATGTATACCCCCATGTCCCCACCCCCTTAATAATACAGTGCCCCAGCCCCCCAGCCCCAGGGGACTGGGTTACCAAAACTATTCGGGAACCTTTAAAGTGCTGTCTTGCTCGAGCCACCGTTACCCCAGGTGCTGGTGGCTTACGCTCATGGTCCGGTCGAAACTCTTTTCAGCATCAAATGCCTTCTATCAACTACATGTACATTACTCAGTCGCATTTCAATAAAGTCAATAACCTTAATTACTAACTTTCACTATTGATCGATGCAGAAAAACAAGGTCAGCCCACGGGTTGCCATAGTTTCATGACAAGTAGCGAGGAAGGAACAGTAAAACATTGTTTGAAGATAAAATTTGAGCTTGATCTTTGATCAAATAAGGAAGGGGGAGGCCACAAAACGGTCCACTGTTTCCTTCTCGATTCAAATTTCTAAAATATTTTAACTATGGAGGCAGTGGTAACAAAGTTTATTGTGAAAAATGTATGTTTGGTTGTTGAATGAAAAGAATAAAAAGGCTTACCATCTAATTAATAATTATTATAATTAGAATCTGATTCTCGTTTTCGAACAAACCAGTTGCGCTCACCGACAATCTGTCAAAAGTTTGGCCTAATCCTCTCAACGGCTGGAATCTTAGTTTAATTAATCCTCTCACAGCTATTTTTGTAACTTAAACACATCTGCGCAGTTGTGTGCATCACTAGATGTAGGCAAATCATCTGACAATCAATGACGCGTGGCAGACTTTATCACAGTGTAAAGCCGGATATAATAATTTATGCATGATGTCCCGCACACAGTGTTGACATGAAGCTAAGTAGTATGTGGGGCGTTTACGGCACATTTAGTACCTTATAGTCTCAACTATAAATAAAATGTTATAATTTTAAGGCGTACCATATTTAACATCAGCAGAGCAAATTGTGTACGAGCAGCGTTAATTATTGTGGGACTTAGATTTTTAGCAGAGACAAATAAAGATTCTACTAGCACTAACACTGATAGTGCACGATATGCTGCTGCTGATTAAACCAAATTCAAGGATGGCGTTAGTACCTGAGGAAGCCGTTGTTCGTTGTGATGCGCTTGCGCAAGCACTGAAAAATATGTTGATGACGCTGAGCATTTACCCCAGAGTGACAATGCACTCCAGAAAGCTATACAAACGTTCAAAGAAAAAGCAGAACAGCACATCAAAAAGTGGAAACAATGCATCATATGTTGGTGGCGTGTTGGGAATAGGTCTCGTGTTTCGTTCTGTCTATAAGAACTGAGTTTGAGAGCAAGTAAGTAGTCTTCCCAGCTGTTTTGGTGACCTTATGCGATGTCAACGCCATAAATACGTCAACCGTGCCTGTACGTTTTGTACAGAGTGCGCCGCTGTACCGCTTCCGATTTAAAGACGTTTCAGCCTCGCGGTTTCTTTTATAGGCGAAAATCATGTGGATCTTGGAGTTTTCGGCAAAGTGACCTTATAACTCCTCTGAGAGGAGAATGATATGTGAAAGTTTAATTGACCCCCAGGGTGTGGTGTTAGCTCCCCCTGCGGGCACACACCTCTAGCCTATCGGCGCGGTGTACTGGCAAGAGGACGATGATGTCAAAGAAAATGTCAGTTTTCTTAATATCTCTTGATCCAGTAATGGCACCGTCTATGCCTGGTTGCTCACCCATCGCCTTTTTTTACCTTTATAGTGATTGCTAATTGCTGCTTGGGTCCCTCGCACCTAATGGTGTCTCTAGCGGCAAACATAGACGCAACGGTAGTTGTAAGACTTTCGTGTGAGACGTTAGTGGCAACGTCAGTACTACCGTTATGTGCCTATAAGACCCTGTTTACAAGGACCGAAAGTGATGGCCACATTTCGTCACCGCGACTTGCGTGGAAGTTAATGAAGTAAAAACCAGCACCCGGGATGATGATAGTGTCGTTTTTGTTGCTGAAAGAAAACCGCCAAAGTTTTGAAAGTCTTGCAATGAATCCCAGCGGTATAAACCGGACGCATTTATTGCCGTAAAACCGCTAACTGACGTGATTCTTTACGCCGCTATGTAAACAGCGGCACCAGCGCCTGCCTCCAACTCGCCCCGTGTCACATACTTGACGAGGCCTGCCTTTGTCGTGTACTGGGTGCGGTCACCACCTACTTCGATGCATGCTGGGGATGTGTCGCTACTAAATGGAAACGGTGGACCTGAGACGCTTTCAGCGCCTTCACCAAAGAAGCCGGAATCATGTAGATCATAGTGTGACGGCGGAAAGCCTACTAGTGCTTAATTACAAGAGTGAAAGTTCACTCCAGCATATTAACTTGTGTGGGGTTTTTTCCCATCTAAAATACGTGAGCGAATGGGGTTTTTTTTCCATAGGACACTGTACGCGAGTCCCCGTAGGACTCACCACCCACAGGAACAATTTGCATCTGGGTACTGCTTTTCCCATCAAGAATATTCTCGGTTGTGTTTATCTGATCGCGGTGAACATAGAGCCGCGGGATGTTGATAAAGGCAGGGGAATCGGGTGCTGCATATGGTTCGACTGCCGCTGCTGATATGAATACCTCGTCATCATCGTACCCAAAGATGCAGGCTAACGGCTTGGAGATCATATAGTAATGATGTTATCATGGGAATGGTGGATAACAGAATCCTAGGCCCAACTAGACGATTGGTTAATACGTCATACATTGTCAGCACTTGTGTGAGAACGATGGTAGTGCCACAAGTACTGCTTTTAATAGCGTCGCAGAATGTAGCGCCGGCAGAGTCTATAAACATAGCAATGCGAGACCATTCGCGCTTTGCTTTCAACTCTTAAGGTTGTTGTGCGAAATTATGGTTCGTTTCAGGTAAGAGAGTGGCCAAAATAGCCAATAAATTCTTCGTACCAGATATAAAATTTAAGGATATATTTAGAAAGTTGCACACCAGCTCCATGCGAATGTGGCAAAATCAGAGAAACTTTGTCGCAAGGTGTGCAACAACGGCCTGTGGCGTCAGCTTTTGTCATGTTTCATGTTTACATTCATACGCGGTCGCTGCTCAACGAGCTCCAGTGGCACACTCCAACACAAGTTTAGATAAAAATATATAGTATAACCCCCTTTATGGGATGTAATGACCCTATGACCCGTGACGCGAGTACAGGTAGTAAACAGCGCTAGAATTAGGCGAAAGATAAGAAGATGGCGAAGAGCCCTTGGGACATATGATCGCAACCAATGAAAGTGGCGATATGGAGAAAAACAATTTATTGCAACATCAGCTATATCAGAATGAAGATGAATTGTCAATTTAAATATATATACGTTGCTTTGTTCCGTCAGTGTGGGGTAAGCAATATAATATACAGGTTATTAACAATGTTTTCTGTAGACAGAATAAAGAACATACTCAGAACGCATGACTCTCTTTCTCAAAATAACAAGCAGATTATATGTCAGAGGAAATCCAGTCATTAATATAAAAAAACAACACAAAGGAAAAATAGAAATAAATTCCTTCCCGTGCCGCCTCTTGGGGCTGGATGTAAAACATAGTACCGATCGATATTTATGAAATTTTTGGGATGTCGGTTAGTATCTCTCCGACATAGAGGTGCGAGATAAAAGTCACTATACTTCCGAAACCTTGTGCCCCTTCATACAGCTAATTTTCTCTGTGAGTTTTCTTACAATGTACGAATATATTTAATCATGCGACTCATGTTCATTTCTCTCCGAGGGAGTAGTTGAAAACATTTAGCATGCCAGAGTTCAAGATAACGAAACCATATGAAATTTAATCGTTGTATTTTATAGAAGAATATCTGGTACGATAAAATCAAATAAGGGATTGCCAACTCATCATTAAAAAACATTAACCCTTGCTTTTGTAACATTAGTTTAGACATCAGAATGCTTTCTTGTGTACTGCAATTAATTTGTCTGACACGTGTGATATTTAATTCTTCGGAATCCAACCTTGCATAAAACAGATAATTAGTTCGCAAATAATATAATTTCATGTTTTACCGATTTGAACGACTTACAATGTAATGAAACTTGTTTCTAAATTGATTTTGTGTATGAAACAATTGGATTCCTTTGCTTTTCTGCACTGAACTTCACCCGGTGGTACCTCTGTTTAGTATATGGAGTCAAATAATGCAAATGAGACTCCCACAGTCTGGAAAAAGACATGCAACAATCATAAGGGCCTATGCACCCACCATGACCAACCCAGATGAGATCAAGGACAAATTATGTGAAGACCTGGCGTTTCTTTGCAGAAGTACCAAAGGCAGACAAATCATGGCCAAGAGTCATTGGGAAAAATGGATTTGGCAGATGCAACAAAAAAGGACTCCTCCTATTGAAAATGTGCTGAACATGACCTCCTAATCACCATTCCGCACGGCAAACCGAAACAAGAAATCTTGGATGCACCCACGGTCCAAGCACTGGTATCTTATTGACTACGTGATCGTCAGCAGAAGAGACAGGCAGGATGTCCGAGTAACGAAGACCATGAGAAGTGCAGAATGCTGGACTGACCACAGGTTCATAATCTCCAATCTCAATATCCGGATTCAGCCTAGCAGAAGACCACAAGGCAGAAAAGCTTAATGTCGCCAAATTGAAACAGGAGAATGTGAAACAGGCATTTGTGGAAGAACTGTGCAGCTAACGGTACACAATTGATACAAACTCCGAGAATGCTGAGTAAAACTGGGCTTCCTTCAGAGATTCTGTGTACTCAAATACATCCAAAACCCTCGGGCCCACCACACGTAAACATCAAGATTTGTTTGATGAGAACGATGCTGCCATACAGAGACTGCTGAATGAGAAACATTGGCTACAGAAGGCCTATATAGAAGACAGAACTTATTATTTAAGAAGGCAGCCTTCAACAACTTCATGTGGACTGTTCAGTGCAAACTCAAAGAGTCGCAAGACTCATGGCTGAGCAATAAGGCAGATGAGATTCAGTCCTACGCAGACAGGAATGACATGAAGAACGTTTATAATACTTTGAAGACAATCTTCGGGCCACATTTATCAGGAACATTTCCAATGCTGAATGATGACAGCGCCACACTGCTCATTGACAAAGAAACAATACTTCAAAGATGGGCAGAACACTTCAACAACATTCTCAATCAAGTCATCTATCAGCGAGGAGGCAATTGATCGACTGCCCCCAGTGGAAATAAATATATCACTAGCTGATCCTCCAACACTGACTGAAACCGTGAAAGCAATCGACCTGCTGTCAAACAGAAAAGTACCTGGAGCAGATGCTTTACCAACATAATTCCACAATGCCGGAGGCTCGCACATGACAAAGAAACTGACTCACCTCTTCCAGTCAATGTGGACTCAAGAAACTACACCACAGGAGTACAAGGATGCATCCATCGTCCACTTGTAAAAGCGTAAAGGCAAAGGACAATCCTGCGAAAAACATCGGAGCATCTCCTTGCTGTCAATAGCCGGCAAAATCCTTGCCAGAATTCTGCTGAATCGTCTTATGCGTCACATCGATCTAGGGCTCCTGCCAGCGAGTCAGTGTGGCTTCAGGAAAGGAGGAGTGTTTGCAGCTCGTCAACTGCAGGAGACATGCCAGGAACAGAACTCCAACCTGTACACAACATTCATAGACCTGAAAAAAGCCTTTGACACAGTCAGCCGCGGAGGCCTTTGGAAGATCATGACAAAATTAGGTTGCCCAGAGAAATTATTCGTGATGGTTCGGCAATTCCATGGTGGCATGCTCGCTTGTATAGTGGATGACGGTGAATTATCTGAACCATTCACAGTCACTAATGGAGTCAAGCAAGGCTATGTGTTGACCCCAATCCTCTTCAGTATGATGTTCTCTACCATGCTTATTGATGCCTTCCGTCACTATGACACTGGAATCGAGATCAGATACAGGACTGACGGCAAGCTGTTCAATCTGAGGAGACTTCAGGCGAAGACGAATGTACATGAAGTGACTGTTCGAGATCTCCTATTTGCTGGCAACTGTTCCCTGAATGATAAATTTGAGTCTGACATGCAACACAGTATAGACTATTTCTCCTCAGCTTGCGACAACTTCAATCTCACAAACAGTATTAAGAAGGCAGATGTGATGCACCAACCTGCACGAGGAAAACCTTACATAGAGCCTACCATCACAGTAAATACGCAAGCCCTCTTAGTAGTGGACAAGTTCACCTATCTCAGCAGCACACTGTCATGTGCAGTCAACATCGATGATGAAACCAACGCCAGAATTGCTAAAGAAAGTGTGGCCTTTGGCAGACTACGAGCAAATGTGTAGGAGCGCAGAGGCATCAGTCTACAAACACAACTTAAGGTCTACAAAGCCACTGTGTTGCCGACCCTGCTGTATGCTTGCGAAATTAGGACGGTGTACAGACGCCATGCCAAGAAGCTGAACCATTTTCACTTGGGCTGCCTGAGGAAACTGATGAGGATGAGATGGCAGGACAGGGTCTCAGACACTGAGGTTCTCATATGGGCAGGAATTCCAAGCATCCAAACTCTTCTGATGAAATCATAGTTGAGATGAGCAAGCCAGGTCACCATATTGTCAGAAGAGCGAGTACCAAAGAAGATCTTCCACGGCGAGCTGAAGATCTCAGCGTGGTCAAAAGAAACGTTTCAAAGAATCCCTCAAGTCATCCTTGAAACAGCTCAACATTGACTCTAAGTCTTGTGAAGATCTCACACAGGATCGCTCCACCTGGCAGAGTCTCATCCATACATGAGCTACAGACTTTAAACGGAGGAGAACTGCAGAGGCAGTGCAGAAGCGTAAGCAGCTTACATCTCAGAACTGCAGCACGTTCTCTATTGATCAAGCAAACCCAAGCATCATCTTCTGTCAAGTGTGCCACAGACAGTTCAGAGCACAAATTGACCTGATCAGCCACTCACATACTCACAGAAACCAAACAAGTTAGTGATGTCATGGTCATCTTCGAACTCGAAGAACGAACAACATATTGAGTCATGTAGAAGTGTCTGGAGATATTTGAATAGTTTGTGGTTAAATTTAAGCTTTAGTTCAGCAAGAGACATATTTACGCTCATGTATCAGTGTAAACATAGTAATTTAGCCAAACATTAATGTTACGTAATATGAGACTTGAATTAGACAAAAATATGCCTCGAATGCATGTCGGCGCAGTAATGTAGAGAAAAATCATTTTGTTCGCCGGCAATTTGTTCGCAAAAATGAAAATGCAATCTATTCGGACCAGCTCGGCTATTTCTACAATTGGATTGATCGTAAGATTGACCGAAAAGTTGCGAACTAAAAAACAGTTCGATGTATTCGTAACTTCTCGGTCAATCTTTGTTTCGTAAATAGCCGAGGTGGTCTGAATGGCAGCTATCGGCATATATTCGAGGTGTGAGGTTTGATCTCGAAGTTGGGAATGTTGAATTAGCTGTCTGTGCCCTAGAGCAACAGACACACCCACTGGAAAAGGACCAGGATAAAATATGCACAACCCCTTTTTTAACTGTTTTATCAGTAAGCTAGGGTGAATTTGTTTGTAATTTTATGAATAAGTTGATGTTCGTGCCTTTAAACGCTTTTACTCACAATACCAATGTTTAGTCTCGCTGGATAATAAAAATAGTTATCGTGGGATAGTTCCATAAAATGCTGTGTAATGCGTTTTCTCAACCGCGCTATTAATAACAAGTGTCTCTAAAATCTAACCCACGTCAATTCGAGCACAAAAATGTATGCTTAACAATTCTTGACTTTCAAAAGTGAAACTAGATGATTGCACTTAGTAAGAAACATGGGTAGTTTTTATACTAAAATGTTTCTAAAAATATTGCATTTTATTCTTTTGTCAAACCGGATACATCTACCCTGACGAACCCTGACCACTGAGCGAGGTTACAAGATCACTATCTTTTTAAGTTTCGTATCTTGCTTCTATAACCTGACAATTAATTTATGATATTTTATTTAATTTTTCCCTAATTTTCTCCAGTGTTGACTGATTTTATTACGGGTAGATCGCTCTCCACCTCGGATAAAATGACACAAATGGTCATGGGGACATGATTTGGTAAGTGATAACAATATTTTACTTTTTCATTAACGCCAAACGGAACAACCTGGTCTCTCAAAGGTGGCAAAAATTGTAGTCTGTGACGAAGGTGAAAAAAGGTTCCAAGATGTACTTCCCTTTCCTACAGCAACCATTATACAGTCACACCCTTGAAATAAACATTTGCCAGACATGCCTTTCTAAAGATTGAAAGGCAAATACATCCGATTTTATGAACGCCCATTCAATAACGTCGAGAAATTAGCTTGAAACGCAAAAGTTCGGAGTATTTGACATCGACTCAGAGCCAATGTCATAATCACAGATTACCTCCCTTCGTTAGAAATTGCTGCAATATGCGTCGAAGTTCATTTAGCTTATAATATACACTACATGTCCACACAGGAACCAAATACTTCTTTTTGTATATATCAAGCAATTTCAGATGGAAAATTGTATTCTTTGTGGAAAATGTTATCAATTTATCATTCCAGCTGGTTTCAAATTGAAATATATAAATTCCTCAATATCTCAAAACGATAATTGCGAGACAAAGATGCTGTTTCGAGAGTTTCAGGGACAACTGCTGCTGATTATAGAGAAGTATTATGAAAATAGAATATGATTTTATAAAGGTCATGGGCAACTAATATTTTAATGAGCTACTGAAACAGCCAATGCATATTGGTATATTAAATACCGTATTTCAAAGAATGAAGGTAGCCGATTGGCTGAACATAATTACCGCACAAAATTAACATTAGGCCTACTTATGGGTAAATTGTACGTAACAGTAGGTTTGAACCTTAAACCATTTTCATTTATACATGCATTTATGCATACAAACATACATATGCACGTGGGAACGCATCTAAGAGCACATATTCACAGCTATTGGCAGACACGTCCATGGATGGAAACTCCCGCCTTAATGAGTAAACCTAGAGAATGATATAACTACTTAATTATCTCGCCATTTTTAATTGGGAGTGTATTGATTTCATTTTCAAGGATTTCTTGTTTATTTTCCGGACCTGCAAATAAAATAGAATTTTGAAATCCTACCTTTTCGCTTCAGATTCGGATATGTAATTATCCGCGTTCTTCCATATTCCTGGGTCTTTCGGATTAACCTTTGACCAACATCCGCGTTCTTCCATATTCCTGGGTCTTTCGGAATAACTTTGGACCAACATCCGCGTTCTTCTATATTCCCGGGTCTTCCGGAATAACCTTTGACCAACATCCGCGTTCTTCCTTCTAAGATTAGATACCATATGAAAACAATAAACATGGTCCGTCTATGGCAGTGGAATACGAATACATATATATATTAGCTCGTTTCCTGTGACAGGAGGGCAAATATAGGGCATCAGTTCTGATTTTTTAGTTGAAGCGTAGTCAAATATCGTAATACTTACTGACAGTGTAATTCATGTGAAATCTTTGCAGGTTTAACGCTTTTCATTATCCATGAGAGTAAAGGTGATATTTATTAATACCTTATGCAATTTAATTAGATGTTCATTTCTCTCCAAGGGGTGTGGGTTACGGTGGGTATAAAAATTGAGAAAACATTCAGTCCGGGGAGATTTCTAGATGATGAATTCACGTAAGCTATGATTCTATAATCACTTTCTATGACACCTTTTCATACGACACCAATTAAATAATACTGTCTTTCGTGCTTTTGCAACCAATTTGAACATTTTTAATCCATTTTTGCGTAAAATAATTAAATCATGACAAGCGTGAGATATGGAATTCGACTAAATCTACCCTTTCACAGAATGAATGATTGTTTCATCAAGTCATATAATTTGCATATCTAGTCATTTTTATTAAAAGCTTTACGCATTGCGGAAGTTTGCTTCTGTGCGGTTAGACCAGGAGACAGGGATGCCAAACTATCGTTACGTAGCACAACTACTACAGTAAAGGTATATGACTGGTTTGCATTTACTTAGTGACTAAATGAAATTGTTAGACCTGTCCTGCCAATGTTAAGTGGTGCAATAAAATCACAGCATACAGATATTTAAAACCCTTGCTCATCTATGATGGTGTGGCTGATAGGAAGATACCCCGAAGAATATATAATGGAAAATGGCACACCCCAAGGAAATGTCATCAGCCCGACCCTATTCAATATTATGATCAATGACTTAGAAGAATCTGTCGACCCTAGAATACTCCACCTGTCGCAATGGAATTTGCTGACGACAGCGGGATATGGAAAGCGGGGAACTCCGCAAACCCAGCAATAATTAGGAAAATCCAGATTGGACTGAATGAAATAGAAAAAGGGGCCGATACATGAAATAAGAAAGTGGGTCGATAAATGAAATAGGAAAATGGGTCGATAAATGAAATACGAAAATGGGCCGATAAATGAAATACGAAAATGGGCCGTTAAATGGGGATTTAAACTATCACCAAATGAAACAATAGGAGAAGTATTCCGCACAAAAGGCCGACAACACCCACCCCCACCAATACTCTCCCTTAATGGGGTACCAATCAAATTTGAAAAACAGGCTACGTTCTTAGTATGATTTAATATCAAGAAGAAGTGGGAAGCACGTATCAAAGAACTAAAATAAAAAAAATTAAAAAAATATACACCGACGATATCAACCTGATTCGAAACCTTAGAATCTCGTGGGCAAAAAACTGAAGTATTTTCACTCGTGGCTTCGCCACTCGTGAAAATACTGAGTGTTTCACCCACTCGATGAAATATATCCGTTATCCACTCGTTTCAAGCAAATATCCTCCTTTAATCATGTGGGGTTCTTATACAACGTAAGAAAAATTTACATTGGAAAAGTATATTCATTATGGACTTTTTCGTTTCCGTTTAATTTCATTGGAAAGAGAAATATTTTAAATAAATTTTTTATTTTTTTATTTCAAAAACACGGAGATGCTATAAACTAATAATATCCATACCTTGCCTTAACTGGCACATTCCGGTCATATGCCACGTGACTTTTTAGTCAGCAGCACTAACCATAGATGCTCTTCCGGAAATAAGTAAACTTACACACACCCGGAAAAACGGTAATTCTGAACTAATGAACATGAATGCCAAAAAGTTTTAACAATGAATAAATGAAGTAGATATAGTAGAACACTTTCTATGGCGTTAAAATTCACGTTAAGGGCACGAACTATGGCGAATCGAGGATACATGCATACATACATACATACATACATACATACATACATACATACATACATACATACATACATACATACATACATACATACATACATACGTACGTACGTACGTACGTACGTACGTACATACATACATACATACATACATACATACATACATACATACATACATACATACATACATACATACATACATACATACATACATACATACATACATACATACATAACTGTTAATGAGCATTAAATCAATTTCAAATTATGTATCCGAAGTACAGAAAATAGACTGCGTTTTTATTTAATAAAAACGTTGCCTACAAGAAAAGAGATTCATTTGATCATTTAAACTCTTGCGTGCCGGACTCACCAACCAAAAAGTGCATGTTCGAATCCTACCATTGGATCAGCCTGAGTCGCTTACAGTGATATGTCCTTGGGCAAGGCACTTTACTTCAATATCTTCGGTGCTATATAACTTATCTGTGTTATTGTGATGTAAAACACCAAACTAAATCCCCTGTCATTATTTATTTCTTCTCTCATTACATGCCTCTTTGCCTGTCTGTCCTGTCTTTTTTCTTCATCCGTCCGCCTGTCAGACCAAAATCCATATTCAAACCAAATAGATTGTTTACATATTGGCATATCTAACCTACCACCCAATACCCCTAGTGCTCCATTTATGTTCCAAATGTAACCGCCCTCGCAGGCACACACGTGCATATTAACTGGACGAGGCGAACACAAATTTGTGATCTAAACAAACACTCTTACAGACCTTGCGGACATAACCGAATGCACAGACATATCAGACCATAAAGTTGCGTTATGACTGAGTGTGGACATTGTGGAACAGGCGGACATATCGGGACATAACACACGAGTTGCATTGGAAATGGATTATAGTGGTTGTAAAGGAGAAAAAAGGGTGATTTTTGTGAAAAGCGCATCGGACGACTATCTACTGTAAATTAATGTCATATTATGTTACTAGTTAACAAGACTGAATCCATATTTATTTTATTTTTATTGTTCATACCAGTCAATGGACCGTACTGTTACGTATATGGAATCTCTAATGTGTCTAAACTTTTGGTCTATGACTGTACTTTAAAATTGTGTCAAATAGTAAGTCGCACTTTAAGTTTGATTAAAGTTGTCAACAAGATATTGACTACATTTGAGTTCAAGGTCAGAGTTGTTTACTAATATCTTGAGAAAATTGCCATTCGAAAGACGCATTTAGTATTACATTCTGGTCGTAATATGACACATTTCCTGTTGTGAAAAAGGCCATTTGCAAAGATTATATAAGACCTTTTATATACGCATTATAAGCATTCCAATTTTAAATTCTGTGTTAAAAACATCTGTTTTATGATCAGTCTTTGGAATCATCAGATTGTTTGGAAACAAAGTTGTGCTGTAACATTGTAATCTCGTAATGCTGTAATGCCGTTTTGCTGTACTGCTGTATACATAATTCGAAAGGAATTTTTTATTGGAACATTCATCGGAGTTGCATAAAGTGCTCATTAACCTTTGGATTTAAATATATGACTTTTGGATACCTGTGGACATTCTCAAGGATGATCTGGATTACATTATCGTTGGTACATCAGGACATTCCAGACTATCCATTCATTCGGAACATTCTTTTATGAGGAAGATTCATTCATTCGGAATATTCATTTATTCAGAACATTCTATATTTAGGATTTAGTGATTAGGACACTTAGGATTATTGGACTATTTGGATTTGAATTCACGTTGCTGTAAGTGTCTTTTGAATTTTCACTTTAATTGTCTAGAAATAAATTGCTTGTTGAATTTTACTTCATTTCTTGGTTTCACTTTCTTTCTGTTACATTTTTCTTAGACCATAGAGTCGTAACAGTACATTCTCAACCAAGATGGATTTTAAAAACAAATGCTACGTAGCTGTATTTTTGAAGGAGCATTTTTGTTCCAGCTGCGTGGGGTTTTGAAGAAATGTGAATTTAAGAAAGATATCAGACGGATAAACTATGAAAATCAGCACGCATGCATATAAGAGGCAAACAAGAACAGATTAATAGCTGTTCGAAGTCTTTCTGACGTTGTTTGTACGTATATCGTTATAGAATCGAATTACCTCAGAAAATGTTATGGCAGGTTGCTGATGTTAATGAGACGTTCAACTTTTCTGGCAACTATCGCCCTGCGCAATAATTTATTATCAGCATTTCTTAAGCGTCCATATCACTTTCAAACTGATAGCGAATACCAAAGTCTTATGTTCACACGTTAGTATCGCAAGGGCCTTATTTTGTTTCCGAGTTGCTTATTCTAACACTTTTATTTGTTTTACATTTTACCTGATAAAAGTCCGTCAGGCCCAAACACAGAAACACACGTCCTCCCCAAAACACACACACACACAGACACACACATTGCAAAGTTATTGAATATATCAAGCATGGACGGTTAAAGCTTTAGACATTATATCTATTAGCATTTTTTAAATATAAAAAAGTTCAGAGTAACACAAAAAGCATCTATAATAATGAAGATAATGATGTTACTTTTAATATCATGTACGGGTTTCGACCGCTATAATTATTGGTGGAAAGGCGCACAAAGACATGCTTACCGCTAAATACGATTTGATTCATCTTTATTTATTTTTTTATTTATTTTTTCTTATTTCTTATTCAGGAATCGACATAAATGGCCTGCTCTTAAGAACGATATGTGAACTATGCAAGAATATCACGAAACTGTATATATTAAAATAGCTTTGTATAACATATGAACGAAAATGAAGATGAGTTCTTTGTCACTGTATATATTAAAATAGCTTTGTATAACATATGAACGAAAATGAAGATGAGTTCTTTGTCACTGTATATATTAAAATAGCTTTGTATAACATATGAACGAAAATGAAGATGAGTTCTTTGTCACTGGGGAGTATATAGTTTCAGCCTTAGCGATTTCAAAATACTGAGTTCGGTTCGCCCACTGCTGCACGTGGAAGGTGCTGGCGGTGAGAAACCCGATTACTGGAGTTTTCTGGCTGTGTATTTGACTATAACCAGAGTAGTTATAGCTCAAAGTATTATTAAATGGGGGGGGGGTACAGGCAAAAACTTGTTTTGTTTATAATTTTTGGTAACAAAATGAACTCTAGCAGGTTGAAAGTGTAAACATTATAGAAACGAATGGAATAAACTTTCTTTACTGAGAAACACTTGAGGAAGCTGATAGTAATTAAGTGTGCTTAAAATCTTTTAATATTTACTTGTGTTTTAATTATAACAAATATTTGGAATATCATAATTTCTAAAATACATGTTCTTGTCTTATCTTCACATTTATGGAGAAAAACGAATAAAGTGGCCTTGAACAACATATGCAGTCGAATGTATGGATGACAGACAATATGGACACACACAACATATGCAGTCGAATGTATAGATGACAGACAATATGAACACACACAATTTGATTCAATTCGTGAAATTGGAATTCTCGACATAGGAAATAGAACTTTCAACCATTGCTGTGTAATCCAAGAGATAAAATCTATAAACTCGATATAGGAAATGGAATTTCCAACTACTGCTGTTTAATTTAGCAGACAAAATGTAAAAACTCGACATATGAAATGGAACTTCAAGAATTTGATTCATTATGCGAAACTGGAATTCCCGACATTCTATATTGGGCGGCTACTGAAGGATATGACGTTTACCATATACACAAGGAATTCTTTTTTCAGTTTTTTATACATAAATTGTATGGATTTATGTAAAGGAAATTCCGTTCCATTCTCAAAAGCTACGTCCTTGGTATTAAGTTCTGTGTGGGAGTTAAGTGAATCCTTCTGCGTCAACCCAATGATCTAAATAAGATACTTCCCCTGCTGTACTGGTTAGCGTGAGGTTCTAATTTATTTGCTTTTATTTTTGAAACACTGAGTAGTTTTTTCATGTATACCCTTCTTTCTTCGCCATTGCAAGCCCTGGATAATAAACATGGCAAAGCATAACCACCGATGACTCTTTGATCATCGTAATTTTCACATATTATCTGTCTATAACAAAATCAGCACATACGCATTTTGGCATCGATTTTGACTCATCCATCTCTAAACTTTCCAATATCAGTCATACATGGGATCATGTCGTCTGGTCCTCTATGACTTTTCGTGTTTTTCTGTAAGAAAACTATTTCAGGTACATCCTGCGGCAACAGACTGAAATTGATGTAGTCGTGGGGACACTGAACTCGTTGATACTGCAGATTACTTCACTATTTGACTCACGTAGCTCACTCTTTTCGGATTGTTACGTTTTTGTCAAGCATTCATATAGGATAATCTTTCACTGCGTGTTACTAATGTTGCTTGCTCTCATGACCCGACCATCATACACAGTTGAGTTCTTGGTTTTCTCCCAGGTCTACCCGTACCAGATCCTGGATTGGATTCATTCCCGTGCAATACAAGGAGTGTAAATAACAAGCATCGGATGACTAAGGAAATCCCACCGATGGAAACATGGCTCGCATCCTTACCGGCTCTGAAAAGTAGCATATCCTGGCCATCTACACTTCAATGCCAACACTATATTTAATCTATGGCCAACACTATGACAAAGCACGTACCGGTAAAACCCTTGTCCAGCAAAGGCAACAACAATTCATGTACATGTATGCCAAATAGCAGATAATGTGGCACCGAACCACAATAACAATACACTTTTCCTCAGATCAATATAATGTCGTTCGGTTTTTCACACTCGAAACATGTTAACCAACTCGCCATTACCAGTTTTGCTACATCAATCTGCTCGAATTCGTAAAAGTTCTAAGCATCATACGCGATGCGACCAGTTTTACTGATACAATGTCACTATTCATATTTAACGTCAGAGACTTGTGTACTGTCAGAAAGGGTAAAACCGACGGCAGTTATGTTGGACAGGGAACAAAAAAATTGTTTTGTTTGGTCACATTCAGTATCAGTGTCTGTCAAAAGAATACACTATGAATAATATAGTAATCAAAGCACGGATCTTATCATTTATTTTTAATTAAAAGGATACATGAAATGAGGCATAAAACACTTTCGCACACTACATTTAAAAACTTTGTTCGAGATAATATGTTACTTTGTGTGAATATGCGAAAATGTTTCCTACTTACAGAGTAAATTTGACATAATTGGTCTCCCTACATAATAAAGCATAAGTTTTATGATAAATTCGAGGAATGTCATTTGACATGAAGACTTGAATTCAGCAATTATTTTTCATAGAGTAATATCAAGCGGTAATTTCAATTATGCGACCATTTCATTAACTAAGTGATTTACAAGAGACAGAATCAACTTAGATAGTTTCAAAATCTATATTTCTTCGTAAACTGATCAAGAAAAAAAAACACACTTTATTGTCACCTTAGGTATTTAATATCACACTATTTCAATTTGTTAAATCCAAATGCAGAAAACAAAGTCAATAATAATTAAGACTGGATCATCCTTTATATGGTAAACAACATAGTTGTGGTACGTCTGAATGAATGGGCGGCTAAATATTATATCCTAAACAAATATTTTTACATAAATAGAGAATACTAACTGTGTATCGCGATAATATACTAACCACGTTATGAGGATTTATATGTATATGACATAACATGCATCATTTCAGGAAATACTTATAAGAGAAATAACAATATTATTTTTATCTTGCCTTTGTTTACAAGTACTAACAAAAATTGTGCTCCTTTGCTTTGTGTGAAAAAATGTATACAAACAACGATACGAAAACTTGAAGTTGTATAAATTATTGGCGTTGCTAGGTGTATATATATATATATATATATATATATATATATATATATTTATATATATATATATATATTCAATGATAGGCATTTTTAGCAAATGCCTTTTTACAGAAGAAAATGTTTAAATCCTCGTTTACATCCATCACAGAGAACCACTCTAATGTATCTATATAGCTGAGAGTTAAATTCCGCTTGCCTAGCAAATGAGTTCTCGTGGACTTGAAGAGGGAGAATGTTGAATACATTAAAGAAGAATAATGTCAGAGGTCCTCTTGGAATACAGGCAATAATCCTGATTTATTCTAGCATGAGCAAGCCTTATGTTGTTCCTTATTATCATCAAGATAAAATATATTGTCTATTATCAGGTCATCTCATAATTTAAGTTGTGCAAATAATATAGGGCAAGTCATTTCTTTATGCAACTGACACTTTCACGAGATGGATTACTCAAACAGTCTCGAGCGTCGTGTTCTTAATAAGGTTGCCTTTGATAAGACTTATCGACCCAATTTTACCTTACCACTATTAATTGATATTGACTAAGATTCCAACCCTGAGGGCAAATCCAATTAATCAACGGTGGAGACGAGTTCTACCGATATTTAATGGTCTTCACTATTTTGAAGCAGAAGTTTAATTCTTTTTTGATTTGCTACGCCTTGTAGTATTGATATAAACCTACAAAATTATATAAAAATCTTGTACATATTTTTTTTTGTTTCTTTTTTTTTTAACGTAATATTCCATCTCTTTTTTCTTCTGGAAAACTTCAATCATAAAAGCAAAATATAAATTCTATTTATACTTCTATTTATCACAAGACAAGACACTATTACATTACTGTGTGTGTGACACCATCACTCTACACTTATCAAGGCAAAAAGTATGAAATGAGGTAAATAAACGTGAAATCAAGGACTTCTTATATTAAAATCGAATATAATGCTCAAAATTGAAATGCATTTAGTTTCAAAATGAAAAGAAAGACATACCAATACGATTTTTCAAGTAATAATACTAACGTTTGCTATCATCTCCTTGGTCCCCCACTTTACCATCCGAGTTTTTTTTTTTGGAATCGTTGATAATTTATGTTGACGCTTTTGGCATAGTTGACAGTGCAGATACTACTTTAATGCGGGACAGTTTGGACACCCATTGCATAGTTCATGGATCACAGTTTGGACACCTATTGCATAGTTCATGGATCACAGTTTGGACACCTATTGCATAGTTCATGGATCACAGTTTGGACACCTATTGCATAGTTCATGGATCACAGTTTGGACACCTATTGCATAGTTCATGGATCACAGTTGCAGGCTCTCTGGTGTTTAACAGGAGTCACTGGTACACTTTCATTGCCTAATCGACTTAAACATCATTTCATGAATGTATGTATACTCAAAGCAATCAAAGAATGAAAGAAAAAGAAAATTATGAGACAAGGTATACAAAGTTTTCAACTCCCTAAATTATATCGGTATAATGATGGTGTTCATCTTGGAACACCTACCCTGTACTGTCCGCTTTAAACTGGTTGAACAGAATTAAATAAAAATAAAAAAGACTGATATATAGGTACGAGTACCATCATTTTTCATTCTTTAAATATCTCCAGACAACCAGAAGGTGACCTTCCATCATCTTGCATTTTTCAATATCTCCAGACAACCAGAAGGTGACCTTCCATCATCTTTCATTCTTCAAATATCTGCAGACAACCAGAAAGTAACCTTCCATCATCTTTCATTCTTCAAATATCTCAAGACAAGCAGAAAGGGACCTTCCATCATCTTTCATTCTGCAAAAACCCTAGACTACAAGTGACCATCCACCATTTTTTCAATTTTAAAAAAAAAACCTAGACCAACAAAATTGAAAAAAAAACCCAACCTGGACGACCATTTTTTAACAAGTGTTAAGAAATACCCAGTCCACCATTTTTGAAACTTTTTTTCAAGAGATCTAGACCACCATGTTCATATATTAAGATAAAAGTTACAGAGTTGTGATCAAAGAGAACAAGTTTGTTCGAAGATGTTCTTTCAAAAATCAAAGAAATTAGTGATTACTAGGTTATATTAAAAATGTCGAACCCTAAAGTCTCTCAAAAGTCACGAGTCATTTCATTATTCCCAACACAACCGGAAAGTTACTTAAATATTTAAACATCAACAAGTGATCAAAGAGAAAGGCTCTCAAGACAGAGATAGAGATAAAAGTTAGAGAGCAAAGCAAACTAGATCTTTAAGAGATTAAAGAAATTAGAAATTACTAGATTATACTGAAGTTTCTGGCCTTCATGTCAAATCACAGAAACCACCCCTTGATTCAGTAGTTCAAACAATTAATTAATTCACTTGAAAAAACAAAGCAAACTTATATAAATGGCATAAATACACGAAATAAGTAATCTAGTGATAAAAGTGCTATATTCCAGAATAGTCAATAGTTTGTATCACTCAAACGAAAAATACTGATGTCCTTTTAGACGCCAAAAAACAAACAAATGATTCATAGAAATAACGGATTTAAAAATGATTAAAATTCTTAAAGGTAGTTCATAAAACTTTTACATTATGTAACTGAATTTTATGTGAATCCCATTTCTATTTTAGAGGAATCAGTACTAAAAACATGTTGTTTTTAAGAGCAAAATCATAGTTAGAAGACTTAAGATATGTGTTTGTATCAATTTAAAATTATTACTATCTTCTTACATTATACTTACATTATTGTTCAATGAGGCAATTTCCATCCGATTTCATAAAAGACTTATTTGTAGTTCTTTAGATTCTTTAGAAGAAGTAATTATGGTTTTCTTTATTTCTTGTATCAAACTATTTATACTTTTGTTCTAATTTTGAGTTTAAATTCCTATTGTAGACCACACTTTTATACCATTTAAGACTGTGTATAAGCAAACATTAGTCTCTGATATACTATATTCGCCTTTCCACAGAGGTTAAAGAAAATACTAATAAATTAATCAAACATTGTTGAATTCAGTACAGGAACTTGAGATTTGTTCTCAATACACATTTTATTTATACAACAGCATTTTTAAAAAAAGACTGCATGACGAGAGTTATTCAAGATTTCCGTATTATGACCCAAAAAGTCCAGTTGAACCAATATATATATAAAACAGTTGTTGGCTCAGATTTTTAAAACAAAAAGACATACACACAACGTAAAAAGACATACACACAACGTAAAAAGACATACACACAACGTAAAAAGACATACACACAACGTTAAAAGCTAAAACTGAAATATCCATTCCAAAAGTGTATATAACACATACAGATTATCAATGGTAAGCAGATAATGACGATATGAAAGAATATATACAGATTATCAATGGTAAGCAGATAATGACGATATGAAAGAATATATACAGATTATCAATGGTAAGCAGATAATGACGATGTGAAAGAATATATAATAACACATACAGATCATCAATGGTAAGCAGATAATGACGATATGAAAGAATATATACAGATTATCAATGGTAAGCAGATAATGACGATATGAAAGAATATATAATAACACATACAGATTATCAATGGTAAGCAGATAATGACGATATGAAAGAATATATAAAAAAAGAAAACAAATTTATACATTTATTTTAACTGTTACTGATGTATTTTCGAAATATGCATGTTTTGATGTACAATTAAAAACAAAGACCGGAGAAAAAGTACGAGATGCATATAGACAATCTTTTAGAGAAAGAAAAAAATCTAGATACAGTACAATTTGATAAAAAAAAAGAGAATTTTTAACAAAAATGTAACAGACCTTATTAAAATGGAACATGTTGAATACATTTCTACATTTTCAGAGAAAAAATCATCCGTACTAGAGAGATTTAACCGAACATTACAAATGTGAAAATAATTAGTAAAAAACGAAACTAGAAAGTGGATAGATGTTTACGAGATTTTATCAATAGATATTACAATACTTATCATTCATCTATAGATACAGCACCAGTTAAAGCAATAAAAGAAGAAAACATATAAAAAGTATGGAATAATTTGTTTGGATATTTAACAACTGAGAGTTTTTAACACATAAATTCTAAATTGGACAGAGGGTTAAGATTTTGAGATAGAGATCAATTTTTTAAGAGAAAAGGATTCCGAAATTTACAGAAGATGATTTTAAGATAATTAAAGAATTTAATGATGAATAAATTAAGGTGACATTTTATAAAGATGAAATATCTCTTTACACTAAAGACGAGGGCATATTTAGCATTAAAAAGTTTGTAAAGAGTAAAATATATTAATGGCAAACAATATTTTTAGTTACATGGAAACAATTTGAGGAGCCATATGAAAATTTAAATTTTAGAAGAAAGAAAAAAAAACACGAATAAAAACGTAGTACTAAAACGTTTGAATTTAGAGAAAAGAAATCTGAAAACAGATTCTGACATTTTAAAAACTTTTTTTATTAAAATAATGGTTGTAAAATAAATGGCCTCACTATTACACAGTAAAATTCCAAAATCGGAACAACACACAATAGTACCCCCTTTGCTTATTCTTCCTACAAGACGATAAGATGATGCAATTATGAAGACATGTAAACAAATCTAAATTTTAGGGAGAAAGGGATCAAAATCTGCATATATTTTTGCATAATACTGAACTATTGATGAATAGAAAGCCTAATACATTTCGATCTTTAACTGTGCAACTCGACTGATCTAGTTTATTAGCAATGCGTAATCAATATAATGATAATATAATGATAATACATTCAATTAGTACCATAGAAATGGAAATATTAACATAATAAATAGAAATCAAATGGATCATGATGTTTAATATATTACACACAAAATATGGTGGAGATATAAGTGGTGATTCCAACTGAGTTTTAATAGAGTAAACTATTTAACTCTTCATGTGGATAAGTATGATCCTATAAGAGATAGTTCATATATAGATTTAACAGATAGGGTTATAGCTAAGAAAGCTTGTATTAATATTACAATTAATATCCATTGCTACCTTGCAGAAATAATTAAGTCCAGCCAGTAGATTTACATGTGACTACCACATAATTAATTTCATCAGCTGACAATGTTCTCCGGTATTCAATAGTTCCATCTCCAGTATTCAATAGTTCCATCTCCAGTATTCAATAGTTCCATCTCCAGTATTCAATAGTTCCATCTCCAGTATTCAATAGTTCCATCTCCAGTATTCAATAGTTCCATCTCCAGTATTCAATAGTTCCATGTCCAGTATTCAATAGTTCCATCTCCAGTATTCAATAGTTCCATGTCCAGTATTCAATAGTTCCATCTCCAGTATTCAATAGTTCCATGTCCAGTATTCAATAGTTCCATGTCCAGTATTCAATAGTTCCATGTCCAGTATTCAATAGTTCCATCTCCAGTATTCAATAGTTCCATCTCCAGTATTCAATAGTTCCATCTCCAGTATTCAATAGTTCCATCTCCAGTATTCAATAGTTCCATGTCCATAGTTAGTTTTATGTTTGTGAGCAGCTAACACAACAAGAGACGTATGCTCGCCAAAACCTTATTGTACAATTGTTTGCTGTCCTGACATATTATCGACCAAGTAATTGTTTCCTACCCTTTTTGTATCTCCAAGAATGCTGTGGTGGAATTTTGAACGCAGATCGAATTAAATTGTTAATATCTATTCTACGGTGATTTGATATGAATGAATCATCATTAAGTAATGGTGTTATTAATTCGGACAGCTGTTTTCGCTTCTGGAAATAAACATGAAACTGGTATACTGATTCGACTAATTCTGGTAAATGTTTGCTTTTAAATGATAGTAGGAAATCCAGCAACCAGATGTCGCCATTTATACTATCCAATTTAGATGATTCTGCCAAAATCTCTTATGTAACACTAAGCGCTTTATCTGGTTTTAGAATCATCACTGTCAAATTGTAAAGTGTAGTCATTAAAATGTTTCATGGTTTGCATTTTAAAACAATAAGTTTCAGTATATAGTAAAGTTTATCTCCTTAAGTGCATTTGCTATGTTACCTTGATTAAGGTGACTTAACTGCATAGTCTACTGCATTTGCTATGTTACCTTGATTAAGGTGAGTTAACTGCATAGTCTACTGCATTTGCTACGTTTCCTGAGTTAACTGCATAGTCTACTGCATTAAACGGACAGGAAAATGGTAAGCTGCTACACTTTTTTTTAATCGGAAGCCAATCACATTAGAAGTAGAGTTTTCTTTCGTAGACTAGAGTCTATGAATTTAGGACTAGATTCAATGAATTTAGGACTAGAGTCTATGAATTTAGGACTAGGGTCCTCCAATGTTATTGCCATAGGCAATTCTACACACCAAGGTTCTGGCGTTACTCTAGGGTCTTCAAAAGAAGCATAGTGTTTACTTAAAATGAGTAAATCTTACTAAATCCATTACTTATCAATGAGTAAATCTTACCAAATCCATTACTTAAAATGAGTAAATCTTACTAAATCCATTACTTTACAATGAGTAAATCTTCCTAAATCCATTACTTTACAATGAGTAAATCTTACTAAATCCATTACTTAAAATGAGCAAATCTTTCTAAATCCATTACTTAAAATGAGTAAATCTTACTAAATTCATTACTTAAAATGAGTAAATCTTACTAAATCCATTACTTTACAATGAGTAAATCTTCCTAAATCCATTACTTTACAATGAGTAAATCTTACTAAATCCATTACTTAAAATGAGTACATCTTCCTAAATCCATTACATAAAATGAGTACATCTTACTAAATCCATTACTTATCAATGAGTAAATCTTCCTAAATCCATTACTTATCAATGAGTAAATCTTACTAAATCCATTACTTAAACCAAAAAGTTGACATTTGATTTTGTTATGCAAATAGATTTTTTAGCCTCTATTTACTGTTTTTCCACACACACACACACACACACACACACACACACACATATATATATATATATATCTATATATATATATATATATATATATATATATATATATATATATATATATATAATTATTTGTTGATTTCTATCTGTACTCTTTTTATTTGCTCCTCTGTAACACCATTTTAATCTCGTTGATTTTAATCATCTTCGGTATTTTGTATTACGATTTTCTATTTCCTCTATCAGTTGTTTTCTGTTACATTGGCATTGTTACATTTGCAACAATTTACAACTTAGTGTATTTCAAATATTTACTGTACTGTTTTATTGTGATGTTTAATTTCAATCTCTACTAGATTTCTACCCGGGTTCAAATCTCAGTAGAGTACGAATTCAAAATTCTCTACCATGTATCGTAATATTCTTTCCCCATATTTAAAAAATTCGCTTCATATTATGACGCATCCTCCTGTAGGATCCAGGGATGGCACTTTCCGCTCTGTATGGAGTATATTTGTAATTCTCTATAATAGCCTTTATATACCTTCATTTATGGCGTAGGAATAAGGAGTGACTCTGTACTTAGATGAGAATTAATTACTGGGTCGAAAAGTGGGTGTGTCTGCTACGCACGAATGCCTATGTCAGCGATTTTGTAGCATCCTTTTCTTTCTTTTTTTTCTGTTTATTATTATTATTATTATTATTATTATTATTATTATTATTATTATTATTCCCGTAATAGGTTGACCTTGGATCGGGAAACACCATCCCCAGGTCATCTTACAATCAAGCATTTCTGGTTATCATATAATTTAGGGATAATAAATATAATGTACAGAAAAAGAAAAGAAAACACACACAGACACACATGCACACATGCATATAGCACACAATCTCTTTAGATACACAATTTAAATAGACGAACACAAGTATACAGCGTCTAGCTGACATAGACTTTGTGATATTACAGTATTTTTGTTCCTGTTTACCATCAAATCCGACCCAAATAAATATAACGAAATCCAAGAAGAAAAAAGATTCTTACACAAGTTACATATTCATGATTGAGGTCCATTTTTTAAGAAATTGTTGCTCTTTTTTTTTTTACTTAGCAGTGTATTTTTCAATGTTCTCGTGCATTTCAGCTATTTGCTTAAAAGCATAAATGGAAGGGTTTTGCATATTGAATCTGCAAGTGTAAATATAATATTTTGCCAAACTAAGCAAGAAATTACACAAAAACTGTCCAATTGTTCACTTCCTACAAATATTTCTTTTTTGGACAAATGTACAAAATTTGGGCAAGAAAGTGCAAAATGTTTAATACAACAATACCAAAACTTCGAAGTAATATTGCAATCATAGAAAATATGTTCAATACTTTCGTTCTAACTCTTACAGAAAGTTCATTTGTCGTTCTCTAATATGTTAATTCTTTTCAAAACATTCTTAGAAACAATTATTCCATAAATCTCTGACCACTACTCACTACTTATATTTTTATTTAATACTTGCATCCAAGTTTCTAGCTTAGCAGTGTGTTGCCTTTTTTTCCTTTTTTAAAACAATCTTTGTATTCAAACTTCAGTGAATTTTGTTTTTGCAAGTTCATTATTTTATCCTCCTGCTTATCAAATTATTATGTACTAAATGGTTTTTGATAGCATCTTTCCATGATTTTGGAATTTTGGATATTAAGGAGAAGTATTTCAAGAAACCATCGCATCTAGTTTTTTGTTTTATCATTTCAAAAGGTATTAAATTACCGTGATCATCTACTAAATCATTCAGAATTTCAATACCGGCTTCTGTCCAGGAGCTGTATTGATAGAACATTCTAGAGGGGACAAAATTTTAAATTCTCAGAGATAAATACTCGTTTGGACTTTGCGGTTCCTATTTCCAGTTAGATACTGCCAAAATTACATCTCTCCAAAAACAGTTTTTAATGAACTTATTAAATTCTTCTAATTTCCTTCTCCCTAAATTCCAAATATCCTTTTAATTTCTGAATATCGTCGTATTGACTAAGTTCTGCCACGCTATATTTTCATTTTACAGCAATCTTTTAACCCATTTTATCTTAATATACCTAATGAATGAATAAATGTGTATCATATTTAGTCCTCCATCGTTCTCTGGGGATACTAGTATATTCCGTTTAATTCGCTCTACTTTACCACCCCATACAAATTTAAATAATGTACGATTTAGTTCTGCTTCAACTTTTGCTGATGGATTTGGAAGTGCTGAAAACAAAATGTATGAATATGGACAGAACAAGACTTTTTACAACAATTACCTTACCAACTACTGACAGATGTCTTTGACTCCAATTTCCCAGTATTAGTTTTGCATTCGTTAGTTTCTTATGTTACGACTCTATGGTCTAAGAAAAATGTAACAGAAAGAAAGTGAAACCAACAAATCAAGTAAAAAATCAACAAGCAATTTATTACTAAATAATTAAAATGAAAAATCAAAAAGTCACTTACAGTAATGTGTTTTGAAATCCTAATAATCCAATAAGAATGATTGTTCTAATCACAAGTCCAAAATATATAATGTTTAGAATTCACGGTTGTGTCCTTGAATGTTATTATGTGCCAATGGTCTCCAAAGTCCTGATGTACTAGAAATCTTGATGTGCTGATGTCAAAATGAAGTATTCCAAAATCTTTGAATAAGTTCACATAAATTCCAAAATCATCAATTAAAAATCCAAAATCCAAAAGTTTGTGAGCACTGTTATAATCCAATGAATATTTAAAATAATTCCTCTCTTAGAATTTGGAATGAATTTTCACAACTGTAATAGCTCTTTACAAGACTGATGGTAATGTCAAAACTGAATAAATGTCCACCAAACATGGTATATATAAAGATTGGTCACATGACAGAATGTTCTAGAATGTGTGTCATCTTAATGGAATTTTACTTGTAAACAAAATTCAACCTTGACCTTCAAATTGAGAAAACATATTGATCAAAACAACCTAATTCAAGGACACTAGTTAAACATGTTTTTCCTGATAACATTAAGATTTAAGCAAATATTAAAGTGAAGAAATATTTATAATTTCCTAAAATATTTATAATATTATATAAACATCATACATAACACCTCCCCTCATAAAGAAAAAGAAAGATTTATATAATAAAGCTTTCTTTTGAATATACATCTAATACTATAATAACCAAAATTACATAAGAACATGTTTTATGATACTGGACTTAATTACATCAAGCAATATTACATTTCTAGGCACGTGAGAGTGCATCTGCAATCACATTGTCTTTTCCCCTGATGTGTTTGATGTCAATGTTATATTCTTGCAATATCAAACTCCATCTCAACAATCTCCGATTTTTATCTTTCATTTTGTTGATGAAAGTAAGGGGATTGAGATCATTGTACACAATAATTGGAGAAAGAGCTGAGGTGACATACACTTCAAAATGCTGTAAAACCAATATCAAAGCCAAACATTCCTTCTCAATTGTGGAATAATTTTTCTGGTGCTTGTTTAGTTTTTTCGAAAAATATCACACAGGGTGATCCACACCACTTTTGTCTTCCTGAATCAATACTCCACCAACCCCTACATCACTTGCATCAACAGATAATTTAAATGATTGGCTAAAATTTGGTGCAGAAAGAACTGGTGCATTCTTAAGCATGGCCTTTAACTTGTCAAAAGATTCCTGACACTTGTCAGACCAATGAAATATGGTTTTCTTACTCAATAAACTTGTCAAAGGTTCAGCAATTTTGGAAAAATTGGAACAAAATTTCCGATAATATCCAGCCATACCTAGAAATCGCATCAGTTGCTTTTTACAAATTGGAACTTGAAATTCAGAGATAGCTTTGACCTTAGCTTCTATAGGTTTAACTTGACCTTGTCCCACAATATGTCCTAAAAATGTGACACAAGCATGGCAAAACTCACTTTTACTCAAATTAATTGTCAGATTCGCATCGCTGAGTCGATCAAAGAATTTTCGAATGGTTTCCAAATGATCTTCCCAGGTGTTGTTGTAGATAATGACGTCATCGATATAAGCGTCACAATTATCAAGACCAAATGTTATCATGTTCATCAGACGTTGAAACGTTGCAGGCGAATTTTTCATTCCAAACGGCATGACTTTATATTGATAAAGTCTATCTGGAGTTACAAATGTTGAAATTTCTTTTGCCCTTTCCGTCAGTGGAATTTGCCAGAATCCTTTTAAAAGGTCAAACTTGGTGACATATTTAGCATTTCCAATTTTATCAATGCAATCGTCCATTCTTGGGATTGGAAATGAATCAGTTTTGGTGACACTGTTGACTTTTCTATAGTCAGTACACATACGGAATGTATTAGCTGGCTTGGGAACAAGAATACATGGTGAACTCCAGTCACTTTTACTTGATTCTATGAAATCATTCTCCAGTAAATACTGAATTTCTTTCTTCAGATAGTTCTGTTTGAGAGGATTCATCCTATAAGGATGCTGTTTCACAGGCGCAGAATCTACAATGTCAACGTCATGATAAATTTTACTTGTTCGTGTTGGAACATCAGGAAACAAGTGCTCATAGTCATGTAATAGCTGTTTTAGTTCATTTCTTTCCTGTTGTTGTAGATGTGATAGTTTCTGGTCTAGGTTGTTCAATATTTCTGAATTCCGAAGATTGGTTATACCAGAGTCACTATAGTCTGATCGTATTCCATCGTTGATATCTTCACTGTGTTGGACAGGTACAACTAAATTAACTGAATAATTAGCTGGGTTATCTCTGTCAAAATATTCCTTTAACATATTTATATGACAAAGTTGTTTCTGTTTCCGTCTCCCAGGAGTGTTAATGATATAATTTAAGTCATTTACTTTCTTTTCAACGGTATAAGGACCATAAAATTTAGCCTGAAGAGGATTTTGAGGTATGGGAAAGAGAGCCAGAACTTTGTCACCAGATTTAAAACTCCTTTCCTGTGAATTTCTGTCATACCTTAATTTCATTTTTGACTGGGTAGTGTGAATATTAGTTCTTGCTACTTCACAGGCCTTTGACAACTTGTATTTGAAATCAGAGATATAATCAAGAAGATTAATCTTTGAATCTTCATTTGAAAGAAGTTTCTCTTTTAATAAGTTCAATGGTCCACGGACAGTATGACCAAAAACTAGTTCAAAGGGACTAAAACCCAACGACTCTTGAACTGATTCCCTAACAGCAAACAACAACAAATGAACACCCTCATCCCAATCCTTTTCTGTATCAAAGCAATATGATCGAATCATATTCTTCAAAGTTTGATGAAATCTTTCCAAAGCACCTTGACTTTCAGGGTGATAGGCAGAAGATTTAAACTGTTGGATGCCTAGTTCATGCATAACTTGCTGGAAAATTCCAGACATAAAATTTGACCCTTGATCTGACTGGACAGATTTGGGAAGGCCAACAAGTGTAAAAAAAACTTCACCAAAGCTTTCACAATAGTTTTAGTTTTTATATTTCTCAGAGGAATTGCCTCTGGAAATCTTGTAGATGCACACATGATGGTCAACAAGTATTGGTTGCCCGACTTGGTTTTAGGTAAAGGACCAACACAGTCTATCATTATTCTACTAAATGGTTCATCAAATGCAGGAATAGGTTGCAGATGAGCCTTAGGTATCTTCTGATTGGGTTTTCCTACCATTTGACAAGTGTGACAAGATCTGCAGTATTTAGAAACATCACTTTTGAGTTTCGGCCAATAAAAATGATTCAAGATCTTGTGATAAGTCTTACGGACTCCTAAATGACCAGCCAAAGGAGTTTCATGGGCTAGATTAAGAATTTCCTGTCTATATGACTTAGGAACAACAATTTGATAGCTCACTGACCACTCGTCACCAGCGGGTACATCAGGTGGTCTCCATTTCCTCATAAGGACCCCATTTTGCACAAAGTAACACACTGGAACTTGTGTGGCTTCAGTTTCACTAATAGCCCTCTGAAACAAACAAGATATCTCGGGATCTTGCTCCTGTTCAACGACAAGGGATTGTCGTTTGTCATCCTGATTAGAACAAAGAGAATGAGTTGCCAAAAGAGGATCACTGTGATCAATACCATTTGATTGATCAATACCTGAGGAAAAAGTGACCTCATCAAAAGACTGACCAATACATGTGTCAGCTAAAGGAATAATATCCTGATCAACATCACTCTCAAGAGCTCTTTTTGCCATAGCTCTAGTAACTGCACAAGCAGGGTACAAATCAGGGATTTCAGTTTCGACAGGATCAACTTTCTGATCCAAACAAGGCTTGTCAGTTACAAGTGGATTAACCACAACCTTATCTCCAGCTAGGTCATTGCCTAGTAATAAATGAACTCCCTCTATGGGTAAAGAAGTCACTGCCCCAACAGTCACAGGTCCAGAAACTAAGTCTGATGCCAAATTTACACAATGGAGAGGAACATTTACAAAGCCGCACTCTACTCCCTGAACAAGAACACTTTCACTTGAAGAAGACTCCTCAGACAAAGGCAAAGTACCTGATAATAAAAGACTCTGAGAAGCTCCAGTGTCCCTTAATATTTTAATTGGGATAGGTTTGGCAGAATCACCAATAAGTGATATAGAACCTTCTGACATGAATGGTTCATAAGCCTCCAAAATAGAATCAGACTGGGGTTTGTTTGACCCAACAAATGTATTGCTTTCAATACAAGACCGTGACCTTGACCTCGTAGAAATAAGAGCATTTGGAAAAGCTCTGTCTTTACTCTGCTGCTTATTTTTCAACTTGAAGCAATCAGAAATAACGTGCCATTTTGTTTTACAATAAGTGCACGTAGGAAGAGATAAGGATTTCTGATCAGTCTTATCAGATGTTTGATTCCTAACAGTTGTGCTGTTGTGAAATTTGGAAGTACTCGAATGAGATTGAAATGGTTTTTTACCAGAAAACTGCTGAGAGGACGACTTATTGCCAAATGAAATTTTGTGAGTCAAGGAATAATCATCAGCCATACGAGCAGCATTTTCCAAAGTTTCCACATTCTGCTCGTCAAGGTAGGTTTTAACATCACTATGGATACACCTCTTGAACTCTTCAATTAATACGAGCTGTCGGAGGTTATCATAACCTTGATCAACTTTCTTGGCTGAGCACCACCTATCAAATAGTTGTTCTTTATCCCTTGCAAATTCGACATGAGTTTGTCCAGTTTCTTTTCTACAATTCCTAAACCTTTGTCGATATGCCTCTGGTACCAACTCATAAGCTTTCAAGATGTACTCCTTAACCACATCATAATCAGTGCTTTGTTGTACTGACAGTGAAATGCAGACTTCACGAGCTTTGCCAATTAGTACACTTTGTAATAACAAAGTCCAATGCTCTCTGGGCCATTTCAAGTTTTCAGCTATTTTCTCGAAATGAAGAAAGTATTTATCTACTTCTTTTTCCTGAAAAGGGGGTCCTAACCTAATATCTCTAGTAACATCAAAACCTGAACTTGTGTTTAAAGGAGTGGAGTGTGCTCTGTTTGCCAGTTCTAATTCTCTTAATTTAAATTGCATTTCCCTTTCTTCTCTTTGCATCTGCATTTGTATTTGTCTCTCTTCTTTCTGCATTTGTATCTGCCTCTCTTCTTTCTCTCTCTCCATCTGTATCTGCCTATCTTCTTTCTCTCTCTCCATCTGTATCTGCCTCTCTTCTTTCTCTCTCTCCATCTGCCTCTCTTCTTTTTCTCTCTCTCTCTCTGAATCTGAAGCTTTGCCAACTCTAAATCCATCTGGTTCTTTAACTCTAATTCCCTTAATTTCCTGTCAGAACCAGATACAGGCTTTCTCTTCGAACTTAAAGCACTACTATCAAAATTTCCCTTTCCTACTAAATACTGAATTAAAATAATCTTTATCTCCTGTTTTGTCAATGATACTTTTGCCTCAGATAGACTGTATTTTCTGGCAAGCTCGAGCAACTCATCCTTTCTCATGCACTCTAACCCCTCCTGGGTATTCTTTGAAATGAAATTCTGAACATTAGATGCCATAGTAAATGCTTGTTGGTTTCACACAAAAAAAAAAATTTCTCTATTTAAAAATCTTTGCCAAAGACAAAAAAAAATTCTCTGAGACAAAATCAATATGAATTTTAAAGATAAATTTAATATCTCTAATATGCTTTAAAGAAATTCAATCCCGGATGACGAGCCGCCAATTTCTGTTGCGACTCTATGGTCTAAGAAAAATGTAACAGAAAGAAAGTGAAACCAACAAATCAAGTAAAAAATCAACAAGCAATTTATTACTAGATAATTAAAATGAAAAATCAAAAAGTCACTTACAGTAATGTGTTTTGAAATCCTAATAATCCAATAAGAATGATTGTTCTAATCACAAGTCCTAAATATAGAATGTTTAGAATTCACGGCTGTGTCCTTGAATGTTATTATGTGCCAATGGTCTCCAAAGTCCTGATGTACTAGAAATCTTGATGGGCTGGTGTCAAAATGAAGTATTCCAAAATCTTTGAATAAGTTCACATAAATTCCAAAATCATCAATTAAAAATCCAAAATCCAAAAGTTTGTGAGCACTGTTATAATCCAATGAATATTTAAAATAATTCCTCTCTTAGAATTTGGAATGAATTTTCACAACTGTAATAGCTCTTTACAAGACTGATGGTAATGTCAAAACTGAATAAATGTCCACCAAACATGGTATATATAAAGATTGGTCACATGACAGAATGTTCTAGAATGTGTGTCATCTTAATGGAATTTTACTTGTAAACAAAATTCAACCTTGACCTTCAAATTGAGAAAACATATTGATCAAAACAACCTAATTCAAGGACACTAGTTAAACATGTTTTTCCTGATAACATTAAGATTTAAGCAAATATTAAAGTGAAGAAATATTTATAATTTCCTAAAATATTTATAATATTATATAAACATCATACATAACACCTCCCCTCATAAAGAAAAAGAAAGATTTATATAATAAAGCTTTCTTTTGAATATACATCTAATACTATAATAACCAAAATTACATAAGAACATGTTTTATGATACTGGACTTAATTACATCAAGCAATATTACATTTCTAGGCACGTGAGAGTGCATCTGCAATCACATTGTCTTTTCCCCTGATGTGTTTGATGTCAATGTTATATTCTTGCAATATCAAACTCCATCTCAACAATCTCCGATTTTTATCTTTCATTTTGTTGATGAAAGTAAGGGGATTGAGATCATTGTACACAATAATTGGAGAAAGAGCTGAGGTGACATACACTTCAAAATGCTGTAAAACCAATATCAAAGCCAAACATTCCTTCTCAATTGTGGAATAATTTTTCTGGTGCTTGTTTAGTTTTTTCGAAAAATATCACACAGGGTGATCCACACCACTTTTGTCTTCCTGAATCAATACTCCACCAACCCCTACATCACTTGCATCAACAGATAATTTAAATGATTGGCTAAAATTTGGTGCAGAAAGAACTGGTGCATTCTTAAGCATGGCCTTTAACTTGTCAAAAGATTCCTGACACTTGTCAGACCAATGAAATATGGTTTTCTTACTCAATAAACTTGTCAAAGGTTCAGCAATTTTGGAAAAATTGGAACAAAATTTCCGATAATATCCAGCCATACCTAGAAATCGCATCAGTTGCTTTTTACAAATTGGAACTTGAAATTCAGAGATAGCTTTGACCTTAGCTTCTATAGGTTTAACTTGACCTTGTCCCACAATATGTCCTAAAAATGTGACACAAGCATGGCAAAACTCACTTTTACTCAAATTAATTGTCAGATTCGCATCGCTGAGTCGATCAAAGAATTTTCGAATGGTTTCCAAATGATCTTCCCAGGTGTTGTTGTAGATAATGACGTCATCGATATAAGCGTCACAATTATCAAGACCAAATGTTATCATGTTCATCAGACGTTGAAACGTTGCAGGCGAATTTTTCATTCCAAACGGCATGACTTTATATTGATAAAGTCTATCTGGAGTTACAAATGTTGAAATTTCTTTTGCCCTTTCCGTCAGTGGAATTTGCCAGAATCCTTTTAAAAGGTCAAACTTGGTGACATATTTAGCATTTCCAATTTTATCAATGCAATCGTCCATTCTTGGGATTGGAAATGAATCAGTTTTGGTGACACTGTTGACTTTTCTATAGTCAGTACACATACGGAATGTATTAGCTGGCTTGGGAACAAGAATACATGGTGAACTCCAGTCACTTTTACTTGATTCTATGAAATCATTCTCCAGTAAATACTGAATTTCTTTCTTCAGATAGTTCTGTTTGAGAGGATTCATCCTATAAGGATGCTGTTTCACAGGCGCAGAATCTACAATGTCAACGTCATGATAAATTTTACTTGTTCGTGTTGGAACATCAGGAAACAAGTGCTCATAGTCATGTAATAGCTGTTTTAGTTCATTTCTTTCCTGTTGTTGTAGATGTGATAGTTTCTGGTCTAGGTTGTTCAATATTTCTGAATTCCGAAGATTGGTTATACCAGAGTCACTATAGTCTGATCGTATTCCATCGTTGATATCTTCACTGTGTTGGACAGGTACAACTAAATTAACTGAATAATTAGCTGGGTTATCTCTGTCAAAATATTCCTTTAACATATTTATATGACAAAGTTGTTTCTGTTTCCGTCTCCCAGGAGTGTTAATGATATAATTTAAGTCATTTACTTTCTTTTCAACGGTATAAGGACCATAAAATTTAGCCTGAAGAGGATTTTGAGGTATGGGAAAGAGAGCCAGAACTTTGTCACCAGATTTAAAACTCCTTTCCTGTGAATTTCTGTCATACCTTAATTTCATTTTTGACTGGGTAGTGTGAATATTAGTTCTTGCTACTTCACAGGCCTTTGACAACTTGTATTTGAAATCAGAGATATAATCAAGAAGATTAATCTTTGAATCTTCATTTGAAAGAAGTTTCTCTTTTAATAAGTTCAATGGTCCACGGACAGTATGACCAAAAACTAGTTCAAAGGGACTAAAACCCAACGACTCTTGAACTGATTCCCTAACAGCAAACAACAACAAATGAACACCCTCATCCCAATCCTTTTCTGTATCAAAGCAATATGATCGAATCATATTCTTCAAAGTTTGATGAAATCTTTCCAAAGCACCTTGACTTTCAGGGTGATAGGCAGAAGATTTAAACTGTTGGATGCCTAGTTCATGCATAACTTGCTGGAAAATTCCAGACATAAAATTTGACCCTTGATCTGACTGGACAGATTTGGGAAGGCCAACAAGTGTAAAAAAAACTTCACCAAAGCTTTCACAATAGTTTTAGTTTTTATATTTCTCAGAGGAATTGCCTCTGGAAATCTTGTAGATGCACACATGATGGTCAACAAGTATTGGTTGCCCGACTTGGTTTTAGGTAAAGGACCAACACAGTCTATCATTATTCTACTAAATGGTTCATCAAATGCAGGAATAGGTTGCAGATGAGCCTTAGGTATCTTCTGATTGGGTTTTCCTACCATTTGACAAGTGTGACAAGATCTGCAGTATTTAGAAACATCACTTTTGAGTTTCGGCCAATAAAAATGATTCAAGATCTTGTGATAAGTCTTACGGACTCCTAAATGACCAGCCAAAGGAGTTTCATGGGCTAGATTAAGAATTTCCTGTCTATATGACTTAGGAACAACAATTTGATAGCTCACTGACCACTCGTCACCAGCGGGTACATCAGGTGGTCTCCATTTCCTCATAAGGACCCCATTTTGCACAAAGTAACACACTGGAACTTGTGTGGCTTCAGTTTCACTAATAGCCCTCTGAAACAAACAAGATATCTCGGGATCTTGCTCCTGTTCAACGACAAGGGATTGTCGTTTGTCATCCTGATTAGAACAAAGAGAATGAGTTGCCAAAAGAGGATCACTGTGATCAATACCATTTGATTGATCAATACCTGAGGAAAAAGTGACCTCATCAAAAGACTGACCAATACATGTGTCAGCTAAAGGAATAATATCCTGATCAACATCACTCTCAAGAGCTCTTTTTGCCATAGCTCTAGTAACTGCACAAGCAGGGTACAAATCAGGGATTTCAGTTTCGACAGGATCAACTTTCTGATCCAAACAAGGCTTGTCAGTTACAAGTGGATTAACCACAACCTTATCTCCAGCTAGGTCATTGCCTAGTAATAAATGAACTCCCTCTATGGGTAAAGAAGTCACTGCCCCAACAGTCACAGGTCCAGAAACTAAGTCTGATGCCAAATTTACACAATGGAGAGGAACATTTACAAAGCCGCACTCTACTCCCTGAACAAGAACACTTTCACTTGAAGAAGACTCCTCAGACAAAGGCAAAGTACCTGATAATAAAAGACTCTGAGAAGCTCCAGTGTCCCTTAATATTTTAATTGGGATAGGTTTGGCAGAATCACCAATAAGTGATATAGAACCTTCTGACATGAATGGTTCATAAGCCTCCAAAATAGAATCAGACTGGGGTTTGTTTGACCCAACAAATGTATTGCTTTCAATACAAGACCGTGACCTTGACCTCGTAGAAATAAGAGCATTTGGAAAAGCTCTGTCTTTACTCTGCTGCTTATTTTTCAACTTGAAGCAATCAGAAATAACGTGCCATTTTGTTTTACAATAAGTGCACGTAGGAAGAGATAAGGATTTCTGATCAGTCTTATCAGATGTTTGATTCCTAACAGTTGTGCTGTTGTGAAATTTGGAAGTACTCGAATGAGATTGAAATGGTTTTTTACCAGAAAACTGCTGAGAGGACGACTTATTGCCAAATGAAATTTTGTGAGTCAAGGAATAATCATCAGCCATACGAGCAGCATTTTCCAAAGTTTCCACATTCTGCTCGTCAAGGTAGGTTTTAACATCACTATGGATACACCTCTTGAACTCTTCAATTAATACGAGCTGTCGGAGGTTATCATAACCTTGATCAACTTTCTTGGCTGAGCACCACCTATCAAATAGTTGTTCTTTATCCCTTGCAAATTCGACATGAGTTTGTCCAGTTTCTTTTCTACAATTCCTAAACCTTTGTCGATATGCCTCTGGTACCAACTCATAAGCTTTCAAGATGTACTCCTTAACCACATCATAATCAGTGCTTTGTTGTACTGACAGTGAAATGCAGACTTCACGAGCTTTGCCAATTAGTACACTTTGTAATAACAAAGTCCAATGCTCTCTGGGCCATTTCAAGTTTTCAGCTATTTTCTCGAAATGAAGAAAGTATTTATCTACTTCTTTTTCCTGAAAAGGGGGTCCTAACCTAATATCTCTAGTAACATCAAAACCTGAACTTGTGTTTAAAGGAGTGGAGTGTGCTCTGTTTGCCAGTTCTAATTCTCTTAATTTAAATTGCATTTCCCTTTCTTCTCTTTGCATCTGCATTTGTATTTGTCTCTCTTCTTTCTGCATTTGTATCTGCCTCTCTTCTTTCTCTCTCTCCATCTGTATCTGCCTATCTTCTTTCTCTCTCTCCATCTGTATCTGCCTCTCTTCTTTCTCTCTCTCCATCTGCCTCTCTTCTTTTTCTCTCTCTCTCTCTGAATCTGAAGCTTTGCCAACTCTAAATCCATCTGGTTCTTTAACTCTAATTCCCTTAATTTCCTGTCAGAACCAGATACAGGCTTTCTCTTCGAACTTAAAGCACTACTATCAAAATTTCCCTTTCCTACTAAATACTGAATTAAAATAATCTTTATCTCCTGTTTTGTCAATGATACTTTTGCCTCAGATAGACTGTATTTTCTGGCAAGCTCGAGCAACTCATCCTTTCTCATGCACTCTAACCCCTCCTGGGTATTCTTTGAAATGAAATTCTGAACATTAGATGCCATAGTAAATGCTTGTTGGTTTCACACACACAAAAAAATTTCTCTATTTAAAAATCTTTGCCAAAGACAAAAAAAAATTCTCTGAGACAAAATCAATATGAATTTTAAAGATAAATTTAATATCTCTAATATGCTTTAAAGAAATTCAATCCCGGATGACGAGCCGCCAATTTCTGTTGCGACTCTATGGTCTAAGAAAAATGTAACAGAAAGAAAGTGAAACCAACAAATCAAGTAAAAAATCAACAAGCAATTTATTACTAGATAATTAAAATGAAAAATCAAAAAGTCACTTACAGTAATGTGTTTTGAAATCCTAATAATCCAATAAGAATGATTGTTCTAATCACAAGTCCTAAATATAGAATGTTTAGAATTCACGGCTGTGTCCTTGAATGTTATTATGTGCCAATGGTCTCCAAAGTCCTGATGTACTAGAAATCTTGATGGGCTGGTGTCAAAATGAAGTATTCCAAAATCTTTGAATAAGTTCACATAAATTCCAAAATCATCAATTAAAAATCCAAAATCCAAAAGTTTGTGAGCACTGTTATAATCCAATGAATATTTAAAATAATTCCTCTCTTAGAATTTGGAATGAATTTTCACAACTGTAATAGCTCTTTACAAGACTGATGGTAATGTCAAAACTGAATAAATGTCCACCAAACATGGTATATATAAAGATTGGTCACATGACAGAATGTTCTAGAATGTGTGTCATCTTAATGGAATTTTACTTGTAAACAAAATTCAACCTTGACCTTCAAATTGAGAAAACATATTGATCAAAACAACCTAATTCAAGGACACTAGTTAAACATGTTTTTCCTGATAACATTAAGATTTAAGCAAATATTAAAGTGAAGAAATATTTATAATTTCCTAAAATATTTATAATATTATATAAACATCATACATAACACTTACTATAATTAATATCCACCATTTGTTGTAAATCCGGAGAAAAATCTATGCAAAGGAGTGTAAAGTTAGAAGAAGACAAATTTAGGCCCTTATCTGGACATTTTCTTATTAGAAAATTTATTGTTTCCAATCCAAATAGCCTTTGCTTTTGTTATGTTACATTTGAGTCCAGATAATAGAAATTAAATTGCAAGATATTCATAGTTGCTTTAAGATAATGTTGAGATCCATCAAGAAGAATAAAACCGTCATCGGCATACTGACCCAATTTATACTCACTGACATCAAAGATCAGTCCCCGTACATTCACATTTTGCTTTAAAGTTATAGCTAAAATCTCAACACCGATGATAAACAAATAAGGCGCAAGGGGATCTCCTTGACGACGTACTCTTTCAAGTCTAAAAAATGATGACATATTCCCATGATTTATAACACAACTTTTAAAGTTCGTACAAAACAGTTTAAACCACTTTCAAGCAGAATCATCAAAGTTAAAAGATTGAACAGCTTTTTCCACAAAGCTCCAGTTAATTGAGTCAAAGGCTTTTTCAAAGTCTATTAACAATAATAAACCATACCTATTTTCGTTCTCTAGTTGATCCATGATATCGTATAATAATCTGGTATTTTCTCCAATGAATCTAGCCTTCATATATCATTTTTGAGTAGCACTGATTATTGATGGAAGAACTTTTTTAATTCTAGCTGCAATGACTCCAGAAGCAATCTTATAGTCCTTTTCTTGGGATGTGTGCTTGGTCGAGGGGTTATGGAGGTTGGTGCGTGCAGGCAAAGTGATGGGTGCCGTAACTGGTGGACCCGGGTTCGAATCTCAGTAGAGTGTGAATTAAAATTCTCTAACCTGCATGATAATATTCTTTCTCGATATTTAAAAATTCACTTCATATTATACCGCATCCTTTTTACTCTGATTTGACTTTATTTATTTGGTTTTGAAACGCCTCTCATGTAAACTTTTGGTTGCTAATTTTTTGATAATTCTTTGTGATTAAATGATAAAATTGTAGATGGTAAAATTTTGCCCAGGAAAAATGCAGCATTGATTTTCCAATTCGGTCGCGTATGCACGATGTTTATACAGTCTTTGCATACATTTAATATAAGTGTTTAAATATCATTATGATGGCATCTACATTTACCTTTTTTTTTTTTTTCAAAGTCTCATAGACCAAGTTGTAGTCTTTTACATTATATTTGTTTATGTCGCTTCATAGAGTTTCCTGGAGATACAGGTTCAATCAACTTCATATGTTTAGATATTAACTCTTTTCATTTCTTCTGTGATACAATTTATTACTCTGCTAAACACTGAATAGATTGTAGTGACCTTATCTCATTTTCAATGTGTACTACTTTGATATTTGCTTGTGATGTCTTTGGATGTTTTTGGATGTACTTATTTCCTTCCTGTGGTGTATTACTTATAATGCATGTTTTCGCTCCTTCATTTTTTATTGCAACATTTTCCACACGTGTCACATTCTAGAAACTCGTTATGGTTCGAAACACGGAACATTTTCTTAATCATAAATACTGCTATTTACGTACTGTGCTTTATCGCTTACTTTGGAGGAGAGTAGTATATGTGGTATATGATCTCCAGAGGAGAGTTGTGTCTTTGACAAAGCATTTATTTAATGGCATAATTGTTTCAGTTGGTTCCCATCTGTTAAACGATTCATCATACTTTAGTCTTCAAGATTGTATCTACTTTGCATATGTCATTTTATTGGCCTAAATGATTCATCATACTTCTGTCTTCAAGATTGTATCTACTTTGCATATGTCATTTTATTGGCCTAAATGATTCATCATACTTCTGTCTTCAAGATTGTATCTACTTTGCATATGTCATTTTATTGGACGAATAGAGATAACTCTTTATCGTAAAACATGTCATCTATATCCTCTCCGTTTAAATCGTCCATTATGTAAACGAATGGATCAGCAAAATTTACTTACCTGATTTTAAATATTTTCTCGGTAAAGTTCTAAACTTAGCCATTTGCAAAGATCGTTTTGTATTTCAAAATTGGGATTTATTAATTTAGGCGTTTCATCTGCATCATTTGACAAGAAACCGAATAGTTAGATACATCATTTTGATCTGTTTTCTTCCTTATTTGCTTCAATAGGAGTCATGTCCATTGGTCTACGATGAATGTTACTGTATCTCTCAAATAAGTTTGGTAAACCTTTAACCCATTTTCTGATTTCATTTTGTGTAAAACATTTGCGTATAAACATTGTAGTCTTGAATGTTCTTTAAACCTTTTCACTACAGATTTAAAAACTTCTGTGTGTTGAAAAAGTTGAAAATATTCTATGCTTGTCGTTTGGATCAAAATCCCTAAATTTCATGTTCTTTTCCTTCATCAAACTGTATTTTCATGCATTATCTAAATGGATCGTGTATGTCATCTCTCGTTTTTGTTTTCTCTTTTTCTGTCCAAGCGTTGTTTGTAAGTCAGATATGCCTACCACCGATCATGTTCCGTTGTTACATTTTTCGTATGTTTGTAAGTTAGATATGCCTACCACCGATCATGTTCCATTGTTACATTTTTTGTATGTTTGTAAGTTAGATATGCCTACCACTGATCATGTTCCATTGCTGCATTATTCGTATGTTTGTAAGTCAGATATGCCTACCACTGATCATGTTCTATTGTTGTCTTTTTCGTATGTTTGTAAGTCAGATATGCCTACCACTGATCATGTTCCATTGTTGCATTTTTCGTATTATTGTAAGTCAGATATACCTTGCACTGACCATTCACGTTATTAACATAGATGTAGGGAAATCTTTTTTCTCGCTTGCTTGTGTAATGTGTAGGTAGACTGTTAAATTAACCTTTATGTCTATAGTATTTTATGTTCTCTAAGTCTCGTTTAATTTGTTCAAACAATTGATTGATATTTATGTAAGCAAGTGGACTTTCATGACTGTATTAAACTTGAGAGAGTGTGTGTTTGTGTCGGTTTCACAAATCAAGCAGAAATCATGAGGCACCATTCGTCAATCTTTCGTGCGTATACAAGCTATCTTCTGCAAAGATGCCTGTGCAACGTGACAAAATTATTATTTACACTAGATTTAGCTTGTAAGAGTTGCAAAAATGATATCGTAAAATATTGTTAAAAACGAAGAGAAATATGCTATTATTTTATTTTATTTTTTCACACGTAGAACATTTTTTAATTTAAAGTTTCTAAATTCTTTCACAAAACATTTGAAAACTGTCAGAAGCTTTGCAAATAGAGATTTGGAAAGTGTTAAAATGCTGTTGGTTATTTGATAACATAAATCAGAGGAAATATGAATTTTTCCTTGAAGCAAGTCGTCCGTGAGACCGAAATATTGCCTCCTGAAAAAATCCAAGTTGCTCACAGTTCTTAAGCCAGGTCAATAGAACTATTCCATAATCGTCTACAAAACATGTAATGTATGCGTTCTAAATTGCCTTGCCGCAAAAAAAATAAAAATAAAAATAAAATGAAGACAAACTTGTGGTTTTGGGTGTTTGTAAGCCATTATAAAAGCATGTGATTGGTAACATTAAAATGAGCTTGGAAAGTGCTGCTTCGTTGAAATAATTCTGTGTATCGTTGATTGATACTTAAACATTTGGAAGTGACATCAGAAGATCAGTACATAAGGATTTATTACAAATATTTATACTCTGCGTGTGTTCAATGTCACTAAAACTAGAATCTGCAGTGAAGTTTTATCATCCTTAGCCTTCTCTTAGTTATTAATCCTCTTTCCACCATCCATCGACCCCGAGTACATCTTGTCGGGTGAAATTTCAATTCCAGGACTGTTGTGAAAAACTGTAAAAGAATCTGATGACATTCAATACTATATGTCTGTAAGTTCAAGTTGCATTGATATGGAGTAGTTGCATTGATGTGGAGGTGTTGCATTGCTTTGATGTGGAGGAGTTGTATTGATGTGGAGTAGTTGCATTGATGTGGAGAAGTTGTATTGATGTGGAGTAGTTGAATTGATGTGGAGGAGTTGCATTGATGTGGAGGAGTTGCATTGATGTGGAGTAGTTGCATTCATGTGGAGGAGTTGCATTCATGTGGAGGAGCTGTTTGACATAATTAGGCAGTAATATGCGCATGGAAATACAGGATCGTGAATTATATGCCAAAAGCTTTGGCACAATATTCGACCCGCCATCAGCAAGATCACATATACGGTACTGGAAACATGCTTTATGAAAAACACAGCTTGAATAGATTATTATCGTATGAAACTATCGCAGAAACATTATTTTGCCGCAGTTGAAATCTTTCCAACGGTATTTTAAATAAAATTTGATCAAGGCCTGGTTCGTTCCTTTTTGTCTTTTTAGCTGCTATTTTGTACATTCCAATAACATCTGGCTTTCCCTCATGGTATGTTTGGAGAGAAATACTTAGAATCCGATTTGTTTACAGAATTGTTTTTCGTGTAACAACTATTTGATGATAAGGAATAAGTAGTAAACGAGAGGAAACTGATTTAAAATGGATGATCCCATTGATATTTGAAATAGATGATCGCATTGATATTTGAAATGGATGATCCCATTGATATTTGAAATGGATGATCCCATTTTGATATTTGAAATAGATGATTGCATTGATATTTGAAATAGATGATCCCATTGATATTTGAAATGGATAATCCCATTGATGTTTGAAATGGATGATCACATTGATATTTGAAATGGACGATCGCATTGATATTTCAAATGGATGATCGCATTGATATTTGAAATAGATGATCCCATTGATATTTGAAATAGATGATCCCATTAATATTTGAAATAGATGATCACATTGATATTTGAAATAGATGATCCCATTGATATTTGAAATGAATGATCGCATTGATATTTGAAATGAATGATCGCATTGATATTTGAAATGGATGATCGCATTGATATTTGAAATAGATGATCCCATTGATATTTGAAATGGACGATCGCATCGATATTTGAAATGGATGGTCGCATTGATGTTTGAAAAAGATGATCGCATTGATGTTTGAAATGAATGATAGCATTGATATTTGAAATAGATGATCGCATTGATATTTGAAATAGATGATCGCATTGATATTTGAAATGGATGATCCCATTGATATTTGAAATAGATGATCGCACTGATATTTGAAAAAGATGATCGCATTGATGTTTGAAATGAATGATAGCATTGATATTTGAAATAGATGATCGCATTGATATTTGAAATAGATGATCGCATTGATATTTGAAATGGATGATCCCATTGATATTTGAAATAGATGATCGCACTGATATTTGAAATAGATGATCACATTGATATTTGAAATAGATGATCCCATTGATATTTGAAATGAATGATCGCATTGATATTTGAAATGAATGATCGAATTGATATTTGAAATGAATGATCGCATTGATATTTGAAATAGATGATCGCATTGATATTTGAAATGGATGATCGCACTGATATTTGAAATGAATGATCGCATTGATATTTGAAATAGATGATCGCATTGATGTTTGAAATAGATGATCGCATTGATATTTGAAATGGATGATCGCATTGATATTTGAAATAGATGATCGCATTGATGTTTGAAATGGATGATCGCATTGATATTTGAAATAGATGATCGAATTGATGTTTCAAATGGATGATCGCATTGATATTTAAAATGGATGCGCATTGATGTTTGTGCCAGTTGAAGATATTGCTCGGTGCAGACAAACAGATAAAGCAACAAAATTTGTAAACATCCTAGTATAAATTCTAAATTTGTGTGGGGTGCCAATTTTCGTGAATTTCGTGGTTGCTACAGAGCATATATTTAAACACCCAACAAACAAAGGTCCTTTAATGACAATAAGAGGATTCCTTCCCCCATTCGAGGAAAATGTAATTTTTACCAAAACAACGAAAACATCGAATTCACGGTATGTAACAATCCATTTATGTATCTTTGTATGTATGCATGTATCTATATATGTATGTATCTATGTATGTATGCATGTATAAATCGTATCAGACCTTGTTATTGGTACTTCAATTTTCCCTTTGCCATTTGCAAGAGATTAATGGTATAAAGCTAGCAAAGTAATCGTTACAGCGTGAACCATTTAGATTCCAATTTCATTTGAAGAGACTGTAAAATAGCAATCTCGCACACTCATCTTGATGGAGATGACGTAGACAAATGAGTCTTTCACGCAAACCAGAACCTTACTTATTGACTGAACTATCATTTCCTCTTAGACACATTCCATCGTAGCACTGAAATATAGATCTTTTGTTGAATCCGCAATTTCATATTCCGCTTCAAAACATCAATCAGAGAAGATTACTTCCAATGAAACCGTATATTGAAAGTCTGATGGATTGGGTCCCGACTAAAACTCGAATGATTTTTTTTTCTTCATTTTTTTTCTCGTTTGATGGATAGAACAAAAGCTAAGATAATAACAATAAAAATAATAAAAATAATAATAATAATAATAATAATAATAATAATAATAATAATAATAAATCGAGTAAATTAAATTGGTATCTTTGTAATTGCATGCAAATACAAGTTTTTGACCCTATATTTTATTTTAATTTAACAGAAAAATTCTTACAACAGCATCTGTGTTTTATCGACGAAACCAGGATGTTGTTTCAATCGCACCAGCTTACGTCACAAGTGTGCGGAATACTTCAGGCGTTTTGGCAGTGGCTTTATGTGTCAGCCAATCGCAACAATTGGTAGAAGGGTTTGATGAAATTAGAGCCGCTCAGACAAGGAAACCAGCTGAGGAAAAGAGCTTCTACTTTAGTGCTGTTGATGCGCGACATCCTTATTGACTGCTTACAATATTATGGACAAAAACTTGCTATGAATCAGACGCCACCATCTTGAATAATACGTTCGATTCAAGGTTAGATTTTGCCTCTAATTTTGCTATAAGCAATGTTTTGCGAAAACAATATAGCACACCAAAGTAAAGTAGCAAATACTTATCTCAGCTTTTTTTATGAGAGACTCGTTTTTTTGTTGTTTTTTTTTTTTTTTTTTTTTGGGGGGGGGGGTTTATGAGAGGCTCTGATTATTCAAGTACTTCGACCGATTGTTTCAATCGGCTGAGATTTAAAGCTAACACAGAGCACAAGGTGGTCCAATTGCCCGTGTCACAGGATGGTGATATTGCGTGTGTGCTCTCTATTAAGTTCGCACGCGGAAAAATCCAAATGGTACCTTTATCTATTTAACACACAAAAATACAGTCAATTGTAGTTATAATAAAGGCACATTTATACTAGGTTTAAGACGTCGAGAAATAGTGATTGTTTAAGGCAGGTGTTTGCTTAATTCGGGTGACCTTCGAGGCAAGTTTGACTGTACTTATATGCGGTAAATCGATAAAGGTACCGTGCATTTTATTACTTCGACTTTCGGATGTTTTGTAAAACCACGTGTCTTCTACAATGAAAGACTGTATTGATTATTCTTGTCAGCATGCATGTATTTTACCGTTAAGTGATTTTGTACCGTTTAGACATGCGAGTTATTACAATGTTTGCTTTCCTTGTATGTGAAGACATAGGCACATGTTAGTCCTTGACATAGCATCCCTTTATGTCCCTTCTTGCCTATGCATTTTATTATATCTTTCCAAAGTTGATGCAGAACGGAACTTGAGCGATGAATTGTAGCTGCTTTAACAGTTGTGCTTGTTTTTGTGTTTGGTTGATGTTTAAAGGCACATCAACATATGAAAGGCTACATGGTGCTGAGGTCATGGCAGTAAATAGCCTTGCTCAGAGACACAAAATAGCAATCGACTCGTTAAAAGCTTCGGTAGAATTAAATGTGAATAATAACAACAGAATGCACTAAACACTAGTAGCAATTTATTTACTGTAAAAAGATTGTATTACCACATAAAGAGAAGTTTAGGAAAATTTTGTTGGAATATTTATTAACGTGAGAGATATCGAAACTGTCCTAAGACTAGTTCCTAAGAAATCGATGGATTGTGTGTGTGTGTGTGTCTGTGTGTGTGTGTCTGTGTGTGTGTCTGTGTGTCTGTGTCTGTGTGTGTCTGTGTGTGTGTGTGTGTAAATTTGAGTATGCCGCATACATTATACAACACCATCGAATATTGTGTTGTTTTTTGTTGTTTTCTTTGTACGAAAAACTCAATGAAGTCATCAAGTTTTAAAACTGTTCGGAAATACGCAATTAGTTAGATGTGCTCTTTTCTGTCTTTCAGTGGAGTAAATATTAGTCGTGAATTAGAGTTAAGTAGATTTCACAAAAACGAACGTCAAGAAATGTACAATTATGCGTCTATTTCGACCATGCACTTTCATAACCTCAGTAGAGTATGCAATTTCTGTATATATGTTCTATAGAAACAGCAATATTCATGTTATATATATATATATATATATATATATATATATATATATATATATATATATATATATATATATATATATATATATAACTTTTTTACCTCTACGACTAACTATATACGACCAAACAATATGGTCTAGGTATTTTTCTAAATTTTGTTATTAAAGATGAATTAATTAATTACGTTTAATATATCATAGCCTGTGTGTTAGAATTCCAGTTCTTTAAACCGGTGTAAGAATTCCAGCTCTTTAAACCGGTGTAAGGTTTCCAGCTCTTTAAACAGGTGTAAGAATTTCAGCTCTTTAAACCGGTGTAAGAATTCCAGCTCTTTAAACCGGTGTTAGAATTCCAGCTCTTTAAACCGGTGTTAGAATTCCAGCTCTTTAAACAGGTGTAAGAATTCCAGCTTTTTAAACCGATGTAAGAATTCCAGCTCTTTAAACCGGTGTAAATTTGTATTCCTGTTATTCTGGCCCTGAATCATTAAACAAATTTATTTTGCTTTTTAAAACTAAATGAAGTATGGCAAATACGCAGGTGGTAAGGTGTTCTTCTTTCCATGGATCACAAACTATAGGTAATTAGAATCAATAAAATTGAACCATGAAGGAATTTTTGTAAGTACACTTGAAATATAGGCTTATAATTGTATTGACATTCGAGAACACACTTTACAACTTATTAACCACACGCTTTTGGAAGAAAAGACTTGAATTATGTAACAGTTCTCGACAGAACATGTGTGTGTGTGTTCATAGTTTCATACAACACAGTGTTCATCGTTCAATATAGAGACTCAAAGCTTTGGGATATGATTGGGCGTGGTCGAAACTTTCTATATTTCTAACAAGTGATTGTGGTTATATCGACATCTACACAATCAGTTTTAACAAATTTAAGAAATAAATCCATGACATATTATTGCTCAAATAAATCATGACATATATTGCTTAAATAAATCCATGACATAATATCAAAGTTTATTGCTTAAATAGGAATACTGTTGTTACATTTTAAGGTATGCTAGATATACTTAAATGATAAATAATGACCTGTGAGAGAAAAATTAAAAACCTCTTCACAAAATGATAATGTTTATACATGTATTTGTTTAGGTTGTTACTTGTAACAAATGTTTTCCTTTCCTAAATATAAAGTTATGACTTGGAATAACATTATTAGGTTGTTACTATTAACAAAATGTTTCCTTTCCTAAATATAAAGCTATGACTTGGAATAACATTATTAAACGTTGTTACTTGTAACAAATGTTTTCCTTTCCTAAATATAAAGTTATGACTTGGAATAACATTATTAGGTTGTTTCTATTAACAAAATGTTTCCTTTCCTAAATATAAAGCTATGACTTGGAATAAAATTATTAGGTTGTTACTTGTAACAAATGTTTTCCTTTCATAAATATAAAGTTATGACTTGGAATAACATTATTAGGTTGTTACTATAAACAAAATGTTTCCTTTCCAAAATGTAAAGTTATGACTTGGAATAACATTATTAGTTTGTTACTATTAACAAAATGTTTTCTTTCCTAAATATAAAGTTATATGTAATAACAGTATTAGGTTGTTACTTGTAGCAAAATGTTTCCTTTCCAAAATGTAAAGTTATGACTTGGAATAGCATTATTTGTATATACTGTATAACATTTACCTTAATCGTTAATGGAATAGCCTTGTGCAAGAATAATGAACAGATATATAACATGGTAAATACATTTATTGCCTGAACTCTATTGGATTAGCTATGTCTGGAATTTTGTGACATGTTCAGAGCACTTCCATTTTCTCATCCTTATAACAGTTTAAATCACTGTATAATTTGGTCAAGGACTCAAACACCAGTCCTAGGCTTGCAGTTGGATATGTATATCTTAAAACAATAGGGCTACTACAACCAGATGCAATCTACTTGATGGTCTTGAACTGTGTATTATTATTTTGTACGGATTGGAAAATTACCCTTTGGTAAATCTATTTCCTTCTCCATCACTATAAAGCTTGAAGAACACTTAAACGTGGCGATTTAAGCATTAAACTTTCCAATAACATGGGACTACATGATATTCATTCATCGCTGTCAGAAAAACTATTAGGGATTTATTTTAAAGAGTATATACCACCTAGGGTTAGGCCATTGATAATAATAATAATAATAATAATAATAATAATAATAATAATAATAATAATAATAATAATAATAATAATAATAACAATAATAATAATAAAAATAATAACCTTTAATAAACATTTAACAGCAGTTTTACATTGTACAGATATTTAGATAATAAGTGGATATGTCTATGACTTGCGAGTAAATAATATAATGCAGGTAAAAAGACCCAATCAATTATGAAAATCAATACACATTAGTAAGTGAAATTGTAAGTTTTCTTATTTCCATTTTCTATAATAGAAGATTAAAATGAGAAGTGCAAATCGTTGTAAATGTACATTCCTTCTTTAATATGTAATTCCCCTTTTTGTGCTATATTTCAAAGCTATACTTTGGACAGAGAGCTAGTAAATGGACCTTATAGGCTAGATATATCTCATTAATAATTGTTGCCTAACACTGTGATTGATGTGTTACGACTAGGGGTAATGTAAGAAAAGAAAAGACTCAAACAAGATTTCAAGATTTAAAACACAAATATTTAATTTCCTAAAATATATAAATATTTCAACAAACAATAAAAGTGAAAGAATTAAAAATAACTTACAGTATAGAATATCCTTAAAAGTCCTAAATTGTTCTAATGTTCACAAATCCGGAAGTTAATCCAAATATCCCGAATGAAGAATATTCCGAATGAAAACACCACTGTGCTGATGTACTAACAAGAATCAGTTATATCCAAATATTATTAATTCCAAGTAATCCTTGTGAATATGGAATATCACACAAGTTCTAGAAATGTTTCCGATAATTCCAATTGAGCTGAATAATACTTAAATTTTAAGTAGCAGTACTAAATCCAGAATGTACTGTATAATATTATCTCTGAAGCAGAATATCACTCACAAAATGAGCTAATCTCGTTTATGACCTCTCAGGCGAAACGAACTATGAAAGAATGGCCAACGCTGCGATTACATTTTATTTTCGTGGCGCTCTCCAGTTTCGTACTTTGCATAGGGTTAGATTTTTAAGGAAAAAGAATTACCCAGGTTTTCCTCACTGGCTGTCCTGGCTATTTAAAAAAGACCTAGTATATTTTAGGTATTGTTAAAAGAACTTTGAATTCCCTTTATTTTGGTGCATGATTGATGGTGAAATTTGGGTTATAGAGTATACAGCTTGGTCTTACTTAAGCTGTGCGCCTCTAAAAAAACTGCTAGCTCCGCTTGGTCATTTTCACTTCCTGGACTTCAAAGGTAAATTTTAAAAAAAAGAGCAGATAACTTTTTGTACTTTTTAGATATTTTGATATTCATTCATAGAACTTTCAGAGACTGGTATTGTCTGCTCTGGCAAAATTCGTTTCCCTATTTTAATAACTGCTAAAAATAGTGCACTTTTGACTAATTCAGGCTGATTTTTCGAGTACTTTTAAGCGGCCATTTTGTCTGCCGTGTGCTTAGATCATGTCCAGTTTCCACAAGTACAATATGTAAAGAAATTTCAGCCACAGTACATGAAAATAACATAGAGGTATGCCAACATTCTCTCCATTGTGCATGTTGCAAATGCAAAATACTTCATCTTACACATGTCACTCTCTCAGAACCATGTATTATCTGTATACTGCGTTATTGAAATACAAATAAAACCCATTTCTTATTCCGTCTCAAATCAACACCTTAATATTACGATCTTACTATCTAACTTCTGGTCAACAAAATGAATCATTCTTGGAATGCGAAATCCAGGTCAGTTCAAGTGCAAATCGTACGCGCTAGATCACGTGACATGACTAATGCTTCAAACGATAATATTGATTTTCCCAGGACCAATGTACTGGGTCACATTGAAATTACCGTATATGTGTACTCTGCAAAACGACACCTATTAGACTATAATGCAGAGGTCATAAACTAATAAAACTATATCATTATTTTAAATAAATGATACATAATTCCGTAACAGATGACTCTAATAAAGTTTATTTTTGTTACTACTTCTACTTGAACCTGCAGAATATTTTTGCTACTCATTATTGCTAAAGAAACTATTTGATCCCCAAAAATTTAATCTCAGCGACAGACACTGATTTACTTTCGATTTCAAAAATTAAAATCCAATTGAAACAGTGATGAGTCGTCTTAGGACGGCCAAGATAAGCTCTGTGGTGTCCTGCTGTCTCGAAATTCACTATGAAAGTTATGAGTGCAACACCAAGTAATGTTACTTAATTCATATTTGATGCTGGTGTTTATGTAGAATGGCGTATAAGATCTAAATTAGATAGGCGTGTGTAGTATTTTGCCACAAAACAGGGTTTACAACTATGATCAATGGCATTTATGGCTTTATACTAACTGAAATTAATCTGGTAGTCTAGATAGCGGAATCGTTCTGAAGGCACACTGGCGACAAGCAATAAGTAAGAACTGAAAATCTTCTTCAAGTAAATAACTTTGAGACAGAATTCCGTATCAGCAGGTAAGGCAAGTTATGTATCTATAAGTAGCTGACAAGTTATGTTGCCCGACAGGATACAACTCTCTCTCTCTCTCTCTCTCTATCTCTCTCTCTCTCTTTCTATATATATATATGTATATATAATGTCTGGTTAGATACGCCGGGCATCATAATTTGCCTTACCTACGATTTTGCTGCTGTAATCACATACTGAAAATGAGACGCGTTTGGAATATTAACATATTGTTGTACCACGAGCACAGTAGCGTTTTTTCCAAAAATACCGCTGAATTACTTTCATCTTACGATTATTGACATTCCAACACGCGTCCTGATCATAGAACTACACATTCGCTTTCAAATGCATAACTTTTCTTCAATGCCATTTTTAATTTTTTTTCACATTATAATGAAACATAATAGAAACATACTAGACAACGCCTCTTAAAACATAAATAGGGAAATAAAACTTTCTTTTAAAATAACATTTGGTAAAATAAAAATAGTAGACATTTGGCATTTGCTAGAATACAAAAAGTAGAAATTTGGCATTTGCTATAATACAAATAGTAGATATTTGGCATTTGCTAGAATACAAATAGATATTTGGCATTTGCTAGAATACAAACAGTAGACATTTGGCATTTGCTATAATACAAATAGTAGACATTTGGCATTTGCTAGAATACAAATAGTAGATATTTGACATTTGCTAGAATACAAATAGTAGATATTTGGCATTTGCTAGAATGCAAATAGTAGATATTTGGCATTTGCTAGAATACAAATAGTAGATATTTGGCATTGCTAGAATACAAATAGTGGACATTTGGCATTTGCTAGAATACAAGTAGTAGACATTTGGCATTTGCTAAAATACAAATAGTAGATATTTGGTATTTGCTAGAATACAAATAGTAGATATTTGGCATTTGCTAGAATACAAATAGTAGACATTTGGCATTTGCTAAAATACAAATTGTAGACATTTGGCATTTGCTAGAATACAAATAGTAGACATTTGGCATTTCCTAGAAAACAAAATAGTAGACATTTCGTATTTGCTAGAATACAAATAGTTGACATTTGGCATTTGCTAAAATACAAATAGTAGACATTTGGCATTTGCTGGAATACAAATAGTAGACATTTGGCATTTGCTAGAATACAAATAGTATACATTTGGCATTTGAAAAGCGTCATGGTTCATACCGAAGATATTACAGAAACAAAAAACCCATAAAGTTGTTTTCATACTTCTCTTAGTACAAATGTTGTAGTGTTTTGTCTTGGTACAAATGTTGTAGTATTTTCTCTTGGTACAAATGTTGCAGTATTACTAACACTTGTCTTGGTACAAATGTTGTGGTATTTTGTCTTGGTACAAATGTTGTAGTATTTTGTCTTGGTACAAATGTTGTAGTATTTTGTCTTGGTACAAATGTTGTACTATTTTGTCTTGGTACAAATGTTCTACTTTTTTGTCTTGGTACAAGTGTTGTACTATTTTTTCTTGGTACAAATGTTGTACTATTTGTCTTGGTACAAATGGTGTACTATTTTGTCTTGGTACAAATGTTGTACTATTTTGTCTTGGTACAAATGTTGTAGTATTTTATCTTGGTACAAATGTTGTAGTATTACTAACACTTGTCTTGGTACTAATGTTATGGTATTTTGTCTTGGTACAAGTGTTGTACTATTTTGTCTTGGTAAAAATGTTGTACTATTTTGTCTTGGTAAAAATGTTGTACTATTTTGTCTTGGTACAAGTGTTATAGTATTTTGTCTTGGTACAAATGTTGTAATATTTTGTCTTGGTAAAAATGTTGTAATATTTTGTCTTGGTACAAATGTTGTAATATTTTGTCTTGGTACGAGTGTTGTAGTATTTTGTCTTGGTAAAAATGTTGTAATATTTTGTCTTGGTACAAGTGTTGTACTATTTTGTCTTGGTACAAATGGTGTACTATTTTGTCTTGTTACAAATGTTGCAGTATTACTAACACTTGTCTTGGTACAAGTGTTGTAGTATTTTGTCTTGGTTCAAGTGTTGTAGTGTTTTGTCTTGGTACAAATGTGGTACTATTTTGTCTTGAATACAAGTGTTGTAGTATTTTGTCTTGGTACAAATATTGTAGTATTTTGTCTTGGTACAAATGTTGTAGTATTTTGTCTTGGTACAAATGTTGCAGTATTACTAACACTTGTCTTGGGACAAATGTTGTAGTATTTTGTCTTGGTACAAATGTTGTAGTATTTTGTCTTGGTACAAATGTTGTACTATTTTGTCTTGGTACAAATGTTCTACTTTTTTGTCTTGGTACAAGTGTTGTACTATTTTTTCTTGGTACAAATGTTGTACTATTTGTCTTGGTACAAATGGTGTACTATTTTGTCTTGGTACAAATGTTATACTATTTTGTCTTGGTACAAATGTTGTAGTATTTTATCTTGGTACAAATGTTGTAGTATTACTAACACTTGTCTTGGTACTAATGTTATGGTATTTTGTCTTGGTACAAGTGTTGTACTATTTTGTCTTGGTAAAAATGTTGTACTATTTTGTCTTGGTAAAAATGTTGTACTATTTTGTCTTGGTACAAATGGTGTACTATTTTGTCTTGGTACAAATGTGGTACTATTTTGTCTTGGGTACAAGTGTTGTACTAATTTGTCTTGGTACAAGTGTTGTAGTGTTTTGTCTTGGTACAAATGTGGTACTATTTTGTCTTGGGTACACGTGTTGTAGTATTTTGTCTTGGTACAAATATTGTAGTATTTTGTCTTGGTACAAATGTTGCAGTATTACTAACACTTGTCTTGGGACAAATGTTGTAGTATTTTGTCTTGGTACAAATTTTGTAGTATTTTGTCTTGGTACAAATGTTGTAGTATTTTGTCTTGTTACAAATGTTGTACTGTTTTGTCTTGGTACAAATATTGTACTATTTGTCTTGGTATAAATGCTGTACTATTTTGTCTTGGTACAAATGTTGTACTATTTTGTCTTGGTACAAATGTTGTAGTATTTTGTCTTGGTACAAATGTTGTAGTATTACTAACATTTGTCTTGTTACTAATGTTATGGTTTTTTGTCTTGGTACAAGTGTTGTAGTATTTTGTCTTGGTACAAGTGTTGTACTATTTTGTCTTGGTAAAAATTTTGCACTATTTTGTCTTGGTAAAAATGTTGTACTATTTTGTCTTGGTACAAATGGTGTACTATTTTGTCTTGGTACAAATGTTGTAATATTTTGTCTTGGTAAAAATGTTGTAATATTTTTGTCTTGGTACAAGTGTTGTAGTATTTTGTCTTGGTGCAAATGTTGTAATATATTTTCTTGGTAAAAATGTTGTAATATTTTGTCTTGGTACAAATGTTGTAATATTTTGTCTTGGTACAAGTGTTGTAGTATTTTGTCTTGGTACAAATGTTGTAATATTTTGTCTTGGTACAAGTGTTGTACTATTTTTTCTTGGTACAAATGGTGTACTATTTTGTCTTATTACAAATGTTGTAATATTTTGTTTTGGTACAAGTGTTGTAGTATTTTGTCTTGGTACAAGTGTTGTAGTGTTTTGTCTTGGTACAAATGTGGTACTATTTTGTCTTGAGTACAAGTGTTGTAGTATTACTAAAACTTATCTTCGTACAAATGTTGTAGTATTTTGTCTTGGTACAAATGTTGTAGTATTTTGTCTTGGTACAAATGTTGTAGTATTTTGTCTTGGTACAAATGTTGTAGTATTTTGTCTTGGTACAAATGTTGTAGTATTTTGTCTTGGTACAAATGTTGTAGTATTACTAAAACTTGTCTTGGTACAAATGTTGCAGTATTACTAACAATTTTCTTGGTAAAAATGTTGTAGTATTACTAACACCTTATCGCAGACGATAATTTTTGTCCTCATATATTCTTTATAAACAAAGTAACAAAATTCAAGAATTCGTTGAAATTGCCATAGAAATAGTGATTGATGACATACTATTTTGCCTTACAATTAATAATAAAACCTCAAAAATAATTTTGTCTAAAGTTGGTTATATTCAAGTTTCTTTTTATATTTTCCTTCACTGAGACACTGTTGTCAAGTAATTTAATTGCGATAGATATATAGACATTGCATAACAAGTGTGTGTTGAAGAGCCAGTAAAGAAATAAAATAAATAAAAATAAATGTAGAAGAATTTTGTTTACTTCAGCATTAACATTTGTCAGAGTCAAACATGCATGAAGTCAATATCCGTCGTGCTTAGAAACATTAATTTCAAATGTACTCTGGCAATATAACTAGAAGCTATCATTGTTTGTTTGACCAAGTTGCATTATGCTCCCAATCAAAATCAACTGACAATATCCCGTTATTAATCAAGTTTGCATAAAAATGGAGCTGTTCCAAAATAAAGAAGAAAGTAGATCTTTACTATAAATGACACTTTCATTCAGTTGATTAGACATATGACCTGGTGGGTTTCTCTCTTATTATTAACTTCTTTGAAAAGAGATAGCAAGAAAGGAATCATCTTGCTTCTAAATATAGATAAATATCGACTCCAATATCAACCCTAACGACGAATGACATTTGTAAATAGTATGCATCTAATTCCGTCAGCCTTATAAGGTACCGTCTATACTCGCTTATAAGTCGAGTAAAACTGCAAACTGCACAGACCCAGATCTGCCGTCGCATACTACGCCGGAAGATCTGCGTCCATGCCGTTTGTTAGGAGTAATCAATAGAACAAACAACAAAGACCCTGATCATCCGGCGCATTATGTGATTGCAGATCATTGACTACATTGTTTGCGATGGCAGATCATTGTCTACGTTGTTTGCCGTTGGACTCGATTTTTAAAAGTGTAGATAAGGTATGATTTCCACTTTATGGAAGAAAAAATTGGACAAGGACATTTTTTTCTTTTAGGCTAAAGTGTTCATAGAAGACCGACTAATTGACATACTCATGAAAGGATTTAAGATTTAGCATTTATTTTGGGTAAAATAATTTAATTAAAGTAATGTAGAAATACCACAGCTGTCTATTCTATTATCCATCTGTCAACAATTCAATGACTATTCAGAAAGTTAAAAGTACAGGGCCAGAAGTTTAAAATGCAGCCATACACATTCACTGTTATATATTTTCCTTGTCCTATTTCACAAAAACACACATTGACCCTGTGCGTCTTCGCGAAGTGATACTTTTCTGGGAAAAAGATGAAAGAATTTAAGGGTAGTCATATCGAGAAAGTCATAAGCTGAAAAGAAAGGAATAATTATATCTTTAAATCATTATACAGAGTGCTGTCTAAAGTTCGATACAAAGTAAAGTCTTACTATATTAATTCTAAGTTATTATTTTATAAAGGCAAATAATACATTCAAGCTAAGACTCCTGGTATATGAACATTCTCATTGTCGTGGGTTTTTTCTGTGCGCTTTAAATGTATCCAATATTTATGTCCTTTACGACATAGCTATGGCAGTTTCAGAATGAAGAATAACATAGAGCTTGCCATTTTGAGTATAACTTGGTATTTTAAAAGCGTTAAAATGATTTTCATATTCCACAGTTTGATAGTACAGTAGTTATATTGGACACTGGATGGGGGGGGGTAGATTTGGGCCACTATGGGGAAATTTGGAGGAGGTCGATGTACTATGGGGGATAAATTTGGGCCTCTACGAGAGAAACTTTGTGCGCTGAGGATGTATTAAAATGTAATATGATGGGCCACTTTAGGTTGAAAAGGTGGGCTACAAAGTGAGTGAATGAAACTTGAATAGGTTGGGCTACTGGGGGAGTGGAGGCCCTCCCCAAGATTGGGTCACTATGGGACCAAGACAGAGACACGCACATATATAGACGTATAGACTGTCGAACAATCACCTAATGACAAACACCCGTATTGACAGACTAACACACGTCCTTACAGACTAACATCCACATTTAAAGACTAACACACACCCTTTTCAACTAATGTCTAGGGGGTAATTGGTATGATATCGTATGATGACTAACACTCATACGTACAAACCAACTCTTACAAACAAACTGATGAGCCAAGGGGACGGGACTATCATATGGTATTTTATGATATCACACACACACACACATACACACACACACGCACACACACAATAAGATGGCAATGATAATTAGTACACTTTTTTCTGCAATACGTCGGTGATCTTGAAAAGGACCGTTGGGTGGGACCCTGAGAAAGGCCGTTTTAACGGTCAAGACAGCTGCACCTCCCAGACGGTCTTAATAGCACCAACACCTGATCAACCACTTGTCTCGGGACCAGGCGCTGACCCAAGCCGAAAACCTAAAGCACGACTCGTTGGCTTCGGCCTCCCAATTCTGCTGTTTAGCTTGGCATTGGTAATCCTACTATTGCTCTTGCTGCTTTTGTTCTTCATTCTTAATATCCTTCTCCTGTCGCTCTGTCTTCCGTCGTTGGTGTCGAGCTAGCCATTCTTGGAAGGCGGTTCTGGTTTGTTCTGTCCTCTGCCTATCCTCCTTCTGTCTCTCTTTTTCATCCAATCTGATTTCCCGTGCTAGTCGGAAACGAATTTGTCCTCTCTGGATTTACCACTTTTTGTGTGGTAGGAGGTTCCCTACCAGGCCCAGGAGGGTCGCTACCCTGTCCATATGTCTCAAGGCGGTATTACCTTTCTCTCTGAAGTTCACCTTGACTAGTCAACAATGAATGCAAAGAGTGGCAAAATTGTTGCCTCACATGCTTGACGGAAAACATCCTTTAAATTGGTGTTATGTCTAATATTTTGTTAATATGTTAAGAGAACTTCCATTTTTCTGATCCTTAGCATAGTTTAAACCTCTGTATGTTTTGGCATGGATCACATACACCAGTCGTAGACTTGCCATTTCACTATTATATCTTATATAATATGGAGATGCAATATGCTTGATGGTTTAGACCAATGTATTCTCATTTTGTATGGAACGAAAAATTACGCTTTAATAAATCTATTTTCTTCTCTAGCACAATAATGTATGAAGAAGTTTTAAAAATGGCAGGTTAAGCATTGAAATTTCCATCAATATAGGACTACATGATGTAAATTTATCACTGCCAGAAAAACTCTTCTAACCTTTTCATCACTGTACTGAGCATTTGCGGTTTAGTGGCTTTTGGTGGGTTTTCTGACTTGTAATTATCTCTGCGGGTTATGTCATTTATAATAATAGTAGCGTTTAGCAAATATATACTGTCTTCCACTGTACGGTCATCTGGATAAATAAAGGGACACGGCTATGACTTTAGAGAAAAAATTTGATGTAGATAAAAATTTAATTATGAAGGCGTATTGTTTTCGTTTTCTATAATTAAAGAAAAAAGTGGGAAGAACAAATCGATGCCAAATGTACTTTACGTCCTTTAATATGCAATTCCTTTTTCGCCCAAATTGTCTCGTATTTAAATGCTGTTTTGGACAGAGAACTGTCTCGTATTTAAATGCTGTTTTGGACAGAGAACTAGTAAATAGACCACATAAGCTACATATATATATATATATATATATATATATATATATATATATATATATATATATATATAGAGAGAGAGAGAGAGAGAGAGAGAGAGAGAGAATTCTTTACCATTGCTCTTATGAACGATATAATATTTCTTCTTGTTACTAGTTTGAAAATATAAATCTTTCGCTTGAACGCGCAGAATAATTTTGTTACTCAATATTGTAAAGGAAAGTATATCTTCGAATAATCAACACATAACAACAGACACGGATTTACTTTCAATTTCCAAAATTAAAATCTAATTTAATCTGGGATGAGTCGGCCTAAAGTAGCCAAGATAAGTCCAGAGGTATACCACTATCTTACCAATCCCTACTTTATGAAACTTAGGAGTGAAACTCCAAGTAATGCTGGTTAATTCAAATAAGATACTGGTGTTTATGTAGGATTGCGTGTAAGATCTGAATCAAATACGAGTATGTTGTAATTTACGTGTAAGATCTGAATCAAATACCAGTATGCGGTAATTTAGCATAAAATAAACTATCGTTCTATGATCAGTAGCTTTATGACTTTATGATAACTGAAATGAATCTAATCATCTAGACAGAGAGCACTTTTTCAAGGCAGACAGGCGGAAATCAATCAGTAAGAACGACATATAATTGAAGAACGGTTCTTCAAGTAAATGAGCTTGTTGGATACGTCGAGCAACAGAAGTTGCCTTAACTATAATTTTTCTACAATAATCACCGCATCGCGGTTTATTAATATTAGAATCAGATACATTTGGAATATTAAAATAATAATCTTCCACAAGCACAGTATGTGCAAGCAAAGTCTTTTTTTAAACAATACATCTGAAGAAAAAAACCTTTGCATTTATGATTATTCACATTCCATCGTGTGGTCTCGAGAAGAAGAACCGCAAACTTTCCTCTTTCAATTACAAAACCTTTTTCGAATGCCGTGTATAAATATTTCAGATTATAAATAAAAGAAAATTGGCCGTGCCTCTTAAAACATAAATAAGGAAATAAAACTTTCTATGAAAATCAAAAATTAATCAAATAAAAATATTAGAAATATAGAAATTAAAAGCGTAATGGCCTGTACTGAAGATATGAGAGAAACAAAAACTCAAACGCAAAGTTCATTTTACAGTTGTCTTGGTAAAGCTGTTGTCGTAATTGCAAAGACTTTAGTACAAATTATACTTTTTGCTCTGTAGTATTCAAAAACAAATTATAGCATCTGATGATTCTTTGAAAATGACTCAATAAATATTGACTGATGTGAAAATATTCTATGTTACGATTTACAGTAAATAATGCTGTTTATAGTTGGTTTTATTCAAGTTTTTTTTCACGGGTTCCTTCTCTGATACAATGTAGTTAAGTAATTTAATTGCTATATGTATTGATATAATCGCTACCGGTATTGATATATTCGCTATATACATTGATATAATCGCATAGGTACTGATATAATCGCTATAGGTATTGATATAATAGGTACATGTATTGATATTATCGCTATAGGTATTGATATAATAGGTACATGTATTGATATTATCGCTATAGGTATTGATATAATAGGTACATGTATTGATATTATCGCTATAGGTATTGATATAATAGGTACATGTATTGATATTATCGCTATAGGTATTGATATAATAGGTACATGTATTGATATTATCGCTATAGGTATTGATATAATTGTATAATAATTATGTTTAAGAGTCAGTAACAAAAATAAGTCGAAGTATAGGTAGAAGAAAATATTTTCTTCTCTTCGTAAATTAACATTTGTGAGAGTCATTAACATTAATCATTAAAATTTGTGAGAGTCATTAGCATTCATCATTAACATTTGTGAGAGTCAAGTATGCATGAAGGGAATGCAGGTCGTGCTTAAAAACATCCGTTTCAAAGGTACTCTGGCAATATCACTAGAGTCCATAATTGTTTTTTTGACCAAGTATCATTATATTCATAATCAAAACCAATCGAAAATATCCCGTTCTTATTAAGTTTGCATAGAAATGAAGCTGTTACGAAATAGTGAAGATAGCATATCTTTAATGTAAATGACACTTTCACAGAATTGATCAGAGCTATGACCTGGCGGTTTTTTCCTCTTATTATTAACTTCTCTGAAAACAGTTAGCGATAATTGATTCGAATTGCTTGTATGAATTGATACATATTGAATCCAGTATCAGGCTAATGATGAATTCACGTACATATATACAAACACAAATATAGAGAAGTTGGCAACATTGAATAATATTTCTGTTTCTAGATATATGAGTGGCCCTGAAAAGAGACGTTGGGTTGGCATTAAGCAGGGCCTTTTTATCTTGAAGAGCGTTAATGTCCGCACCTCCAAGACTGAGCTCCACATTCAGAGCATTTATTTTCCCCACATATCCTGTCGCCATGTATCAACCGCGACTGACAAGGTAAAGTGTGAATAATTATCATTATATCCCAATCTTCTACCCTGGGGATTAACTCTTCTGGTGGTGACTGTTGCTGTTGTTGCTGCAGGTTGCAATGCTTGGAACAGCTAACACTGCTCCTCACTGAGTGTTGCTGCTAAACAAAATGATATATAACATAATAGCCAATAAACCATTACATATATATATATATATATATATATATATATATATATATACATATATATATATATATATATATATATATATATATATATATATATATATGTAGAGAGAGAGAGAGAGAGAGAGACACACATCAACAATTTTTTAATAAGCTCCGCTTAATCAGTCATCAACAACAGATGGGCGGTCCTTCCTCTTTGTGTGCAATATTTTAATTCTCAAATCAATACAAATGCAAAGACACAAAATTAAACATGAAGGTATTACAAGGTTGAAAACGTTGATATGTGAGGCATGGGTTCCAACCACATTTATATTTTTTCATGTTTCTATAGAAACAGGATCCAAAACGAGTCAGTAAATGTTCTAAAGAGAATCCAAGACTTCACTGATGAAGAAAATACACGCAAGTATTGACTGAGTTGTTTTTCCTTAGAGACTCATTGCTTTTTTGCACTGAATGTCTACAATTGTCCTTAACACTATAATTCCATATTGCTCAACGACAAAAATTAATGGATTTAGATACTTTTATTAAGACAAATGATGAAAATGCGTGGTAGAAGTTCTTGGCTCAATCATCAAAATCTTGGATAGATGATGCCGACTATCCATGGAGTAATTTGTTCAAAACGCATATATATATGTAGAATTTTCGAAACTCGTGTATGTACATGATCACCATTTTCTGAATACTGTAACTATGTTTTTTTGGATTTAATAGTAACAGTTTTTGTTGAATTTCAGGATACTATTCGTTTTAGAAATAGGCATGAAAAATGTTCAAATGGTCGGAAGACATTCCAGAAAATGGACCGTTTAGAGAAGCACATTCAGAATCTACCTCCTGAACTGCGTACAGATACAGTGGTGCTCAGCCATTAAGGTTGATCAAGATTACGATAACCTCAAACAGCTCGTATTAATTGAAAAGTTCAAGAAGTTCATCCATCTTGATGTCAAGACCTATCTTGATGAGCAAGAAGTGAAGACTTTGGAAAATGCTGCTCGCATGGCTGATGATTATTCCTTAACTCACAAAGTTCCATTTGTCAGTAAGTCTACCTCTCAGCAGGGTTTGGGAAAAAAAAACATCGCAGTCATCTCTTCCTATGTGATTTACTGTAAAAAGAAAGGACGTGTCATTTCGGATTGCTACAGGTTGAAAAGTAAGCAACAGAATAAAAACAAAGCTATTCCAAATGTTCTTATTTCAAAGAGGTCAAGGTCATGGTCTTGTATTGAAAGCAATACATTTGTGGGTTCAAACAAACTCTAGTCTGATTCTATTTTGGAGACTGATGAACCATTCATGTCAGAAGGCACTTATTGGTGATTCTGCCAAACCTATCCCTATCAAAATATTAAGGGACCCAATAGCTTCTCAGAGTCTTTTGTTATCAACTACTTTGCCTTTGTCTGAGAATTCTTCTTCTAGTGAAAGCGTTTTATTCAGGGATTGGAGTGCGGCTTTGTAACTGTTCCTCTCCATTTGGTCAATTTAGCATCAGACTTAGAATCCGGACCCGTGACTGTTGGGGCAGTGACTTCTTTACCTATAGAAGGTATTCATTTGCTACTAGGCAATGAGCTAGCTGGAGATAAGGTCATGGTTAATCAACTTGTAACTGACAAGCTTTGTTTGGATCAAAGAGTTGATCCTATTGAGATTGAAATCCCTGATTTGTATCCTGCTTGTGCAGGTACCAGAGCTATGGCAAAAAGAGCTCTTGAAAATGATGTTGATCTGGAAATTATTCCTTTATCTGATACATTTATTGGTAATTCTTTTGATGAGGTCACTGTTTTTCCTGGTATTGATCAATCAATAGGTATTGATCACAATGATCCTCTTTTTACTACTCATTCTCTCTATTCTAATCAGGGTGACAAAAGACAATCACTCGTTGTCTTACAGGAACAAGATCCTGAGATCTCCAGTTTGTTTCAGAGGGCTATTAGTAAAACTGAAGCCACACAAGTCCCAGAGTGTTACTTTGTGAAAAACGGGGTCCTTCTGAGAACATGGAGACAACACCTAAGATACCCGCTGATAACGAGTGGTCAGTAAGCTATCAAATTGTCATTCCGAGGCCATATCGACATAATATTCTTAGTCTAGCCCATGGAACTCCCTTAGCTGGTCATTTAGGAATCAGTAAGACTTATCGCCAGATCTTGAATAATTTGTATTGGCCGAAACTTAAACGTGATGTTTGTAAATACTGCAGATCTTGTCAGAATTGTCAAATGGTAGGAAAACCCAATCAAAGGACACCTAAGGCTCATCTGTAGCATATTCCTGCATTTGACGAACCATTTAGCAGAATAATGGTAGATTGTGTCGGTCCCTTACTTAATACCAAGTCAAGCAACCAATACTTGTTGACCATAATGTGTGCGTCTACAAGATTTCCAGATGTAATTCCTTTACGAAATATTAAAACTAAAACTATTGTGAAAGCTTTGGCGACGTTATTTTTACACTTGTTGACCCTCCCAAATCTGTCCAGTCTGATCAAGGGTCATGTTTTATGTATGGAATTTTCCAACAAGTTATGCATGAATTAGACATCCAGCAGTTTAAATCTCCTGCCTATCACCCTGAAAGTCACGGAGCCTTGGAAAGATTTCATCAAACTTTAAAGACTATGAATCGGTCATATTGCATTAATCTTCTTGACTATGTCTCTGATTTTAAATATAAGTTGTCAAAGGCTTGTGAAGTAGCTAAAGCTAATCTTTACTCAACTCAGTCAAAATTGAAATTAAGGGATGACAGAAATACACAGGAAAGGAGTTTTAAGCCTGGTAATAAAGTTCTGGCTCTCTTTCCAATACCTCAAAATCCTCTTAGGGCTAAATTTTATGGTCCTTATACAGTTGAAAAGTAAATGACTTAAATTATATCACTAACACTCCTGGGAGGAGGAAACAGACACAACTTTGTCACATAAATATGTTAAAGGATTATTTTGACAGAGAATAGCACAGTTAATTATTCAATCAATTAAAATGTACATGTCCCACACAGTGAGGATGTTAACGATGGAATGGAATCTGACAGTGGTGACTTTGGTTTAATCAAACTTCAGAATTCAGAAATATTTAACAAGCTGGATCAGAAATTGTCACATCTACAACAAAGGGAAAGGAGTGAACTACAACAGCTTTTACAGGAGTATAAGCACTTGTTTCCTGATGTTCCAACACGAACAAAAAATCCACCATGACGTTGATATTGTAGATTCTGCACCCGTGAAACAGCATCCTATAGGATGAATCTTCTCAAGCAGAAATATGTGAAAAAAGAAATTCAATATTTATTGGATAATGATTTTATTGAACCAAGTAAAAGTAAATGGAGTTCACCATTTATTCTTGTGCCTAAACCAGATAATACATTCCGCATGTGTACTGACTATAGAAAAGTCAACAGTGTCACCAAAATGGATGCATTTCCAATGCCAAGAATAAATGATTGCATTGATAACATTGGAAATGCGAAATATGTCACCAAGTTTGACCTTTTAAAAGGATTCTGGCAAATTCCACTGACGGAAAGAGCAAAATAAATTTCTGCGGTTGCAATTCCAGATGGGTTTGGTTTCATTAGTATAATGTGATGTATTTTGGAATGAAACATTCTCTGGGAATATTTCAACGTCTTATGAACATGCTAACATCTGGTCTAGATAATTGCGACGCGTACATCGATGACGTCATTATCTACAACGACACCTGGGAAGATAACTTTGAAACCATTCAGAAAGTCTTCAATCGGCTCAGTGATCCAAATTTGACGGTTAATTTATGCAAAAGGGAGTTTTGCCATGTTTATGTCACATGTTTAGGACATATTGTGGGACAAAGTCAAGTTACACCTGTAGAAGCTAAGGTAAAGGCGATCTGAATTCCCGGTGCCTGGTAGTAAACATCAACTGATGCGATTCTTGGATATGGCTGGATATTATCGGAAATTTTGCTCTAATTTTTCCATTATTGCTGAACCTCTGAGAAATTTGTTGAGTAAAAATCCAAGTTTCATTGGTGCGACAAATGTCAGGGATCTTTTGACAAATTGGAGTCCATACCAGAGTGTGCACCAGTTCTTTCAGCACCAAATTTCAGCAAGTTATTTAAAATGTCTGTTGATGCAAGTGATGTAGGGGTTGGTGTAGTATTTATTCAGAAAGATAAAAATGGTGTGGATCATCCAGTGTGCTATTTTTCTAAAATAAAGAAAAATTTAAAAATTAAAAAAATAAAAATAAAAAAATATTGTTGGACAACGAAGAATGAATGTTTGGGTTTGCTATTAGCTTAAATATGTTCAAGCCTATGTCATCAACACAGACAATATTCATCGAGCAGGAACCCGTTGGGTAGCCGTCTACTTTCCCAGCGATCACAATTTGAAATATTTTTATTCTTATGGATTACCTCCTCTGGAAGACGGTGTCATTGACTTTATGAGAATAAATGCTGTATCAACTCGATTCAGTAATGTGAGACTACAAGGATCAGATTCCATGGTGTGTGGACAATATCGTGTGTATTTTCTTCGTCAACGCAGTCTTGGATTTCCCTTAGGACATTTAGTGACTTGTTTTGATCGTGAGTACTCTAGAAATGATTATAAAATAGAAAGATGTTTTTGTGAACATTATGGCTACCTCTTTTCTTTAGCTCAGAAACGACGTGGGCATCGATGTCAAAATGACAGTGCCTTAGATCATTGAAAGTCAAGTTTGACTTCATAACGCTGTCAACCCTGTAAATACGTTCATGTTTAAAACTTTGTCAGTTTTGTGTTCCTGTTTGAGTTGGTGAAACTTCTTATTATTATTAAACATATGATTTTGAAACAAACGGTTTTGATTTGTTTATTTGTTAAAAACAAATTGCATTGACATGCTCTTTCACATTTCTATCTATCTATCTTGGTCATGTTTTCTTTCACGTCAGCGTACCAAATCGGAAAGATGTTTTCCTTCATGTGCGTGTTTTTCCCATATAAAGCGGTGCGTTCGCCAGATTTGACATCTACTCCTGTTTTTGAATGATAGTGTGTGTATGTTTCATTCCCTTCTTTTACATCCTAGTACTCTTATGTCATAGTAGGTTTGTGTGTATGTAAGTATAATGTGTACAAAGCACTCCTACCTTTTTCGTCGGTTAGTAAGTGTGTGGGGTCTTGATCACTACGACAGCGTGTTGGATAGTGATCAAAAAGTGGGTGTTGGATAGTAATCAAAAAGTTTGTTTTTAATAGTAATCAAAACGTGGGTGTTGGCTAGTAAAGGTGGTGTGTTGGATAGCATGTCTGTGTGATTTCATCCCCTTCTTTTACATCATACCCTTTTCGTCTGATAGTAGGGTAGAGATTCTTAGACACTACACAAGGCGTTTTGGATAGTGTGTATGAGGTGTTGGATAGTAACAAAAAAGTGGATGTTGGATAGTAATCAAAATATGGATGTTGGATAGTATATCAAAATATGAGTGTTGGAGAGTACCCAAAACGTGTGTGTTGGATAGTAATCAGAAAGTATGTGTTAGATAGTACTAAAAAAAGTGAGTGTTGGATGGTATGTCCGTGTGATTTCATCCCTTTCTGTTACATCATTCCCTTTTCGTCTGATAGTAGATGTGGGGTTTTTAGACACTATACAAGGCGTTTTGGATAGTGTGTATGGGGTGTTGGATAGTAAACAATTAAGTAAATGGATAGTAGATAACTAAATGTTGCATAGTAGATAACTAAGTAATTGTATAGTAGATAACATTTCCCAAGTTAAATTCTCGTAGACTGACATAAACTTTCGACTCTTTAAAGCAATACTTTCTACTCGTTTTTTCTTATTTTAAATCGACGTAGACTCTTATAAGTGTTGGATTGTAATCAAAAAGTGGTTGCTGGATAGTATAGGTGGTGTGTTGGATAGTAATCAAAGAGCGGTTGCTGGATCGTAGGGTGTGTGTTTGGATTGTAATCAAAAAGCGGGTGCTGGATTGTAGGGTGCATGTTTGGGTTGTAATCAAACGTGGATGCTGGATGTGTTGGATTTTAATTAAAAAGAAGGTGCTGGATATTATATATGTTGTGTTGGATTGTAAATACAAATTTGAACATTACACTTTTCCTTAAGCCCCAGACTGCCTCATTTAACCCTAAATTTCTAGGGCAGTCTGGGGCACAGATAAATACTATGTTAAATTCCCCTTATGCCCCATATTCCCCTTATGCCCCAGAGAGGCTCATCCTATGTTCAATTCCCTTATGTCACCAAGGGGCTCCTAATGTAAACCTATGGACTAATGTTAATGCCTTGTGTGCCCTTAGGCTCATATTACTACTCTTTAAGCAATAAGTTACCCAATTTACACGGAATTTACCGAAGACTAAATGAAAAAGTGGAATATATTTTAAATGGCAGAGACTAAAATTAATACTAAAATTCCGAACGTGAAACAAAATTTGGATGTGACTGCAAAACAAATTACGAACTGTAACAAAAACTCCAAAATTTGTAAAACAAAATTCCAAAACAAATAAAAAGAAGTGCAAACAGAGGTTTGCAAATATAATACAAAAGTTAAAAGAAAAATTAAAATTTTTTAAAAGTTACAAATGATCCTGGAATATTACAGATTTAAACAGAAACGGGTTAAATTAAAAGACATAAGCAAAAAATAAAAAAGAAAAAAAGATAACTTAAAAATACTATGACAAAAATTATAGAAGCTATATGAAAAAATTGTATATATAAATTAAAAGAAATTTAAAAGAAATGAAAAACAAAAAGATACTTAAAATTTTAAAACAAAAATACAATATACTTTTTTTTTAAAGACAATTAAAAAATAATAAATTGTAGATAGAACAAGTTTGCAAACAACAAAAATTTTAAAAAAATAAAACATTTCAAGTTAAAGATACAAATTTTAGAAATTGCTATTTTAAAAACAATTAGCAAATAAAAATATAAAATAGTTTAAAATTAAAATATTTAAAAAATTAAGAACCAAAAATTACAGAAAAAAAAAATTTAAGACAAATTAAAAATAGAGATACAAATTTGTAAATATAAAAATTGAGGAAATTTCAGAAAAAAATAAGAGAAGATAAAAAAAATTTAAAGTAAATATTTAAAAATAGTTAGCAAGAACAAGCGTTGAAAAACAAATACCAATTTTAAGACAAAATTGAAAAAATATAAAGAAAATTTACAAGAAAGCAAAATTTAACAACAAATTGATTTATAAAACACTCCAACCTTTACTCATCAACAGAGTCTCCCTGACCAACAGACATCTTTACTGACTAGCGCATATCCTTACTGACCAACACAAATCTTCACTGACCAATACTCGCCACTACTGACCTAGAATCACACATATAAATTCATGTGTAAGGGGGATGTAAAGTATGTGGATCGTTATGGGAACTAACACACATTCTTACCGACCTAAACACGTTCTTAAAGACAAACACCCACACATACAAGCAAACGGAAGAGGAAAAGTAGAGTTATGTGATGGTCACTATCACATAGGATTAAAATTTAACACTCGTCCTTACAAAAAAAATGGATGAGAGAATGTAGGGAATATGTAATGGTCACTTACACACCTATTTACCATTCAGCACCCACACATACAAATGAAATGGATGGGGGAAATGGTAGTTATGTGACTGTTACAAATACACATAATTAAAATCCAACACCACCCATTACAAGCAAACAGAGGAGATAAAGTGGATAGGTGAGGGTCACTTGCATCTACGTATTGACAAACAAGCACACATTATTCTCAACAAACAAACAAACAAACAAACACATTAATATTAACAAACAAGCAAACATATCCTACAAACAATCAAGCAAACATCTCTATTAACAAGCAAGCAAACAAACACACATCCTTACATACAAACAAGCAAGGAGTAGGAAACTATTTTTGGGGGAATGCATACATCATAAATACATGGATGCATACATACAAACAAACATACAATCATATATACCAAACGGTGTAAGGGGGTTGGTTCGAGCACTAAGATACAATCATATATACCAAACGGGGTAAGGGAGTGGGTACGAGCACTAAGTAATACACCCACATACATACAAACATATATACATATATCACACTAGCCATTGACGGGAATTGAGTCATGGATGAAAACAGAAAACAAAAATAAAAGCGAAAAGATTTAAACGTTGCAAAGAAATTTAAAATTAAAAATTGTAACAAATCAACTGTAAAATTTAACATAAATTACAAATTGTAATCATTTTTATTTTTTTACAAATTAAAATTTTTTAAAAAGTAAAATTGTGTACAATTTATTATAAGTATTTAACAATTGCAAAACATAATTACATTTTTAAAACTCTTAAAGTTGTAAACAAAAATATACGTTTAAATTAAATTAAAAATTACACAATTTAAAAACTAAACTTAAAACGCCCCTCCCTCTCCCTCTCCCTCTCTTGATTTGTCTAATGGTGTGTGTGATGATATAAAGGTGTATTTGTATTCGATCCGGTTTTGCCTTTCACAGCTTTAGGCGAATGCGACAAGATTGTTACACTTTATCAAAACGCAAGGTCATAATTTTCTTAACTTGACGCAAAGCTTTATGTTTTTTTTTTTTGTGTTTTTTTTTTTTGTTGTTTTTTATTTCACATAGGGAGCTGCATTGTCTGTTTGTGTTTGTTTAAAACAGCAAAGCCAAAATACATTGTTCATGTACATCGTGTGTCTGTACTTGTCAATAAAATTAATAATTGTATCCGTAGCTGATGAAAAAGGGAACGTTAATATTGCCAACGCAGTCGCTTTTTATATATGAGTGAATTGATGAAAAAACGAACGAATGAATTCATGAACAAAGACAAAATACCTATTCAAAGTAGTGAGAGAGAGAGAGAGAGAGAGAGAGAGAGAGAGAGAGAGAGAGAGAGAGAGCAAGAATGAGTAGTAGATTACAATCTAATAAAACTGTATACATTATCACCAGCATCACCATGACCGCGAGAGTCAAGATCACCCATGAGTGAAGATCGTACTGTAGCACCCTAGACTTATTTTCTTATCTAACCTGCGAGCAACTTTTTTTTCTGTCCCACACACATGTAGAAGTTGACTTCGATTAAATGTCGAACGACAGTATACGCTTACTTACACTGTTATATTCAAGGATTGTAAGTTTGAAGTTCCCCGAGAAAAATTGGCTGCGTTTATCATTGACTTATTGAATATATGTTTCTTCAAGTTGAAACGACAGTTTCAGACCAAAGCAATGAACAAGTTTCTTGTCTGTGTTTTATGACAAAATATTTAAATAGCAAATACCTCGGTACACTACTAAAACGATACTCAACAAATAATTCACTTCCAACAACGCTTGCAAATAATTTATACTAGTAATACTAATCAAATAAATAAAGCTGTGTGAATCTAGACACACGGAAAGAAAATTACATTATACGTAAGATTTTTTGTTGTTGTAATATCATTCAGTTTTCACCTTTACAACATTTAAAACTAAAAAACAAATTCATACAGAAACCTTTTTTGACGAGCTCGTAGAACATAGTTTTTGTAGATACAGTTTTGTTTCTACAATACAGTTATATTCCCGTTACTGTCATACAGACTGAGTTTATTCCTTAAAATGACATCCCATGACATTTTCACATAGGGCTACAATGTTACCCACAATATTAAACATAAAGAAAGTTTTAACATGAAATTCCTATTGTGCCCAAAGTAACCCACATTGTTAATCTTATAGATGTTGTTATGCATGATGATTATATTTTTAACTTTTGTCTAAAATAGTAAGTTGTATAATTATTTGAAAATGCATACTTAACTTTTCTCCAGGTGTTTACATAGTATTTCGCAATGTCCTGTTGTAAGATGTGTCAGGTAGGCAAGTATTTTCTATTAGAATTACTCATATTCTGATGTGATATGGGTCAGGTATACGTGTGTGTGTGTGTGTGTGTCTATATATATATACATATATATATATATATATATATACATACATACACACATATTTTGATAAATATTTTAATTCTTATTCTAAAATTTCTGTTCTAAAGATCAGTCTGAATTTACAGTTGTGTTATTGAAATCAGGTATAATTTGAGAGAAATTATTTATTTACAATATTCATTGGAATTACTAAAGTGCTTATTGATTTTTGGAATAATACATGATTTTGGGATCTATGCGAACTTATTCAAGTACATTCTGGATTACATCTTTGTGGTACATCAGGACATTCAAGGCTATTGGAATTAATTCGGAACATTCTATTATTTTGGACTCGTGATTAGGACATTTAGGATTATTTGGAATTTAACTCACAAAATGTAAGTGTCTTTTGAATTTTCACTTCAATCATCTGGAAATAAATTGCTTGTTGATTTTACTTGACTTCATTCTTTCTGTTACATATTTTAAGACCTAGAGTCGTAGCAATGTTTTAACATTATATTCCTCTTGTATCCATAAAGACACAGTTTCAAAATGACAGCGTAATGTTAAATTATCCTTGTGTCCATAGTGTAATACCCCATGCTAACAATACTCTTGTGGCCAGAATGGCCCACAATGTTAAATCTTTGGACCATATTAACATTAAATTCCCCTTGTACTCAGAGTGGCCCTCAAAGTTAATCCTATGGATGTTTTTCACATTAAATTGCCCACGTGTCCAGAACGGCTACAATGTTAATCATATACATGTTTTCAATATTAAATTCACTTTGTGCCCATAGGGATATTTTTTTTGTGCCCATACCGCCCTATAACTACCAACTTCAAAGTGTTGACCTTATTCTGACACTGACAAAATAAATATGTAAGATCAAAAATATCTTCAGTAGGGAATACTTTGGACATAAACTCAAATATTCAGTTTCTAGGTTTATGGTAGTAATTATCTTGAGTGGCCCTTGTTGAACTCAGAAACAAGCAATTATCTTGTGTGGCCTTTTTGGTACTCAGAAACAAATAATTATTGTACTCAGAAACAATTAATTATGTTGTGTGGCCCTTTTGGTACTCAGAAACAAGTTATTATTTTGTGTGGCCCTTTTGGTACTCAGAAACAAGTAATTATTGCGTGTGGCATTTGTTGTATTCAGAAACAAGTAATTATTTTGTGTGGCCCCTTTGCTACTCAGAAACAAGTAATTATTGTACTCAGAAACAAGTAATTATTTTGTGTGGCCCTTTTGGTACTCAGAACCAAATAAAAATTACAGATCTTTTGTCCTATCCGATTCTACTTCAAATACAAGTTAGACATGGAACAATACGAACAGGAAATCCACTCATTTGTACAATTAATTAATTTGGAAATAAATTAAGCTTATGTTTGAAACTCTATAAAAATATAGCTAGCAAAGGCTTGAGTCTACAACGCATACTTAAATAGACAGATCATGGTGCTCCATGTTCCAGCTAAGTATCTCTGCTAAATGTTGACTATTACCTTGATATCGGTCTCCCATTAGAGTTCAGACAAGCGATTGCTAGTCATGCATGTTCCGCTCATAAATTAATGATTGAAAGTGGAAGACACAATACAATACCAGTAAAAACAATTATGTTCAATATGTGATGCCTTACAAATAGAAAATGACTATCGTACTGTCACGGTTTGTTGATTTTATTAGGATTTAAGATACAAGCTTTTCCAATCGTTCTATAAATATGATCCTACAGAAGAAAAGCTTTATTCACTTCTGCAGATTAAAAAGGCCGATATTATTGGAAATTTATCTTTACTTTATCATGCTTTTCAAAATAGAAAATTTGTCTTAGAAACTTGACTAATCTGATACATTCCAACAGTAATGTTAATAGACGCGTATTTCCTGAATTTGACAATTGTGTGATTATACTTTTTGAACGCAATATTTTTTAATATTGGTAAAGATATACTTCTATGTTTTGCATACATTTCACTAGAAGGATTTCAAGTATATGACGAATTTGAAAAGAAACATTGTGTTAAGCTGTTCTAACCATACTTACTGAGAGAAAGCTCACTTTTACCAGATACACTACTGCTTTGGACAAGTGATTTTACCAGATGTACTACTGCTTTGGACAGGCGATTTTACCAGCTATACTACTGTTTGGGCAGGCGATTTTACCAGATGTACTACTGTTTTGGACAAGCGATTTTACCAGATGTACTACTGTTTTGGACAGGCGATTTTACCAGATGCACTACTGTTTTGGACAGGTGATTTTACAAAATGTACTACTGTTTTGAACAGGCGATTTTGCCAGATGTACTACCGTTTTGGACAGTCGGTTTTAACCAGATGTACTACCGTTTTGGACAGGCGATTTTACCAGATGTACAACTGTTTTGGACAGGCGATTTTACCAGATGCACTACTGTTTTAAACAGGCGATTTTACCAGATGCACTACTGTTTTGGACAGGCGATTTTACCAGATGGTATACTGTTTTGGACAGGCGATTTTAATCCAAGAATTAGAGATTTCTTAGACTTTATCCCTGATTATGAATTAGATTTTATTTTTCGTCATGTACTGTATGAAAGTGATTCATTGTCAGTACCAAGAAAAAGTAAAGATTGTAAGAGATATAACAATCCTTTGTACATATGTGTTGTACATCGGTAATACACGTTTTAAATGGCAGATTGCATGACGATTTTGATGGCAATTTTGCATGTTTAGCTAACGGAGGTATCAGCATTGTAGACTACATGGTTGCTTATTCAAAACTTTACCAGTTTATATCATACTTCCACATTGAGGAACGAGACGAAAGCGGCGCACTTTCCGTTAAAATGCACTTTAAGTTTTCCTTGTAAAATTTCAGCGGCAAATTCGAACAATGATTAACAGGGTGGTTTTTCTGAACACTTAAGATATATTTTAAAAGATGAGTTCTAGGAACTGTTTTTGTCCCACTGGTGTGTTCACAGATATATATGCATTGATTAATCAAAAGATGGATGAGTTTGTAAGTGTGTTTTTGAATTTGTTTTATACGTCTGCAGATTTTTAAAGTTTGAGCCAGTTTCTTCTACAAAAAGATAATTTCAACATTTATGGTGTGATACTGAGTGTAAAAATAGTAACAATGAGAAAAAGTTATTGCGTTGTTTAAGGGCAACAAATTCTCCAGTTAATCTGGAGTTGTATAAGTGTGAAACAAAATAAATATATTTGCGAAGTTAAGAAATACAAATATCAAGAAAAACAAAGGAGCTTGCTTGTTTTTACTAGAGATAATCCACAAATGTTTTGAAGAACGCTTAGATCACCTGGTATTAGGACTTATATTAGCACATCTAACATATCTGGCTCAAAGTGGTATAATTATTTTAAGAATCTAGCATATCTGGCTCAGCGTAATAAAATTATTTTAGGAATCTAACATATCTGGCTCAGAGTGGCATAATTAGTTTAAGAATCTAACATATCTGGGTCAGTGTGGTATAATTATTTTAAGAATCTAGCATATCTGGCTCAGAGTGGTATCATTATTTTAAGAATCTAAGTACATTCCGATGAAATTGCTGCTGACAGAAATGAGGAGTAAGGGATATATGTCATGATATTCGAAATGAGCCTTTATCTACACAGGACATTTGCGTGAAAGTCAAGAATCTGCAATTAATGTGACGCATCTAAACTTCTGATACTGTAAAACCACTAGCAAGATTGACAGTATCACACGTTTGTATTTGCTGTGCACCTACCATATCAAGATCTTCATATAAAGGGTTGTATTTGCTGTGCACCTAATACATCAAAATCTTCATATAAAGGGTTTTAAAATTCCCCTTACACGTTTATATTTGCTATGAACCTACCACATCAAAATCTTCATATAAAGAGTTTAGAAATTCCCCTTACACGTTTCTATTTGCTATGCACCTACCACATCAAAATCTTCATATAAAGGGTTGTATTTGCTGTGCACCTACCATATCAAGATCTTCATATAAAGGGTTGTATTTGCTGTGCACCTAATACATCAAAATCTTCATATAAAGGGTTTTAAAATTCCCCTTACACGTTTCTATTTGCTATGAACCTACCACATCAAAATCTTCATACAAAGAGTTTAGAAATTCCCCTTACACGTTTCTATTTGCTATGCACCTACCATTTCAAAATCTTCATACCAAGGGTTGTATTTGCTGTGCACCTACCACGTCAAAATCTTCATATCAAGGGTTGTATTTGATATCCACCTACGACATCAAAATCTTTATATCAAGGGTTGTATTTGCTGTGCACCCACCACATCAAAATCTCCATATCAAGGGTTGTATTTGTTGTGCATCTAACACATCAAAATCTCCATATCAAGGGTTGTATTTGTTGTGCATCTACCACATCAAAATCTTCATATAAAGGGTTGTATTTGCTGTGCACCTAATACATCAAAATCTTCATATAAAGGGTTGTATTTGCTGTGCACCTACCACATCAAAATCTTCATATAAAGGATTGTATTTGCTGTGCATCTACCACATCAAAATCTTCATATAAAGGGTTGTATTTGCTGTGCACCTAATACATCAAAATCTTCATATAAAGAGTTTAGAAATTCCCTTTACACGTTTCTATTTGCTATGCACCTACCACATCAAAATCTTCATATAAAATCGTTGTATTTGCTGTGCACCTACCACATTAACATCTTCATATCAAGGGTTGTATTTGCTGTGCACCTACAACAACAAAATCTTCATACAAAGCGTTTAGAAATTCTTTCACTTCAAAACATTCACCATCTTAAACCATTTTTTCGCTTATTTTAATAATGAAGATTTTATCGTAGAAAAATGGACAAAACACGGGGAAAATAATTAGGATATATTGATGACACAAATAGTAATAACTCTTACATGCTCTGGGGGGAAAAAAACTAGTATTGAACATAGCTGTTGCAAAAGGAACGTACAAAGACACCTTGTAAAACATTAACTGAAAAAAAATAATTGGAAAAAATCTATTAGACACAAATCAAAAAGACATATGAAATTTATTTTTTTTCATGCTAGAGGTCTCTAAAATTTCCAGTCATTGTCATATGTTGTGATTTATATCATAACATTACTGATTAGCAGATTTCTTCCTATCGACAACTTAGTTTACAAAATGAAATGAAAGATGATTACATAACTTAAAATGGTATCAGAAACTTCACTATTTTCTGTCATTCAAGTTGTGATTGCCTCTGTCTGCACTGAGTGCTAGTTTAATAACTGTCAAATATATCGATTTCAAAAAGTAATAGAAAGTAAAGAATCTTAAAATACTGAAATAAATGCTTAATACATATAAATGTAATGGTTGTTTTGTGGTTAATGCATTTCTGCCTTGAACCATAATTGTTACAATAGTTGCGTTGTTATTTCAGGAGTAACTGCTTACCATGCAGGAAAGTCTCAGACTGAAGATAGACTAAGCAATACTATTCAAAATCTCCTCAATGACACAGTTAACCAACTTTAATGATTGAACTTTTTGTCATATGATTTGTTATTTCATCTCTAGGAGGCATTTTATCATTTATTGATATGTTTCCACGGAAGATCATATATCTTGTGTTTCACAAGTGGAAACATCCCATAGGTTATTTGGAATTAAACAAATCAAATGATGAAAATTTGATGAAATGAACAATATAGAGATCATCCCATTGGTTATTTGGAATTAAGCAAATCGAATGATGAACATCGAATGAAATGAATAATACAGAGGTCATCTTGACTGACACCTTCAGGTTTAGTGATGTTTAGCCAACTCGGCAGATGTCAACTGTTGGAACACAAAGTAGTTTCAAAGTTTGTATCTGATTTAATGTTGTCCTAATGTTTTATACAATTCTACTTCACCATGGTATTTTGTTTCTCGTATTCATTCACGTGCTCTCTGCTTTCTTTTCTTTACATCTTATTTACTTTTTGCCGTATTCTTTATTGTGTTCTTTATTTTTCTCTTTTCACAGTTTTGTTGTTGCATGCTTTATTACACGATTTTCAATAACGCGTGTTGCATGCATTATTACACGATTTTCACTGTTTTGTTGTTGCATGCTTTATTACACAATTTTCACTGTTTTGTTGTTGCATGCTTTATTGCACGATTCTCAATAACGCGGCATTTTGAATTCAGTTATGTTTTTCATTTCATCCCAGTCTTTACATACCTTTGTATTTCAAAGTAACTTTATATTTTTCATTTCATCCCAGTCTGTACATACATTTGTATTTCAAAGTAACTTTATATTTTTCATTTCATCCCAGTCTGTACATACCTTTGTATTTCAAAGTAATAACGCTACATGTTGAATTCAGTTATGTTTTTCATTTCATCCCAGTCTGTACATAACTTTGTATTTCAAAGTAATAACGCTACATGTTGAATTCAGTTATGTTTTTCATTTCATCCCATACTTTACATACCTTTGTATTTCAAAGTAATAACGCTGTATGTTGAGTGCAGTTATGTTTTTCATTTAATCCCAGTCTGTACATACCTTTGTATTTCAAAGTAACTTTCACTACACAAAGTCAGATTATAAGTCAGTTTATAAGTAACGATCTAACCTTACAAATTTCCTCGCAAATAAGTGGAAGATGAACATGACAAGAAGTAAGATGAATGTAAGTTTAGCATTGAATCTAAAAAGGCTCCCACAAGTGAAGGAGAATTTTTAGATTCAGTGCTAGACTTACATTCATCTTGCTTCTTGTCATGTTCATCTTCCAAAATATCCATGTAGTGTTGAACATGGCAGGCAACTTGGAAAACGCTCACAATAATTCAAAAAGGCCAAAGCTGAAAGTTCAAAAAAATAAAATTAAAATTTTTTTTTTTAAAAATGTAATATAGCTCTCCATTCTGGTCTGCAGATGCAATGCTATTTATCTAGCTATAAAGGTTGCCTTAAGGCAAGACACGAAAATAATAGAATAAACACAAATATTCTTTTTTCCACATTGATATAAGCCTTTTTCATAATCCATTCAGGAACATATGCCTGTGAGTTTCATCTGAGCAGTTGATACGTATCTCTATGCAGTGTTAAATATTCAATCCTGTCAAATATACATCTTGTACTTTCACGCAATTCCCTGTGTTAATTTGGTATTCAAAATGTCTAACAAACTTACTGTAACATTATCCATGACACCTCTGTTCATTAGTATTTCAGGACCAATTTTAGATTATGGAGTATCAGATGCGTTCCAAAATGCACCGCAGTGGTCCAGAAAATAGTACAAACACATTTCGGAAAATAAATTTTTGGAAGCGATGACCCTAGTTACAAAACTTCTCCGCAAAGATCTGCACGCTTTCAGTGACGCAACATTCTCTCCTCCCCAATCGGGCTGGCAGACACTGAGAAAAGACGTTTTAACAAACGCACTAGCAATCCCCACCATCACCAATCACACTTACTAATAGGTTTACCCCAGTTTCCTTTATCGACACATCCTGAATTTTGAATATCACAGCCTGCTACTAGCAAATCGTTTTCTACAGGAACTGATAACAAACACTTGAAACACGAGACTGCAGCTACATATACTCAGCACTGGTACACTATTTACAGCTAAATACACTCAGCGCTACATACAATAAGCATTGATACACTATCACACTACACTATTTACACTACACTATTTAGTGTAAAACGATTTACAGCGACATACACTCATCACTGGTACACTATTTACAGCTACATATACTCAGCACTATTACACTATTTACAGCTACATACACTCGGCACTGGTGCACTTTTTACAGCTACATACACTCAGTACTGGTACACTATTTACAGCTACATACACGCAGCATTTGTACACTATTTACAGCTACATACACTCATCAGTACTGGTACACTATTTACAGATATATACACTCAGCATTGGTACACTATGTACAGCAGCTACATACACTCAGCACTGGTGAACTATTCACAGCTACATACACTCAGCGCTACTTACACTAAGCATTAGTACACTATTTACAGCTACATACACTCAGCACTGGGACACTATTTACAGCTACATACACTCAGCACTGGTACACTAGTTGCAGCTACATACACTCAAAACTGGTGCACTATTTACAGCTGAATACACTCAGTACTGGTGCACTACTTACAGCTACATACACTCAGCACTGGTGCACTATTTGCAGCTACATACACTCAGCACTGGTACACTATTTACAGCTGCATACGCTTGGCACCGGCACACTATTTACAGCTACATACACTCAGCACTGGTGCACTATTTACAGCTACATGCACTCAGCACTGATACACTATTTACAGCTACATACACTAGGCACTGGTGCACTTTTTACAGCTACATACACTCAGCACTGGTGCACTATTTACAGCTACATACACTCAGCACTGGTACACTATTTACAGCTGCATACGCTTCGCACCGGCACACTATTTACAGCTACATACACTCAGCACTGTTGCACTATTTACAGCTACATGCACTCAGCACTGGTATACTATTTACAGCTACATACACTGAGCGCCACATACACTCAGCATTGGTATACTATTTACAGCTAAATACATTTCTCACTGGTACACTATTTACAGCTACATACACTCAGCACTGGTACACTATTTACAGCTATATACACTCAGCATTGGTACACTATGTACAGCAGCTACATACACTCAGCACTGGTGCACTATTCACAGCTACATACACTCTGCGCTACATACACTAAGCATTAGTACACTATTTACAGCTACATACACTCAGCACTGGGACACTATTTACAGCTACATACACTCAGCACTGGTACACTAGTTGCAGCTACATACACTCGAGACTGGTGCACTATTTACAGCTGAATACACTCAGTACTGGTGCACTACTTACAGCTACATACACTCAGCACTGGTGCACTATATACAGCTACATGCACTCAGCACTGGTACACTATTTACAGCTACATACACTAGGCACTGGTGCACTTTTTACAGCTACATACACTCAGTACTTGTACACTATTTACAGCGACATACACTCAGCATTACTACACTCTTTACAGCTACATACACTCGGCACTGGTACACTATTTACAGCTACAGACATTCATCACTTGTACACTATTTACAGCTACATACACTCAGCACTGATGCACTATTAACAGCTACATACACTCAGCGCTACATACACTCAGCATTGTTATACTATTTACAGCTACATACACTTCTCACTGGTACACATTTTACAGATGCATACACTCAGCACTGGTGCGCTATTTACAGTTACATACACTGAGCGCTACACTCAGCATTGGTATACTATTTACAGCTAAATACATTTCTCACTGGTACACTATTTACAGCTACATACACTCAGCACTGATGCACTATTAACAGCTACATGCACTCAGCGCTACATACACTCAGCATTGTTATACTATTTACAGCTACATACACTTCTCACTGGTACACTATTTACAGATGCATACACTCATCACTGGTACAATATTTACAGCTACATACACTCAGCACTGGTGCACTATTTACAGCTACATACACTCAGCGCCACATACACTAAGCATTAGTATACTATTTACAGCTACATACACTCAGCACTGGTACACTAGTTACAGCTACATACACTCAAAACTGGTGCACTATTTACAGCTGCATACACTCAGTACTGGTGCACTTCTTACAGCTACATACACTCAGCACTGGTGCACTATTTACAGCTACATACACTCAGCACTGGTACACTATTTACAGCTACATACACTCAGCACTGGTACACTATTTACAACTACATACACTGAGCACTGGTACACTAGTTACAGCTACATACACTCAAAACTGGTACACTATTTACAGTTACATACACTCAGCACTGGTGCACTACTTACAGCTACATACACTCAGCACTGTTGCACTATGTACAGCTACATGCACTCAGTACTGGTGCACTTTTTACAGCAGCTACATACACTCAGTACTGGTACACTATTTACAGCTACATACACTCAGCACTGGTACACTATTTACAGCTACATACAATCAGCACTGGTACACTATTTACAGCTACATACACTCAGCACTGGTACCCTATTTACAGGTTTGTAATCCGCACTCGGAACTTCAGCGATCAATCTTTCCAAACGTCACGATCTGACTTCCGCGGAGCACGGTTTACTTTCAAGATGTCTAAACGTTTTACCATGAGCAGAAAATGTAGATACTTTGAATGAGGATATAATATATTTTGAAAAGCATTTATCGGTAAGATTTCATTACAATTATTTAGCAACTAAAACATGAAATAAGCAGCCTCGTGAATTCAGATTCAAAACAAATCCGTTTGGCTGCCTGCTTCTGTACCGGAGGTCGTTTGGAATTGCATTCATAACATGTGAAACAAAAGCATCGCAGGCGTTTTTGTTCAGAGATGAAACCTTAGTAAATCAGAAATTAAGGCGTTGCAAACAATTTATCCCAAAACAAATCTTTGGTAATAAAGAAATCAGATAAGGGAAATGACTCCGTTGTCACGGACCGAGATCAGTATATTTTGTAAGCGGAGAGACAATTAAATAATCTGGAATATTATCGGCTTCTTTTTAAAACCAATTTATCATGATACAGCATTAGAAGTCAGATGTGAACTTGGAAAATTACGTGAAGGGCTTTCTTGGACTAAAGGCAACTTGACTACTTCATTACGAATGATTAAAGACAAATATATTTTTTTTTACCCTCTTGTAAAAATTCACAAACCTGTGGAAAACTGACTACAGCAAGGGAATTTCCGAAAGGTGAGTCCATTGTTTCAGATTGTTCAAATGAGACTGTGCGTATTGCCGAATGTGAAACATTTCTATTTAAACACTTTGGCTCAGAAACAGTTTTCATATGTTATAAATACAATTATTTTCTGGTAAAAATGAGTAAAATTAAGCCTGCTAAAAATGTATTCTAGCTACAGCCACTATTTATAGCCTTTATACTCACACTGATAATGATCATAATTTGGCTTCTTGTAGAAAGGTCATGCTTGACAATCTGAATACATATCGACCCGATGAGGACATTTTAAATTGATTGAAAAGTTGTCTTGAAAAGAACGATTTTTTTTAACGAAAACACTTATCTTTAACAAAAAATAAGTAACAGCTACGAGGAAGAGGTTTTCTCCATCTTTTACAAACATTTATCTTGCTGAATTTGGAAAGAAATATTTGCTAAGAGCTACCATTTATATACATTAGATTTATTGATTATATTTTCTTCATTTGGACCCATTCGGAACTAGAACTAAAAGAGATTCTTAACTAAATTAATAACTGCCATTAAAATAAATAAATAAATTTTCAAAAAAATAAAATGTTTTTTAAAAAAATTAACAAATTAGCGTTTGGAACATGCACTTTGGTTACAGCCTACAAACAAAATAAGAACATAAAAGACAGTATAGTGAGATCCAAAATGATGAGTATAGAAACACTTGCTTGCTTTAAGTGTGAATTTAATGGTTGTCAGCGGTGCAATTTTCTAATTGATTCACGCTTAGAAAAAATCGTGAAAAAATTTGTAAATTTTCTAATTTAACAACATATTTCACGTGATATGGAAAATATGATTTATTTGGGGTATTGTTTAAACTGTAAAAAGCAGTATGTAGAGGAAACCGAAAAAAATGTACGCGTTAAGATGGAGGGGTATTTATCAGACGTGAAAATACTGAAAAGACAAATAAAACATCTCTCTAAAATTGTATTACAAACTGTAGTAAAAAGATCATTTGAGAGTGATTGGCACTGAATACAGCATCTGCAGGTCAAATGCCGAAAGGAGAAAACAAATTCTGGGTTAATCGTTTAGGAGCTGAAATTAATTTTGTAATTCAACCGACAGTGTAACCTCGATTGTCATCTTGTGCAATTTTAATTTGCCTTTTTTTTTCAAATTTTAATACTTTTTAAAAATATTGTGTTGAATCATTGAGATAGACATATTCAGTCGAATCTGTCGATCTATCTATCCGTAACTTTGTTTCTTCATTTAGTTGTTCATATTACCCCCTAACACAGCCGTTTGGGGTCCAGGGGTGCAAAATATACCCTATTCGCCCTCATGCATGTCGTAAGAGGTGACTAATGGAGTGACATGCGTCACGTGATGATGATATTTCAACTGAGGTCTTAGACTTTTTAAAAGAGATATGTATAAATACCCAAAATGTTGACCTTGTATTTTAGGGATTTTACCTTTTGCTTGTAACTTTGCTTGTATCTTTGCTTGTATCTTTGCTTGTATCTTTGCTTGTATCTTTGCTTGTATCTTTGCTTGTAACTTTGCTTGTATCTTTGCTTGTATCTTTGCTTGTATCTTTGCTTGTATGCCTCTTGGGTGAGTTTTAGCAACACTTTTACCTTGCATCATTTAGTTTTAGCAACACCTTTACCTTACATCATTTAGTTTTAGCAACACTTTTACCTTGCATCATTTAGTTTCAGCAACACCTTTACCTTGCATCATTTAGTTTTAGCAACACTTTTACCTTGCATCATTTAGTTTCAGCAACACCTTTACCTTACATCATTTAGTTTTAGCAACACCTTTACCTTGCATCATTTAGTTTCAGCAACACCTTTACCTTGCATCATTTAGTTTTAGCAACACTTTTACCTTGCATCATTTAGTTTTAGCAACACTTTTACCTTGCATCATTTAGTTTTAGCAACACCTTTACCTTGCATCATTTAGTTTCAGCAACACCTTTACCTTGCATCATTTAGTTTTAGCAACACTTTTACCTAGCATTATTTAGTTTTAGCAACACCTTTACCTTGCATCATTTAGTTTTAGCAACACTTTTACCTTGCATCATTTAGTTTTATCAACACTTTTACCTTGCATCATTTAGTTTTAGCAACACCATTACCTGGATCTACCTCTTTTGCATATCACAAAAAGAAGTCTGGCATGCTGCTTTGTCTATCTATGCACTTGTGAGAATTTCTAAAATGGGCGATGTTTTAAAATATCAAACATTCCAGAAATGACGATCCAGCGTTGTAGAAATATTTAATTCTTATCACCCTTCGGGCTCGGGATTCAACTATCCCCCCCCCCCCGCCCCCTCAGGATTTGGCCAATGTTTGTAAATAAATAAATAACCAATAAATCAAAAAGACATGTATGATCCGTATATAATTATATTTTTGTGTGTGCCTTATTTAAAGTTTTCTAATTTCAGATCATATTTGTCATTAGTTTAAATTTTTTATGAAACATTGTAGACATACATTTATTTTTTGGTTGGGGGGGGGGTAAGGGCACTTTTAACACATTATTGGCCCATATGATGCCGAGGAAATGGAAGCTAAGTGCCTTTCCCAAGGACACGCCGAGGCAGTCCATTTGTAGAAATAAAGGTAATTGATAACATTTGATGTCTCGACCGGACGCTTTACAAAATTATCGTAGTCAATGGTAACATGACTAAAAATTTTGTCTGAATTGCACAGATTTCATTAATTTTCCATTTAATTCATGATAAATTATTATTCCGAGAAGTTTTTTTTTTATTATTATTATTTTTTTTTTTCGAGTGTAATTTACGTTGGAATGTGTTTATAAATATTGCATTATCCGATTGCTTTTAGCTTACCGCCCGTGGCGTTTGTCAAAAACAAGTATCTACGGATTTTATTAAGTCTGTATTAATGGATTTTATTCTTCTTGCAAAGAAAACATTATTATTATTATTATTATTATTATTAGTGAACAAGTAGGTTATGATCGGCAAAGTTTATTTTGGTGTCTAGAACACACCCTGCAATTTATGTATAGTCATGTACTATATTAGCAATATTTTCGCCTCTAGCCTCAACAAGAACCACTCTGGCCTCAACAAGAACGCCGACTTAGGATCTAATTTTAGATGACTTCCTGAAGTTGATACTCTGCTTCTTGATATTAATAATAGTAATTCCTGTAGAAGCTACTATTTCGTACATAATTAGAAATTTATGGCAAGTTTTGAAAATTGCTTCCATCCAACCTGGATGAATCATTGACAACCTGTCAGGAGTGATCATTTATGAAGATTAATTTGCTTTTTACTACGTCACACTCAATCCAAGACTTGAGACCATAAATACAGATTCGATAAAACTAATCAAATAAACGTCTCCGTGAATTTAACATTAAGATGACGTACATGAGATAAATATAGATAGTCTGATCTAATAAGGAGCCATAATTCCACATATCCCCAGGAGAACAAATTTACTTCAGTATTAGTTTTGCTTAGTATTGCCCTTGTCATTACTTAAATTCATGTAATCTAATTTCTAACGATACGTTGGGATATTTCTAGAGTACTCCCATTTTGCATACAAATTAATTATGATGCAATGAAATAATTAAAATTTTAATAAAGTGACGATTCTAGGCCCTCGAGAGCACGTAAAGACCAGTTAGAGTTTTTCTAAAGCCAAAATCAGGTATATGCATAATCTAATTCAAAACAGGAGTTGATGGCAATTAAAGTTTTAGTTCTGATTTTGATTTCAAATATTAGAGACGAAAAAGCTTTGTTTTTGTCTATGAATAATCGTATGTGCGCACGGTATTTCTTTCAAAACTATATGAGCAGAACTACAAAGAAAATGTCTGTCAAACTGTAAAGAAAGGCGATGTCGCTTCGTTATAGATACAATTTACACCATAATGTTCCAACTTCCTCATAACAAGAGAGCGGATGAAAAAGTTAAATGTTGGACAACTGACCGTCATTGCCCATTTATAACACGCAACCAAACTACAAACAGCGCAGATCCAGATCTTCCGTCTCACAACGCGCCGGCAAATCAGGTCTATGCTCTCCGCATGAAATGAAAAGAGACGATGATGATCTCAATAAGGAATGATAAAAAAAAATCAACAGGAAAACCCTGATTTACTTGCTCATTAGCGACGTCAGATCTGGATCTATGATGTTCGCAATTGGATGCGTGTTTTGTATGAGCAAATGCATTATCCAAAAGAATTTAGTAATCCTTATTGTCTTAAAAGGGAAAGCCCATGTTGCATTTTATTTATTACATAGTGTATATATAGGAGACATGTTTTTATATAATCTTCAAACCAGAAAGGAAAATGTTTTGTATTTTTTCAAAATAAATCGCTTGAAAGTATCATATTATCATTGTCACTATCGGCAGCCATTAAAGACTGGCCGTGACGTCAGAAGGTTGGTTTGTGTTTATGATGTCTACATGTATTACGCAGTTGAAACTCGTGATTCCAGTATGTCCACTCCGAACATAACAAACTATTTAATTACAAATCAGACATTTCTGATGCTGAAGCTAAAATAGGAACCAATGTTTTTAATTTTCAGCCCAGTAAAAAATTATTTATCTATTTCCAAGCGATCACAACACCGTCTTTTTCCTTTCATTCGTGACGGAAATCGTCACAAAGTTAAGTTGTTGTTGGCAATAAAAAGCGCAGTTGAATTAAAAGCAAACATGACTCGAGGTATGGTTAAAGGACTAAGTTCACTTTTGACTAAAATCGGCCCTACGTCAGATCTTATTGATATTTTTCCGAATGTATCTACTAAATAGGTTCTTTATAGAATGTATCTACTATATAGGTACTTTATAGAATGTATCTACTATATAGGCACTTTATAGAATGTATCTACTATATAGGTACTTTATAGAACGTATCTACTATATAGGCACTTTATAGAATATATCTACTGTATAGGTACTTTATAGAATGTATCTACTGTATAGGTACTTTATAGAATGTATATACTATATAGGTACTTTATAGAATGTATCTATTATATAGGTACTTTATAGAATGCATATACTATATAGGTACTTTATAGAATGTATCTACTATATAGGCACTTTATAGAATGTATCTACTATATAGGTACTTTATAGAATGTATCTACTATATAGGTACTTTATAGAATGTATATACTATATAGGTACTTTATAGAATGTATCTACTGCATAGGTACTTTATAGAATGTATCTACTATATAGGTACTTTATAGAATGTATCTACTGTATAGAACGTATCTACTGCATAGGTACTTTATAGAATGTATCTACTGTATAGGTACTTTATAGAATGTATCTACACTATAGGTACTTTATAGAATGTATATACTATATAGGTACTTTATAGAATGTATCTACTATATAGGTACTGTATAGAATGTATCTACTACATAGGTACTTTATAGAATGTATATACTATATACTTTATAGAATGTATCTACTATATAGGTACTTTATAGAATGTATCTACTATATAGGTACTTTATAGAATGTATATACTATATAGGTACTGTATAGAATGTATATACTATATAGGTACTGTATAGAATGTATATACTATATAGGTACTTTATAGAATGTATATACTATATACTTTATAGAATGTATATACTATATAGGTACTGTATAGAATGTATCTACTATATAGGTACTTTATAGAATGTATCTACTATATAGGTACTTTATAGAATATATGTACTATATAGGTACTTTATAGAATGTATATACTATATAGGTACTGTATAGAATGTATATACTATATAGGTACTTTATAGAATGTATATACTATATAGGTACTTTATAGAATGCATATACTATATAGGTACTAGAATGTATCTACTGCATAGGTACTTTATAGAATGTATATACTATATAGGTACTTTATAGAATGTATCTACTATATAGGTACTGTATCTACTATATACATGCATCGACGTTATGAGCGACATGTTCTGTTTTGTGTGCTACAGTGTATACATAGACTAGCGAGAGGAAGAAGTTCATATTCTCTTTTCCGTTTATATTTATCAAACTGATATATTTCTTATTAGTTATATTATTCTAAAAGTTTCTTCAATATTGCGAACATTTTCTCATTCATTATAAGGCTTGTTGCATCAGGTGCCGACGGGGTTCTCGTTTGTATCATTGGGAATTGTTTTCGTGGTGAAATTATTCAATTTATACCAAGGATTTAGTTTAGTAATGTAGTGCAGTTAGTTTTGCTATTAGTAGATTAGTCAAAGATATTGAAGTTACTAATATAGAATAAAATAACAGTAATGTTTCTTCACGTTCCTATCAGATCTGGTCACATCAAACACCCTAATTCATCTTCATTATTGCTCTTATTATTATTTGTCTATATTACTGGAAAATATAGGTGAATACTAATTTGAATCTATAATTACATAGTAGTAGTGTTTGGTGGGGGGAGGAAGCCGTAAGGTTAGAAAGTTGCTTTAGAATAATTTGTTTAAATTAATTCCCCTGCCATTGTGGAAGTTACTGCTGGTGACATGCTGATAGTTGCCCACCGCGGCTACCAATGTCTCAGCGTCAGCGTAGAGATTACGGGATCCAGCCATCGACATTTTCGAATAAGGATGCTTTCCCTCTATCTCAAACACAACCGAACAATTCAACAGGTTTGCCGGGTTGCGCTCATCTTTAACTCCTGGTGGCCAACCTCGAGAATCGCGAGTAAGAGATGGTTTGCGACTCGGCGTACTTTTAATCTCCTACCGGAACCATCTCCAAAAGAGTGCTGGGGTCCCCATCCACCAGGTTGCCCGCGGTTTTGATCTGCTCGAGATGCACATAGAGGCGCGGGATGTTTAAAAATGGATTGGGACCTACGTACCTTCCAGCAGAGTGGTATTCCCCGGTAAGGCCAAATAGCATCGACAGTCCCGTCGTGAGCTGAGAGGTTCAGGAGGCGTTTGTCACCTTCAACGTCGTCGGCTGAGGTGTCAATGGTAATTAACAGACCTGTGATGGAGACCTGCAGGATTTTTCAGAGCGTGGTCACATTGTAGTACCCGCACGGGAATCACAACTGCGTTGTCACAACGCTAGTGCTCACGTGCTGATCACGTTGTACCACCCAGGCGCGTACGTTATCTCCCGCGACCTACACAGGTGCAGTATCCGGATTCTATCACTGTTTTGAAGGGCACCGCCACAGCTAGAGGATTGGTCAGTGCAACATTCATCCTTAAAAATGGTATTGCCACAGGAACTCCGCTTCAATAGTGACGCGAAATACGCCATTGGCGTCCCATTCCAGTCCAGTGATGCGGAGAGAGAGCTCATTAGCGAAGCATTGGACAGCCCGGACGTCCACGTCTGGGAGGTGGCTTATTTTAAGGCGCCTTTTGAGGGCATACATTATCCCCAACACCCGGACGGACGTCGACCGTCAAAAATGGAGCGTTGGGTTTTGCGGTACTGGCAAAATCATGACGAGCACCATCAGGGTGCCGGCCAGCCAGACTAGGGCGGCGCTAACGGTTCTCAACAAGAATGAAACAATGGCGCCAGTAATACCGGTAAGCGCCGCTACCTCCTTTGCGGCCAACGTCTTCAGCATAACCGCTAGCCGCTCTAGCTGTTCCTTCACCCACTCCCTCGCTCCAATAAGGCTCAGTCGCAGGACTTGGTACCAGGTCGCCGCAGATGGCGCGCCTCCACCTCCCGTGTCAGAGAGCAAGATCCTGGAGATACCAAATCTGAGCGCGGTGATGATTAAGACAATGATAATGCCTTGTTCCTGGAACAGAGTCCGCAGCCTTTCAGCGTTATATTTTCGGCGCCTATACGGGCGAAGGTTTTTCTGATTGTAGTCAACTGAATTCTCAATCGACCGTCCAACGTGGTTAACGCTTCTTGCTGCAAAGCTCGAATTTGGCCGCAAGCTGACCATCCGCGTCACAACCATGTACCTTACGATGTCCATTAGGCTGCTCCTTCTACTAAAAATAGCATTTATTTAAAATTGTACTCGCTGTTGTCAACTTTATTTTTCCAAATTACAAAAGTCTGCGCTGACGGAACAAGGTCTGGTTTGAAATTTGTAAGGTATGAAGGGAATAAATAATCTTCAGCTAGATTGTAATTGTGCCAGGTAAATACTTTCGAAGATCGGAGGTGGGGTACAATTCATAATGGACCTGAGACAGACTAATGTAGTCTTTTTGGCTTCTTTTACTGGAAAATGTCCCAATAAAGTCTGATTCCATCAAACGCCATGTGCCCCAATAGACCTAGGAAAATCTCAGTAGATAATTGAAATTTGTATATATTGTATCTATATGTGCTAGTTATAATTGAAATTTGTATATATTGTATCCATATGTGCTAGTTATGATTTTTGGAAACCCCAAATGGTGTTCTTATTATAGGTTCAAAAGTAAATTGATTTTATTTAATGAATTATAGTCTTTTACTTTGCACCTGTATAATTACTATTTAATGAATTATAGACTTTTACTTTGCACCTGTATAATTACTATTTAATGAATTATAGACTTTTACTTTGCACCTGTATAATTACTATTTAATGAATTATAGTCTTTTACGTTGCACCTGTATAATTACTATTTAATGAATTATAGACTTTTACTTTGTACATGTATAATTATTATTTAATGAATTATCGACTTTTACTGTGTACCTGTATAATTATTATTTAATGAATTGCAGATTTTTACTTTGTACCTGTATAATTATTTCCTGCAGATCTTTACCCTTAAACCCATTTGGTCTTTATCAAGCAATCTGGGTATACAACTGGCACAATCCCTGTGCATTCCTTGGTCTTTATCGAGCAATCTGGGTATACAACTGGCACAATCCCTGTCAATATCAAGCAATCTGGGTATACAACTGGCACAATCCCTGTCAATATCAAGCACTCTGTGTATACAACTGGCACAATCCCTGTCAATATCAAGCAATCTGGGTATACAACTGGCACAATCCCTGTCAATATCAAGCAATCTGGATATAAAACTGGCACAATCCCTGTCAATATCAAGCAATCTGGGTATACAACTGGCACAATCCCTGTCAATATCAAGCACTCTGTGTATACAACTGGCACAATCCCTGTCAATATCAAGCAATCTGGGGATAAAACTGGCACCATCCCTGTCAATATCAATCACTCTGAGTATACAACTGGCACAATCCCTGTCAATATCAAGCAATCTGGGTATACAACTGGCACAAGTCCTGTCAATATCAAGCAATCTGGGTATACAACTGGCACAATCCCTGTCTATATCAAGCAATCTGGTTATACAACTGGCACAATCCCTGTCAATATCAAGCAATCTGGGTATACAACTGGCACAATCCCTGTCTATATCAAGCAATCTATGTATACAACTGGCACAATCCCTGTCTATTTCAAGCAATCTGGGTATACAACTGGCCCAATCCCTGTCAATATCAAGCAATCTGGGTATACAACTGGCACAATCCCTGTCTACATCAAGCAATCTGGGTATACAACTGGCACAATCCCTGTCAATATCAAGCAATCTGGGTATACAACTGGCACAATCCCTGTCAATATCAAGCAATCTGGGTATACAGCTGGCACAATCCCTGTCTATATCAAGCAATTTGGGTATACAACTGGCACAATCCCTGTCAATATCAAGCAATCTGGGTATACAACTGGCACAATCCCTGTCAATATCAAGCAATCTGGGTATACAACTGGTACAATCCCTGTCAATATCAAGCAATCTGGGTATACAACTGGCACAATCCCTGTGTTTTCCTTGGTCTTTATCAAGCAATCTGGGTATACAACTGGCACAATCACTGTCAATATCAAGCAATCTGGGTATACAACTGGCACAACCCCTGTCAATATCAAGCAATCTGGGTATACAACTGGCACAATTCCTGTCTATATCAAGCAATCTGGGTATACAACTGGCACAATCCCTGTCTATATCAAGCAATCTGGGTATACAACTGGCACAATTCCTGTCTATATCAAGCAATCTGGTATACAACTGGCCCAATCCCTGTCAATATCAAGCAATTTGGGTATACAACTGGCACAATCCCTGTCAATATCAAGCAATCTGGGGGTATACAACTGGCACAATCCCTGTCAATATCAAGCAATCTGGTATACAACTGGCACAATCCCTGAGTTTCCCTTTGCCTTTATCAAGCAATCTGGGTATTCAACTGGCACAATCCCTGTCAATATCAAGCAATCTGGGTACACAACTGGCACAATCCCTGTCAATATCAAGCAATCTGGGTATACAACTGGCACAATCCCTGTCAATATCAAGCAATCTGGGTATACAACTGGCACAATCCCTGTCTATATCAAGCAATCTGGGCATATAACTGGCACAATCCCTGTCCATATCAAGCAATCTGGGTATAAAACTGGCACAATCCATGTCGATATCAAGCAATCTGGGTATACAACTGGTACAATCCCTGTCTATATCAATCAATCTGGGTATACAACTGGCACAATCCCTGTCAATATCAAGCAATCTGGGTATACAACTGGCACAATCCACGTCCATATCAAGCAATCTGGGTATACAACTGGCACAATCCATTTGCATTCCTGGTTCTTTATCAAGCACTCTTGGTATACAACTGGCCCAATCCCTGTCAATATCAAGCAATCTGGGTATACTACTGGCACAATCCCTGTCAATATCAAGCAATCTGGGTATACAGCTGGCACAATCCATGTGCATTCCTTGGTCATAATTTCATCTGCACTTTTATTTTCAAAAACAAACTCATCTGCCATTTTGCCACGGCGTCTACATATATGACGTAGCAAAAGATGATGTCACCAAACCTGTGAGACGTTTTCAATTATAGACGGGCGAACTTTATGACGTTGGGTTGCTTTGTTTAGTAGATATTATATTTGTTCTAGAACTTTTCAATCAATTCTCATACCAATCAAACTCACAGAAGAGTTGTTTTTTAAGCAAAACAAATAAAATTGCCACTAGAAATGGAATATAGGATGATGCATTACAGGAATCATCCGGAAAATATCATTGTGTTGTTGTATTTGTTATTTTACTTGTGAGGGTATATGGTTTTCATGGTTTTGAAAAAAATATCTCATTCTCGTTGACACTTATAATTAGGGATATGTTTCTGACAGACATTGGAATAATGATAGATATTTTACGTTGTTAAATTTGTGGTTTCTACCGACAATTATATCCACAAATGTTGTTACTCCACGAATTAAAAGTTAATTTCAAGTAGTGAAATACATTAAGTTGGAACGATTAACGCAACAAATGTTGAATGAAAGAAAATAGTTTCATTAGCATTGTCGTTTCCTATATCATCTAGTATCATGACGACATTTACACAAAGACAGCAAACTAACTGTTTCAAAGCTACCCTATATTTTTTTACTCCATATCCGTCGAACCTCAGGGCCTTGTCCAAACATCAACACAATAAAGTCTTCGACCTGCAAAAGAAAATGTTTGTAATCAATTACACATCTATTTTGGTGGCTTGCTTGCCAAATATATGTAAATACACTATTTTTGCTAATACTGAAATAGGAAAGAAACGTTCTTACGAAATAAGAGAGTAAAGAATAAATATATGTACATTTAATTCACTAATATTAAAAAATAAATCGATGTTTAAATATCATTCTCAATTATTTCTAATCAATTACAAATTGTTCTTAATTCTTGTAATGCATTATCTATTTATTTTTACAATTACACTATAAATTTGATTGAAAAGACACACATAAAATCCTTTAATCAACGACCAAACTTTCCAGTAGTTTTAAAGTGTGACTGCATATTTTACAGTAGTTTTAAAGTATGACTGCATATTTTACAGTAGTTTTAAAGTGTGACTGCATATTTTACAGTAGTTTTAAAGTGTGACTGCATATTTTACAGTAGTTTTAAAGTGTGACTGCATATTTTCCAGTAGTTTTAAAGTGTGACTGCATATTTTACAGTAGTTTTAAAGTGTGAATGCATATTTTACAGTAGTTTTAAAGTGTGACTGCATACTTTGCAATATTTTTAAAGTGTGATTGCATGTTTTATAGTAGTTTAAAAGAGTGACTGTATATTTGACAGTAGTTTTAAAGTGCGACTGTATATTTGAGAGTAGTTTTAAAGTGTGACTGTATATTTGACAGTAGTTTAAAAGTGTGACTGTATATTTGACAGTAGTTTAAAAGTGTGACTGTATATTTGACAGTAGTTTAAAGTGTGACTGTATATTTAACAGTAATTTTAAAGTGTGACTGTATATTTGACAGTAGTTTAAAAGTGTGACTGTATATTTGACAGTAGTTTAAAAGTGTGCTGCATATTTGACAGTAGTTTTAAAGTGTGACTGTATATTTGACAGCAGTTTTAAAGTGTGACTGTTTATTTGACAGAAGCCTTTTCTTGCCTGTAAGAGTGCAATATCACAGCCAGTGGCACTAGACAGGTCTAGACAATCTGAACACGACTGGACGCCGAAATTTACCATTTGTTATTATTGATGCAAGAGTTGGAACCTGATTGGCATTCACATACATATTTGAAATCCAGTACATCATTATTATTATTATTATTATTATTGTTACAATCTTTATTCAAGTAGGTATAAAAACTAATGTACAATCTTTATTCCAGTAGGTATAAAAACTAATGTACAATCTTTATTCCAGTAGGTATAAAAACTAATGTACAATCTTTATTCGAGTAGGTATAAAAACTAATGTACAATTTTTATTCAAGTAGGTATAAAAACTAATGTACAATTTTTTTCCAGTTGGTATAAAAACTAATGTACAATAGACGTTTTTCATCAAAGAAAACAAAAACACTTTACTGCATGTATTACTTGCAATACTATACCTAAATAGATTTTCCAAGGCAGACCAATGTTTTTCAAATTATGCCAATTTATAATTAAAAAAATATATATTAATCAATTGAATATTATAACTCCATTTCAGACTAGCTATACTACGAAGACATTATTCTGTTCTTGTCTCTGCATATTAAACTTAACAACAATTTATAATTAAACTAAATGACTTAAATTCAAAATCAACAACTTTTCCAAATATTACAATTTTATCATCTCGAGACATTGCTTTTTCTTATTCTGACAACATCTTGGTAGGCTTAATAAAAGGATGACATATTCTACCAAATAGTCCATGCTTTTGTCCGCATTTAAACAAGGAAATACATTTTTATAAATAGTCGATAAGGAAATCTGGGGAAAAACACAAAAATCAATGTACCTAGAACTTTCAATGTATTTTCCCCTAAAGCATCTCTCAGCTTTCAATAGTTTCAATTACCAGATATTTTTTATGAAGAAATAAAAACATCAATATAGGATTTTGAACGAAATAACAAGTCTGACACCGTAATATTTGTGCTAAAAATTATCTGCACCCTTAGATTATCTATCTGCAACATGCAGGTAAACCCTTAGATATGATCAACATGTAATAATGTTTACTTCTTCAACACGAAAGCACCCTCCAGGAAAGATATCGATCATAACAATAAAAAAGACACTTAGATTGCATTTCCCTAATGCATACTTCGTCTTAACTGCTCTCAGCCAGCGTGCTAAGAAAAAAAGTTATCTTTTGATGAGGATTAGCTTCATTTCAGTTACCATGACAACGTATAAAATATTGACAACAATATGAATCATCCAATCTCCAAAATAGCATCACACACACCTAATTTATCTCTTCCTCACTTTCCTCTGAGCGCCATTTTCTAATTCAAAGTACAAAAATTCATTTGATGTTTCCTAGTACACTTTTCGGCAATGGAGATTTGTCAGAGGTCATATATTTTCAGAGTTTACACAATTCAATTTTTGCCTAAGCTGTTTCTAAATTAAAAATTAATCTCAAATTGTATTCTACAAAGTTAGCATAAATGGGATATACATGTAACCACTGATCAGTTAATGGCATGAATTGTGACACGTATTGTATTGCCAACTTAGTATAATGCTATTATTTCTTAGAGACCGACCATCGAGCCAGGATTTTTTTTTTCTTTACCTCAAGATAATCTCTTTTTTTATGTCAAACTAATATAATGGATAAAATATGTTCTTTTTTCTATAAATCAGGGCAAGAATATTTTTTTAAGCTATGTGAGGGCCTGAACATTTCAATTATGTGGTAGATGAAGTGACATAAAGGTACATTAACATAGTCTTTATATGCATACATCATGTCATTATTCTTGTCAGTACATGCGGAAATATATCATTTTCAATTGTGTATGATCCAAACTTGTAAAACACCACCTTGGACAAATCAAAACTCTACCTGTGAAGTCATACTTTTATTTCAACTTCCAACAGTGGGAGCAATATGTCCCAATATAAATTCGGGCTATAATCAGACACAACACGGGTTTCATAGACGGTGTTTGGCTTGTCGATACCAATCACCATAAATGAAACGAAGACCGCTGATAGATACAAATGTATGCATCGTAAAAGGGAATACTTTCATCAGAAATCCAATGTCAGGATTAGTGTTCCAATTCTAATGACATGTATGGAAGTATTCAGTGTTCCAATTCTAATGAAATGTATGGAAGTATTCAGTGTTCCAATTCTAATGAAATGTATGGAAGTATTCAGTGTTCCAATTCTAATGAAATTTATGGAAGTATTCAGTGTTCCAATTCTAATGAAATGTATGGAAGTATTTAGTGTTCCAATTCTAATGAAATCTATGGAAGTATTCAGTGTTCCAATTCTAATGAAATGTATGGAAGTATTCAGTGTTCCAATTCTAATGAAATGTATGGAAGTATTTAGTGTTCCAATTCTAATGAAATGTATGGAAGTATTCAGTGTTCCAATTCTAATGAAATGTATGGAAGTATTCAGTGTTCCAATTCTAATGAAATCTATGGAAGCTATTCAGTGTTCCAATTCTAATGAAATCTATGGAAGTATTCAGTGTTCCAATTCTAATGAAATGTATGGAAGTATTCAGCTATCGTCACCATGGCGAGATATTTCTACAACATACATGATCAAGACGCCTTTTACGTCAATAAGACGAATTAACGATTGCAATATGTTGACATGATAAAAGTAGACATGATGACAATTTGACATATTTATATGATATATTGACACGTTGCCACAATGTATTAACCTAAGTATCTATATTTGAAGTTGTGTATAGATGATCTTGTCAACACATTGCGATCCGTAAACTCGTAGTGTTGAAGCCACAAACGTTGTCTTAATCGTGTACTTTATATAAATATCTCGTCATGACGATGGCAGCTAAATACATCCATATAAATGCATGTTTTTGTTTGTAATGTTGTTTTTTAAAAACATTATTTTATAACAGCAAGAATTACACATTTGTAAGCTTTAGAATAAGGCAACATCTTGAGATCGTCCAAAGACTTAATAACGTGTTTTGTGCGAGATCAAATTCCATCTATTTTGAAATGTAACCGGGAAAAATATTATAATTGATAATCTTCATGCGACCATATATCCAGTTTTCTCACTCTAGCCTGTTAGCTTCTGCATGATGTGTTAGTGAAAGTTGTCTAATTTTATACTGTTTGCAAAACGTCTTATTGAATATTCATGTCAGTCTCTCTTTTTTATTACACGTTTCTGGGAAAAGAAAATATTTTTTCAGTTTGGAACAAATTTGCTTCTTGATGATTTGTAGGTACAAACGTATGGCCAATTGTTTTATTTTAAGCCAAGCTGTTCAGAAATATCACACAGTTGTATCAATTACTCATCTGCTCTCACGTACTGTCGGTTCAGAAGAATCTACACATCTTCCTTTATTCACCTCTATATCAGCTGAAAATGCAGAATTCACTAGTTTTCATTTGAAAGTGGAATCATACTTGGCATACGAAATATAGAGGTATTTCAATCATAAAGTCAATGAATGAAATTAACATGTAAAGTTTATCCATTAATAATACACTCTTGACCTTGCCTTTTATGAAAAAAGATAAGATGGAGTCTCGGTCCCTTTCGAAGCTAATTTGCATAAACATTGTGGTTATTTCAATCGAGAGATTTCAATTCTATAAACTGTCGCACACAATGCACAGAATGTGCAATATACTGCATGCACACAATGCACAGAATGTGCAATATACTGCATACACACAATGCACAGAATGTGCAATATACTGCATACACACAATGCACAGAATGTGCAATATACTGCATACACACAATGCACAGAATGTGCAATATACTGCATACACACAATGCACAGAATGTGCAATATACTGCATACACACAATGCACAGAATGTGCAATATACTGCATACACACAATAGGGGGCGCTCTACAGATAATACATGCTTCTGAGAGAGTGACAGGTGTAAGATGAAGTATTTTGCATTTGCAACATGCACAATGGAGAGAATGTTGGCATACCTCTATGTTACTTTCATGTACTGTGGCTGAAATTTCTTTACATATTGTACTTGTGGACACTGGACATGATCTAAGCACACGGCAGACAAAATGGCCGCTCTAAAGTACTCGAAAAATCAGCCTGAATTAGTCAAAAGTGCACTATTTTCAGGAGTTATTAAAATAGGGAAACGAATTTTGCCAGAGCAGACAATACCAGCCTCTGAAAGTACTATGAATAAATTACAAAATATCTAAAAAGTAAAAAAAGTTATCGGCTCTTTTTTTTTTTATTTACCTTTGAAGTCCAGGAAGTGAAAATGACTAAGCGGAACTAGCAGTTTTTTGAGAGGTGCACATCTTAAGTAAGACCAAGCTGTATACTCTATAACCCAAATTTCACCCATCAATCATACACCAAAATAAAGGGAATTCAAAGTTCTTTTAACAATGCCTAAGATATACAAGGTCTTTTTTAAATAGCCAGAACAGCCAGTGAGGAAACCCTGGGTAATTCTTTTTCTTTAAATTTCTAACCCATTGCAAAGTACGAAACTGGAGAGCGCCACCTTAAAGTATCACAGAATGTGCAATATACTGCATAACAGACAATGCACAGAATGTGCAATATACTGAATACACACAATACACAGAATGTGCAATATACTGCAAAACAGACAATGCACAGAATGTGCAATATACTGAATACACACAATACACAGAATGTGCAATATACTGCATAACAGACAATGCACAGAATGTGCAATATACTGCATAACAGACAATGCAAAGAGTGTGCAATATACTGCATACACACAATACACAGAATGTGCAATATACTGCATACACACAATACACAGAATGTGCAATATACTGCAAACACACAATACACAGAATGTGCAATATACTGCATACACACAATACACAGAATGTGCAATATATTGCATATACACAATACACAGAATGTGCAATATACTGCATAACAGACATCGCTGAATTTGGAAAAATGAAAATCGTATTTACCATTTACATAGATATTTAGAATTATTAAGAAGTACCGTTATGCGACATGCTCTGTCTTCAGTACCTATTCCTCACTAGTAGCTCATGGACTACATGTTTTACTTATCAATGTTTTCTTTACTTATTTGCGTAGTTTTATCAAGGAAAGTTAAGTGATCTCATACACTGTACATAATTTAAGCTCCTTGTTATTATGTAGATTATTTTCCGTCTAAAATTACAATATGTTACACATATCCATGCTGATTCCTTTTTTGTTCATTGTGAATCTAAATATATATTATCAAGCGTGTACTGTATACTGTTATTTATTGCTAAATATATATTTGTTATTTATTGCTAAATATATATTCCCAAGCGTGTACTGTATACTGTTATTTATTGCTAAATATATATTACCAAGCGTGTACTGTATACTGTTATTTATTGCTAAATATCAGTAGATCAGCATAAGTATTTGATTTTTATTCCACTCAATTCATCAAATATTTCTTTTAGCGCTAAGATATTTGTTAAGCAAATAAAACACTGAATTTGTTGCAAACTCCATTCTTAATAAAAGAAATCTGATAATCGTTTTTTTTTAATTTTCATATCATCATTGGTTTACAGTGTAAGTTGTTATGTATAAATTAAATATAACTTTTAATATCTAACGGACTAGGGCCGGTAACACATAAGAGATTCATAATGACAATTTATTTTTGATTGACATATGATGTAATTAGAGTTCATTTCAACTGGGAAGGGCAATGTTCCCTACAAATTAAATACAACTTTTAATATTTCACGGTCTAGGGCCAGTAACACATAAAATATTTATTTTGAACATTTAATTTTGATTGACATATGATGTCATTAGAGTTCATTTCAACTGAGAAGGGCAATGTACTTTATTTTGTTACCAGAAATCCCGAACGGATGTATCTAGTTACGCATTAAAATCAGTCGATTATCTGAATTAATATGATACTATGTTGAACACACCAAATGTAATATCAGATTATAGAACAGTGATGGATTTTAACTTAATCGACCGATATGAAAGGAAATATTTCAGTCTTAGTGGCATGACGATGGAGTCCTTGTAAAAGGATGTTGACATTCCATTTAGTTGATTATTAAAACCTGTCACAAATAAAACCCATATTATATTCTATACAGGATCGGTCTCAAGGTATAAAAAAATGATATTGAAATAAAACATTTTATATCAATTAAAACCTTGGTCGCATAATTTGCACAATAATACAATTATTTATGGTGGGGAAAAAAAAAAAGAAACATTTCATATGTGATTGTGACCAAAGTAAACTTTTCCATGGAAAATATCGAAAATGGCCGAAATAAAATTGGAAAATCATATGAAGAAACCCGTCCAGCCATGCTCTATCTATTCATCTATCTATCTATCTATCTATCTATCTATCTATCTATCTATCTATCTATCTATCTATCTATCTATCTATCTATCTATCTATCTATGTACCTGTCTATCTATCTATCTATCTATCTATCTATCTATCTATCTATCTATCTATCTATCTATCAATGATTGTTAGTGCTTAACAGTAATTTTAAACACATTACAAAGAGTTATCAAAATGGATTTAGCTTAAAAAAAAGCCATAAGCTTTATTAATTTTGTATATATTAATAATTTTGGTCTTAACGTCGTTAATAGCAATTATATTCTAGTAAATGATGAAAATGTATGTATGTATGTATGTATGTATGTATGTATGTATGTATGTATGTATGTATGTATGTATGTATGTATGTATGTATGTATGTATGTATGTATGTATGTATGTATGTATGTATGTATGTATGTATGTATGTAAGCATGTATATATGCATACATGTATGTAGCGTTTTATGGCCCCTCAGCACAAAAGTGGCTATATGGTGCCAACTAAAGGTAAAGTTAAAAAATGTGAAACGAATTGCACACAAATTTAGGAAGATAAACCCTTCCAAATAAATATAAATACGAAGTACAACAAGATAAAATATAAAACGTAAAGATGCTAAAATTCTGTAAAATGTATATAAAGTTAAAGATAAAGGTAACACATGTAAACTCCTTAAAACATATGGTCGAAATTTGCTATATAAACAACAATCCCTCAAAAAATCAAAGATTTTCTTGGATTCTACATCATATACTTTCTTCATGCAGTTCACGTCAGAAAAAAAATGTCTCGCACACTGTGGAAATCAATACACTCAATAAGAATGTGTTACACTGTCAGTAGACACGGGCATGGTATGCACTCTGGTCGAGGTTCACCCGTCAGGAGGTATGAATGAGTCAGACAGGTGTGGTCAATACGCGATCAGCACAATACCACCTCATCTCTGCGATTTGTTCTCTATCGGGGACGCCATTTTCCAATGGGGGTTTGATATTCTGAAGTTTATGGAGTTTTCATTCCAGAAATTTTGCCAAAAATGACGAACATGCTGATTTATACAATATTTGAAGCCAGTATATGGAATCTTCCGTTGGAAACGGGTGTCAATGATGCAAAGTCTTTTTCTGCATGATTGATGAAATCATGTCCATCCTCTCAAGAAATTGTTATCTAAATACGATACCAGGAGAAAATGGGGTAACATGCAGGCTGACAGATAGACGGTATAACAATATTATCTAGGCAAATATTTGGCATTATAGCAGCATCACAATAAGTTGATTTTAATGTTGGGGTTTTTTTTCACATCATGCAGGCGTACCTGACTGATATAGATTAAAAACGATTTTCATGAATACTGACAGCCATGCAAATCGCAAAAAATGGATGCAGGCGATCGTACAACTGTGTCCAAATGTACATCACGTATTTACATTTTTTTTTTTCTATAAAAAAAAACAAACTATTTTTCAACCATGGGAGAGTCTGACTGTAGTCAGGCAATATATCATACGTCTTTCAAAAGCTGGAATTTTTTTTTTACTAGTCTCCTTGACCAAGCTGACATGTATTTTAACTTCTTGCTTAGCTTTAGATTGTCAGTATATTTAACTTTTCCTACTTTTTCCATCACACAACAAACAAAAAAAAAACAAGCACACCAGTCTGCAAAATAAATTAATAAACCAGTGAAAAAATTAATAAATACATTTTTATTTAAATCTATCACAATGTACTTAGAGTAATTTAGCAGCTGAAAGTAAGTTTTCCTCTTCCTCTCCGCTAAGCCCCTAGCCTTGCCTCTACTAGACCTGTCTTATTTTCTTCACTCTTTAAATTTTGTATTTTTATTTTTTATTTTTTATTTTTTTATTTTTTTTTATTTTTTTTTATTTTTTTATTTATTTTTTTTTTTTGGGGGGGGGGGTCGGTCAGCACCAACTGCAAATTAATGTGCTTTAAATTACTCTACATCCGGAGATCTTCCCGTGCAAAAAAGTAATAATATGTTCTGCAATTTTATTCCATTCATTTTGAAATGTCAGCGGTAGAAAATATCATGCTCGTATTATTCCCATGCAGAACACGTATCCTGTTTGGTTACTCTAACCTGATAGCTTCTGCGCCACGTGTGTTAAGTAATAATGTCTAATTATTCACTATTCAAAAAGTCTTATTGAATATTCGCGTCTGTCTCGAGAAAAGTCGACCGTTACACCTTTTCTGAGAGAAAGATGTCCGTTTTAGTTTTTAGAAAATAAAGGCTCTAGGTAGGAAGTCATAGAGAACTTAAATTTGTTGTAACGCAAGAAAGGCTCTAGGTAGGAAGTCATAGAGAAACTTAAATTCGTTATAACTCAAGAAAGGCTCTAGGTAGGTAGTCAAAGAGAAACTTAAATTTGTTATAATTCAAGAAAGGCTCTAGGTAGGAAGTCATAGAGAAATTTAAATTCGTTCTAATTCAAGAAAGGCTCTAGGTAGGTAGTCAAAGAGAAATTTAAATCCGTTCTAACTCAAGAAAGGCTCTAGGTAGGTTGTCAAAGAGAAATTTAAATCCGTTCTAACTCAAGAAAGGCTCTAGGTAGGTAGTCAAAGAGAAACTTAAATTTGTTCTAATTCAAGAAAGGCTCTAGGTAGGTTGTCAAAGAGAAACTTAAATTTGTTCTAATTCAAGAAAGGCTCTAGGTAGGTTGTCAAAGAGAAACTTAAATTTTTTCTAATTCAAGAAAGGCTCTAGGTAGGTAGTCAAAGAGAAATTTAAATTCGTTCTAACTCAAGAAAGGCTCTAGGTAGGTAGTCAAAGAGAAACTTAAATTTGTTCTAATTCAAGAAAGGCTCTAGGTAGGTTGTCAAAGAGAAACTTAAATTTTTTCTAATTCAAGAAAGGCTCTAGGTAGGTAGTCAAAGAGAAATTTAAATCCGTTCTAACTCAAGAAAGGCTCTAGGTAGGTAGTCAAAGAGAAACTTAAATCCGTTCTAACTCAAGATATTATAGACCTCTTATCAGCTACTCTGCCTTTATGACATGACACTGCCTCTATCACATGACACTGTATGTCCTAAGAATTTGAAACCAACTCCCCTTTAATTTCAAGCATATAATTATATCTGCAGACCTACGAAAAATGTATTCATATTCATTAAAAGTGGGGCCTATTTATGGTTGAAATCTCCTATTAATACAAGCATACAGCCAAATAGTATTATCAAAACATCGAGTGTTTGCCACAGGATACTCTACAAATTTGCCAGTTATAGAAAAATGGTGGAGTGTGAATTGGTCCGTTTAGTAAATCCAGTAAGTTACCTAAATAGTATGGTCATTTCACTATCGTGAAATCATTTCTAGAATCTGTCTGAATCTGTGTACAGAATGTTCGACATACTGTTTCATATAAATGGTTGAACTTGGAAAACATGTTATTAGCTAAGGCGATTCCTTACGATTTTCGCAGATATTTAGAATTATCAAGAAACTGTGCTACGCCACATGTTCTATCATGGGCATTTATGTCGCACTAGTTGTTAACGTGGTGATTTTGCGGAAATTTTAATGCAGACTTTATAGACGATCTCAAATGGGTAATGATTTAATATTAAATTTATTAAACGAATTGAATAATGTCAAAGTTTTGCGTGCCTTGGTGAACAAAAGCTGGAAATTATTCAACGATTTTCATAAATTTAATATTAAATCATTATCCATTCGAGACTCTGTTTATCACTAGTTTTTATTTTAGTGACAAGTGTTTGGATAGAAAGAAGAACAGATGCTTTTTGACATTTCATTAAATTCTGGCTCAGGCTCTGTACCTTTCAATTCTTGCGCGTGAAAAATTGTTCCAAACGCGAGTTGAATCAATAATGCACAATTCGATAAGCATTAACATTTAAATATTTTTTTTTTACAAATTATAATTCAAAGAGCAACTGTCCTTCCAAATCAATAGAACATTTTACACAGACAACATGATGTTTCAACACTGGATCTCCAATGGAAATTCCTGTGTGATATCACATTGTTCGCTCGTGTCAGGTTAGCCGGAGTAGTTGACGCGCTATATACATGGTCTTCGATGAGACTGTTTACAATGTTTCCACCGAAAAGTTTGTCGATTCCGCTAAGGACATTCACCACAGATGCAGTATTGGATGCGGCAGAAAAAAAGTAGCATTCCACTTGTTGAATATTCGTGTGAAGGTATGATTACTGGATGCAGAAATGTTTACTAAAGCTAGACTATAAAGATGTTGCTGTGTATAATAGTGATTCAAGATTTAATGTTTTTGTGATTGGATACTTGCATTATTTGATTTAAAAGAATGCTGTGGTTGGATAACATTCTGTCAGTGTGAGACCAGCATATGTCGACATTCTTTTCACAAGAAAGGTGAGTTTATTTACTCCTATATAGGTTTAATATTAAATCATATTTAATATTAAATTTAATATTTACGATTAACAATAAGGCGGCCGTCTATCTAATCGGTAGCCCAACATATATTGGGGTTTAATAATAATAATAAAATAAAATCAAAACTAGTGATAAACAGAATCTCGAATGGATAATGATTTAATATTAAATTTAATATTATATTTAATTTAATATTAAATCGTATATAGGTTGACATTTATCGAACGGATAATGATTTAATATTAAATTTAATATTATCTTTAATTTAATATTAAATCGTATATAGGTTGACATTTAAACCACGCTTGTCCTGGGGCTGTGGTACAATGTTCTCATGTTCTTGTTTTAGGTTGGCATTCGGAGAATTATACGTAGGGTAGATTGGCCATATTCCGACATACGTAACCACAACTGTGCGTTTTTGTGATAATCGACCCTTTTTTTCCCCAATATATGTTGGGCTAACGATTAGATAGACGGCAGCCTTATTGTTAATCGTAATAGTGAAAAAAAAGATTCCAGACGATTCCTACAGTCGCAGTCAACCAATAATGAGAGTACTGCGCACGAATTTCATGGACTTGTTTGGACCAGTCAGATTCATAGAAAGTGATATGTTAACGGTCATGTGCCGTTGAAGCCCTAGTTTCACCCTGAAAAATTCGTCTTTGATTCGCATACAATTATGTAGCATATAACTCACTAAAAATAAACCAAAAAAAAACAAAAAAACACACAAAAAAAGCAGAAACAAGAAGACTGGGTTGACGGTTTTCTGAAATTAATGACGAAACATTCTGAATTGCTTTGTGCATTAATATATGCGTTGCTTTCATTATCTATACGTCTGTGTGTATATATGTATATATGGAATTTAACACACGTCAATCCTGGCTATATAGTGTTGATTCACAAAATATAGAGCTAAACAATTTAATAGAGCTATAGGGAAATCAACCTTTCCCAATACACTTAAGCATTTAGTCCTTGAAGATAAAATCTTGAAGACAAAAAATAAAATGTAAAGATTCAAAAGTTCTATGAAAGGTATATATAAAATTAGAATTATTTCATCAATATGTGCCATTAAACTTCGTGAGTTCCTTTGTATTATGGTGTCAGACATTTTTATGGAAACGGTGGAAGTAGAATACTTCTGGGAGGATTTCTGGTGTCGTATCAGGGGGCTCTCCAGTTTCCTTACTTTCTAAAATTTCCAAACTTATTGAACAGCTTGGTACGATCGTCAGATTATTTCTAAAGTCTAGTATATTCTTTAATTCACACTTTGTTCGGTTTCGAAAATGCATTACCACTGGGACAACCGGTTTGCTGCTCTTTCGTTGGGCCGGATCGAAATGGCTTTTTGATTTGTCTTGTTGGGTTTCTTATTTGTCACACTGCTACATTCATTAGTAACGCCTTCTGCTTCATTATCAGCTTGAGTGACTGCTAGCACGGATTTGTAAAGCGTCAAGACTGCAAACTTCATCTCGCCTTGTGGTTAGGTAATGTCTGTTTGAGTACAGATACAATTTGTGAAAGGTTTTTCTCGACTTCAGCTGAGTTCGTGTAGGATTTTACGGCGTTGCATTAAGAAAATGTCATACAAGGCTAACGTAATATGAAATCAATCTGAATTTCGCAAAGTGGAAAATCATATGATCCTCAATAGAGGGAGTTCTGTTTAATCCATTGACAGTACAGAAAATCTATTCAGTACGTCGGAGTGGCATGACAATTATCGCGTTATACATCACATCATCTATAATTCATCAAAATAAGAGATTTGAAAGTGTCTTTGAATACGATTTTGACATTCCGTTTAATAAACGATGTTTTACATAGCTAAGGCCCATATGACTTTCTAAAACAAATCGATTTCATGGTGTAAATTGTCGAAACCTAAATGAAGTATTATAAATTGAAAATTATGTACCCTATATTATGCAAAAGCATAACCTCTAGAATCAACAAAATGAGGAAGATTCAGACGTGACTATCATCAACGTAATCTTTAAAAGTGACAAAATATTGGAAGTGTTAAAGAAAGGAAGGATATTGCTTATAAATTCAGCTAACCAATATTCATCCATTCTTATATATATATATATATATATATATATATATATATATATATATCCTTCTCTTTATGGGTGATGGAGGTATCGAAAGGATTTAGCATTAGGCTTGTTGCCTCTCAAAACACGCATTCACACATTTTTGCTTACCAACCAGTTTCATACATAGATGAAAAAAAGGAAATCAACAGTCAATATTAAAAACAAAAAATAGAGGACAATAGAAAGAAACTCTATAATATGAAATTATTTTTTTCTTTAATAAAAGTCATTGTGGCGTTGACTTTTTTGAAATATCTCCGTTCCAAATGCGCTAACAACATGTATGCATCATCGGCAATTATTATACGACTTCGAAGTTATATATATATATATATATATATATATATATATATATATATATATATATATATATATATATATATATATATATATATATATATATATATAATAAAACAATCATTGACTTTTCATTTTGGTTGCTATAAGAACTTAACCCCAGAAAAATTATATTCACATGGGACTGAAGGAGATCAAATCGAGATCAAATACAAAACATTTTGTTTTTATGTACTGTGCAACACGTGAAAAGAGCTTGTCTGGCATTCCATTCTTTGTATGCTTCAAGGATCACCTAGGTGGCATTCTATTCTTCGTATGCTTCAAGGATCACCTAGGTGGCATTCCATTTTTAGTATGCTTTAAGGATCACCTAGGTGAATTCAGCGATGCATCTTGATGAATATATTTTAGTATCAATTTGTTAACATCCGATTTGAAAAGTAAAAGGTGTTAAATCAGGATGAATTGTTTATCACAGTTAATGAATTTTCACTACTAAGAGTGTGACTTTTCCAGTTAATGCCAGTTGTACTGACTTCCGAAGAATCTATAAGTACTAAATGATTTATAGTCTTTTTTTAAACAACAGCTATTACACTATCGAAGTGTATATAAAAATAGCCACAGATGGTTTTGCTGTCGTCCTTTTTGGAGTAGTTTCTTTCATCATTGCAACATACATTCATGTAACCTGCTACCAGATCAATAAACACGTGATAGACTGGCATATTTTTTTTTTAAAAATCGCATTACTTTTAGATATAGAGAAAGCTAGATAATATTTAGGAGTAATCATTTCCTATCAAGAGTTTATATTTCTTACGTATATTATTTTTCAAACAGGATTAATTAAAACTGAATACTACGGGCACGCTTGTGAAGAATGAAAATGACGCGGTTGTTGAAAATATAACATGCCATGAGTTAGCAAAATAATATCTTAATGACTTTATCAAAAACTGGAAAAGGAAATACTACAGTGAGTCATAATACGTGTAGGTAGTAGTAGGAAATACTACAATGAGTCATAATATGTGTAGGTAGTAGTAGATATTTCTTACTTTATATATTCATTATTTCGTTTCGCGCGAGTTTGGATTTCCTAAAGCCTTCTTAATTGAATATGGATCAAGATTCTGATTGTAAGATTATTGGAATACTTAATACAGAACAATTTAGCGTCAAATGTTGAACTCATCTGGAATAGATGGCCTTGGTAGCTTGTAATTTCGTCGTTTCCTTACTGTTAGAATTTATATTTAAAGTACAATATTCCAATCTGTGTATGTGTGTTTGTGTGTTCGTTGTGAGTTTTACGTGTTATTTATTTGTATTGTTGGTCTGCATGAAGAGATTAGTCGATTTATATATTGGTATTGTTGGTCTGCATGAAGAGATTAGTCGATTTATATATTGGTATTGTTGGTCTGCATGAAGAGATTAGTCGATTTATATATTGGTATTGCTGGTCTGCATGAAGAGCTTAGTCGATTTATATATTGGTATTGTTGGTCTGCGTGAAGAGCTTAGACAATTTATATATTGGTATGGTTGGTCTGCATGAAGAGCTTAGTCGATTTATATATTGGTATTGTTGGTCTGCATGAAGAGCTTAGTCGATCCCAAAAGTGCTAAATCTGGGTAAAACTAGTGTTTTGTCACTTTCTCAATATACATATAATCATTTCACCTATATATCTTGAATTTAGCGTGTGCATAATCTGTAAGAAATATCATCCGCAGAATTCAAGTAAATATTGAGCATCTAGCTAATTCCAAAGAGAAATTCTATATTCATCTCACATTCATAAGTATGCGAGTTCCCATATGGACACCACCCAGAGTGCGCCATCTATTCTTATTATAACAGCAGGTATACAAATTAAATTAGGAATATATTATGTATTGAATGAATTTGACAAGAAAATTGTCACAGTGAACTATTATTTATTTATTTTATTATTTTTTTAGCATTTATTTTCATTTAAATCGTACAATTCCTTATTCGGTTAAGTGTTTAAGACTGGGAGTGCAAATAATTCTAAAAGAAACATTTTTCTGAACGTATACAATCTTTACTGATGAACCTTATCCGATCCGCAAAGCATCACGAGTAAAACAAGGTGGATTACGATATGCAGGTGCATCGGCGCTTATGACCTTGCTATCGACCGTTTGGTTTGCAATTGTTATTTTTAAAAAAATATCATTAAAACACTAAAATGACACTAAACTTACTATTATTTGTGTAACAGGATGAAGCCGGGTGAAGATGGATTTTGCGAAGACACACAGCAAGTCAACGGGAATGAGATGTTTATTTATGACATGTAATTTAATGAATATGCGATTTCTGACACCATAACTCACAACCTTTGTCAGTCTCACATAAACTTTCAAACTAAAAGACTGAAAGACTTAACCTACACATGCACATAAATATTGTGTTTCTAATGACGCGCTGATTTCTTTAAAGCATTATCAAAGACTCTTTCCACAACTTGACGACATTCCATATATGTAAGCGATACGACCCTGTTCCGTTCGCTTTTGAGTGAGCTGAAATTGTTCCGTTTACCTGTGACTGATAAGGAAGTAACCTGCTGGTATAGCAGATATAAAGTCGTTCAAACAATGACGTTATGAATGTATTGGCGTCACGGAGAAATGCGACGCAATTTTAATGCAATGCTACCCGCGGCCCTCGGACCGACCTTGAACCAAAAGCGCCTTTCTCTCGGCATCGCTGATGACCACCACGAAGTGAGTCGTTCTAGAAACTCGTATGTCATTTAAATATATAAACTCCCTAAATGACAGTAAACTCGTCCTCGGACAGGGAGGCATTGCAGAGGGCTCGCGAGACTAAATCTTAGATAGAGTTCAGCTTACCCTCGGCAAGGACCCGAATCTGATTCTGTTTTTAGGCCTTGACTCGGAAGCGTTGGACAGTAAACTGTCCCGTCAGCGAAAAGAGAACGTACACGAGTTATAGGCCTTTCAGAGGTATATCGAGAGAGGGCTGCCGCCAGCGTGCAAGCACCAGCATTAGAGATCCCCATGCATATAGTTACGGTACTTGACACTGCATCCATACCGTCAACAATGTTGACCGCCCGCCCATACTTTTTTGCAGATGGAACGTTGTTGTTCGATCTCTGCCTATAGCTGGGCTTTGATATCGCCGATCTTCTTCAAGCGGTTTTTATGGGGTTCTCTTCAGGGGTCACATTGGAAAGAGAGGGATACATTATTATATGAGTTAGCTGCCGTGTTTAAATCGTTTAAGTTATATCTTTGGTAAGCATTTCAACATTAACGAGCACTCTGCCCCTTGTGACGGTCTGCATCATTCTAATAAAATAGACGTAACCTGGAATAGAGGTGATAAGAGCCTACATATACAAAATATATCACCCACCACTCTTACCTTGGTATAAGCGGAACGACCGATCAGGCGTATGTTGTCAAGGATCGCCATACTCGAGGAAAGGTAAATATAAAATTTAATACCATCCGTACTTCCTACCACGCTTCCCGAAACCGTAAAACGGTATAGGGTCGTCCTCCTCACTTTCCACTCGCATGGAAATGTAAGGACCATTTTACAGTGGCTATTCTGGTGTTTCCTATCGAGCAAATGAGATGAGGCCTGACTCCTGCAGAAATCAACGCCAAATCCGTAAAGAAATATAGTGAAGTTGGTGGGTCGCGACGCCGCATCGACATAGGCCTTGGTAGCCGCATGCTGCGGAGCGTTTGGCTCTCCCACACCCATTTTTTTTATTAGCTTTCATATCCAGGGAGGTTGAGATAGCACCCAGGGAGGCTGAAGTATGCTTTGGTACCAGGGTATTTTGGGACTACAGGCTCCTCTATGCCCACGATGTTGTTGTTGTTCATGTTCAAGGGACCCTGCATGATATCACCAACTTTGGCTACCCTAGAAAGAGCCAGTCTTTGGTATCAACATAGTCTTTGGCTGCCACGTCTTTAACTTCAGTAGAATTTGCGAATCACACGATTTTATTTGCATTCATTTTTAGAGGGTACTGAACAGCTGCACCCTGATTGTTGATGGAATGATCAACGTATGATTTGGTCGCCGCGTCTTGAGGGGCTACGGGGTCTGCCCTGGAAGGATTTTTTTTTTTTACACATATTCAAGAGGCTAACCATTTTGTCAACCCGTTTGGAAACCTTTCCTCGTCAGGATAAGATTCTAAACGTTGAACGAGTTCCTCTACATAGCATTTGGTGGTTGCATCCTGTGAATCTTTAGGCTCCCCCGCGAGATTTTATTCAGGGCTATGTCTATGTCAGCGACGGCGCCTCCTCCAAAAGAGCGCCAGACGTCGGATCGCGATTCAGCGCCTTCAGCACCTCGATGGATGCGTGGCCGCGGATTGGCCTGTCAGCTTTATTCTGGACAAGGAGGGTCGAGTACATGAGTGGAAGGGTCAATGGGTCGCCGCCGCAAACCCGATAAAAAGCTCTGGTGGCGGCGTGATGCCATATGAGTCGAAGTAGAGCTAGCGGTCAGGAGTTGCCCGGAACGCCATTCAATGAGTTCCGCGGTTCTGCGAGGTGTCGAGGTTAACGATGCCGGTCTCGTGTCCGTTGTGCCCCGGCAGGCGCCCCAGCTCGTCTAGCATGTTGTACTTCAGGGGCCTGGCGATCAGCATCAGGTCAAAGTTGGAAAGGGCCCTCGTAACCGCCGCCGCGCGAGTCAACGGCCGACAGCACCTATGATAACCTTTTGAGCAGCCAGGTGACGAGCCGCACCAATTGAGCAAAGAGCCACCGCCTTGCCAGTGACCGCTAGAACTGGGATCGTTGCCACCTTTGCAGCAATCCCCAGGGAAAGAAGGAGAGCTAACAGGGAAAAGATACAAACTTCTTTTTGCATGGCCTCGAGGGCCACGACGGAAAGATTAAAATCGACTCCGTGCTTGGACCACCTGCGGTCCGCTCAGATTCGCTTGGCCTGGGCGGCCGTCAACATGACAGGATTACATATGAGGAGCTCTCCGGCGCCATACAGCAGCTTATGCCTGCGGAGGACCATCAAGAATGTGGGGAGCTTGTCCAGCTGACCCTCGGTAAGGGACACAGGATGTTGTTAGTGTGGCATTGCGTGTTTGTGTGCATATGCCTTAAGCTTTAATTTTGTATGTTTGGGCGTGGCTTCGACTACTCGCATTCACTTTCTAGCTCCCTCGAGCAGCATCATTTTGTCCAAAATGATGACGGCGAAGGCTAAATAGTTTGTACAGGCGGGGTCTGGATAGACGCAGACCTTGAAGTACATGTCCATAACCGACTGCTTGACTATGTCGAGGTGCTCCAGACTGACGTAGTAAATCGGGTAGCGTCAGGTGAAATCCTTCTGGCTGATCTGAACACCCGAATCCACGTTTTGATCGCGATCCATGAAGCTCAGGATCTGGCGGAATGCGCGGGCTTTTCGAACAACATCGTGTTTCGCTCCTGATTTTTCTTCCATGCCGAGAGCTGGGGGGGGGGGGGTCTACGAAGATGTGCCGAGGTGCAGATCTGCTAGGACAAATGGCCGGAGACCGCGCTCTGTTTGTATCCGTGGTCGTAGTCTCGAAGGACGGGGTACTCTGCCTTCCTCACATGGCAAGTAAAGCAGTTAAGCATGTTGGTCTCAACCTCCAGTGCCGGCGCTACGGCCGGTATCCATAGGGCGAGCTTCGAGAGCGTGACCTTACCCGGATCGGCGGCATTGGCGCGGAATATGGCGGCGTCGTCGATATTCTTGCAGGTCTGGAACACGGTGTGCCTGGTGCAAAATATGACCTTGGGCATGTTCCAGCAAAAGCCACAGATGTGAGTCAGTAGGATGAGGCAGGAAAAGTTTCTTGCGCTGTTTTTCGTATCGCGAAGCCTAGGTTGAAGATGGCATTGACAGCGCCCATCAATATGGCGTTTGGGCATCCCCAGCTGCACTCCTAACGTTTTTCATGGTAAACTGAACTTCGTCGGCATGGTCTCTGGAGTCCCTCAAGAACATCATTGTCGGTCCGGCGCTGCGCACGTAGTGGTGGCTGTATCGGGCCAAGCCTTTGAGATCCGGCCCACAAGCTCGAGGTAGGCGTCGACGGACAGGAAATAGTGTGATGTGTCCTGGACCAGTACGTCCACCAGGCCTTTTTGGTTGGGATTGCGTGTCCTCGTAGGAATAGTATTGCAGGACGCACATGCTGCTGTCGTGCAATAAGGGCGCACCTATGTCAAGGGCGGGATCCTGCACGTCCTGAAAGGAAGCCATTGTGCATGCTTTCCCTGGGTCAACTCTAATAGGGAGAGCTCGAAGTCCCGATCGGATGGTTAAGTAATCGACAAGGGCGAGGTTTTGTCGACCGGCCTCGTTGACTACGTTTCGCACGTCGGGCGGCATATTTTTAGTCGCCGGTAGGTTCAGCAGACTGAGGAGCTCACCCATGGCCGCAGTCTGCTTTTCCACAGCTTTATGAGCACCCATCCGCATCCACCTCCCGACGGCGAGTGCCGGAAATTCTTCATTGAGAGCGACCGTCCTGATGACGTCGACGGCGCGCAAAGTTACGGCAGCTGTCTTGGCTAGCACCGTCGCAACCTTGGAGGCTGCGTTGACGATGGCTCGAAGATATCACCAACCCCGTTACCGTAATGCACTCGGCACGCGGTCGGGGATGTAAAGGTCCATGATAAGCTTCTCGCCTCAAAGGTTTATCAGGTGACCATCCTGATCTGTCAGCGTAAGGGTCAGAAGTTCACCCGGACTCGCGTTAGGGGCGAAACTGTAGAGCACGTAGCCTGGGCTGACCCAGTTATCAGTGTTGGAGTCCGCGTAGGAACTGCTCACGGCGTAACAAGTGAGGTACACTGCGATGTTGGACGTGATCCGCACGATATCTGGCACGACCTGGTAGCCCAGGCCAAGGACGGCGTCACCGGAGTAAACCTCCTTGCGCCTTAATTCCGTTGCCCCCAGGACCGTGATCTGTTGCTGGACCTCCTAGTTGATTGAGTCGATTTCGTAAGCGCCCGACGGCAGCCTGATTGTCATCCAGGTCGCCACGACGTAAGAAGAGAATTCCGAGCAGGTTGTTGGCCGTGAGACCGCGAAACGGCTGGATGCGGAGGTTGAGCCAGCTGTAGTAGACCCGCAGTGACGCCAGGGCGATCTCCAGGTCACGACCCATTGGGTCTCGAACGGCGTCGGAAAGACTACATCTAACGCCGGCTGCTTCGAGTTCGCCGAGACCATCTGGGTGGTGCGTGAAGCGGTCTGATCTTGGATGATCCGCAACTGGGCTGACAAGTTTTCGTCGAGACTATGGACAGCGCGTGCGAGTGCCTCCTTGTTGCCCCCTTAGGGCGAGTCATAGACATCATCAAAAATCTCTCTAATTAACGACCGGTAGGTGGGCCTGTACATAGAGTTGGCCTAGAACAGCCAACGACATATGGCACCGGCCTTGCTAATCAGCTCGGGCGACTTGTTGGCTTGGTAGGTATCCGATGAGTGTTTCCACATTGTTGGGGAAGGGCCATACCGCACGCCGCAGTTCCAGGTAGGCCTTTGCTCAGTATTTTGTTTTCTTGGCTTGCTGGAGCCTCTCGAATTCGCGAGCGATCTCCGCCATCGTACGCCCAGAATGTAGGGCCAGTTTTACCATTACACTGATGACCTTTTTTAAAAGCATTTTATAGTCGGAACCTGTACCCTTTTTTACCCCCATCACTACGCGATACACCAACTTTGCCCATGAGTCGACGAGCCTTGATATCGATGTTCTCTTATCGTTTTCGTGTAACAGAAGTTGTTTCGAGTCGGATGGTCTTTGCGTTATTTCGGTTGCGAACATTTTCTCAACCTCAAAGACAGTCTCTTCCAGCTCAAACTGTTTGGCGAAGAGCTTGTCGCGCAATGCGCTACGCGCTGCACTGTGCTCTTCAAACAGGCGTATTTTGTCTGCGGCGCTGTTCACTTTTGTGAATTATATTTTTGAGACAGGAAGTACTGGCGGACTGCTGCGCTGGAGATGGTTGAACACAGGCTCGCTCTAATTACATATCTACGCGTTGTTCAGGCCACCCCGAAACTTTGCTGGGCCGCTGCTGGCCAGGTCCATGGTAGCGAAGCCGTGTGGCGCTGCGGTCGCGTCGGCAAAAAAGCATCGGAACTCGCGCCAGTTTATATCGGAGGCACACAACGTGTCATGGACGTTGCGCAGGCCGTGGGAATCTGTCCTGCAGAAGAGGATGATCATGTTGGCATTGTCGCGGATCACCTTGGGATGTGGGCGTCCCTGTGAGGTAGGTACAGTACGTTGGCTATTGTGTGTATGCTGCGGCTAAAGAGGCTGGCGGGATTCTTTTGTCCTTTCAGCATCTCTTCATCACAAACGATAACGTTATTCTTGTCGCGATTAAGGTCGTCTGGCCCTGGGGCGTCGTCCACAATAGAAAAGAACCTTACTGGATCTTTTACTGGGTCGACGTTATCGTATTTAATAGGCTGCCAGCCACTGCCCGCACGCAGGACTGCTATCTTGTCTCGGACGGTTGCGTCACTAATCTGCCGTAGCACGTCGAGCACGCTTGGTCGTCTGCGCTGGGGGCAACCACGTACAGCCGGTCCCACTTCATCTAGCATGTCAGGAATTCAGCAACAGCTGGGTCTTTTCACTGCTCGACGGGCCAATCAGCAACGTGCGAACGCGGTCGGACTCTAGGGACCAATGATACCGTGATTTTTTTATGTGCCACGTGACTGAAAAGTCAATAATGTCTTTACTTATTAAACGCTTACAGTATGATCCAAATGTTTGCATACAGTCTACGCTGTCGACAAAAGACCGAAACAGTCGGCGACCGCCGCGTGGTGGTCCTGGCCAACGGCTCGCACACTCTCCTGGGGGCCTGCAACGTGTGCGGCGCAAAAAAGGTCACGTTTGTGGGTGCCGCCAAGGTAGAAACCTGCGGCGGCGGAATCGCAGCCAGCCTCGGAAGCTACCAGTGCTTCCCTGGAGTATGTATACCGGGTAAAAGCACCTGCCGCGCTATAACTACAGTGGGCCTGGGACCGGGCTGGACATCCGGCTAGATGCTGCCAGCAATCGCAAGCCTGGTGAGGTACCCAACAATCGCGTGGACGCCGCGTGCTACCGACACGATCTGGCGTACTCGCGCAACAACAAAATGCGGGACCGACACAAAGCCGAAGTGGACCTGATCCACGAAAGGCCAACGGGAGACCGCTATTGGCTGGCGGCTCAGGCGCATGCTCTTTACGGGCGAGATGAAGGCCAAGCTTGCTGTTTGTGGGCGCGCCAAGGAAAGGCGCCCGGGCAGCCCCTCAATGTATTGGCCCTAGTGCGGTACTCGTACGCTCCTGGCGAGCTGGGAGGGAGGGGGGACCCACCGCGCCACCGATCCGGTATGGTCGCTAGATACGTATGTTATACTCGACCGATGGGAAATCCCTGGTCAGCCAGTCATATACCACCTCGATAAGTCCTTCGATGGGGTGGATAATAGGCCGCCTCGCCGTGGGTTCGTGAGAGAAGAGCAGCAGTTCGTACCGGAACATAACCAACTACCTCCCAAGGGTATTGTAACCAGCAAAAAGCTCGTTGACTCAAATTGGAGGTCTCAGGCTATACGTCATGTCTTCCGGATAAAGTGCGTGGTTCCATCCAAAGATGTTAACAGCAATGGTAGGGTTAAGGTTCTCAAACTTCGTAATGTCTGAGACCTTTATCGGAAACTTAAACTTGTCCAATTGTAACCTTCCCTGATATTGCCGTATTTGCTGGTACGCCGGGGTAATGGTCATCAGGAGGATAGAGGGCAGAAAGGATGCCCCATTCAAAACATCGGGTGTCATTATTTTATACGATGACAACTGCCCTTTTGTGGATTCATTTGGGTGTCGGTATATGCCCTTTACCTCAAAACGGGCAGTACTGGGAAATGTAGAGCTTTATCTCCTCGCACCGCACTAGTCGCCAGCCAGAGCCTTTCTTCGTAAACTTTTCCAATCGCTCCTCAATCTTAGCTATGGGTTTAAGGATCAAGCTCATCGAGGTCGTCAGTCAACAGCGTCATTTCTGCTCGGCCGGCTGATAAATAAGCTGACGCGGGGATAGTTTCCCCTTCTGATGTCATTTTTCTAGCTGAGCCTTAACGCTAAGGTTAAAATTAACACCTTTCTTTCTGATCTCGTCTGTGAAAATGTTAATCAGGCTAGGGATTATGGCTCTGAGTAACGTGAAAAGTTTCACTTCTAGGGGGTGGCCTCTTGGTGTCATGGCTTGATAGTCGACAATTTCATCCTTTCCGGAATGGGCCTCTTTTGTACAAAGGTTGGCAAAGAGACAGGAGGAGGGGCTATTGCTTCTTTGGCGACCTTCCGCCTGGCCCGTCGTTTAGCAGGTTTGGATAGCCTCAGAGCAGGCGTCGGTGGCTGCCTTGACGCCGGTGTAGGCTTTTGCTACCTAGGGGCTGGTGTGGGCCGCCCTGTAGCTGCTGGGGTTGGCTGCTGTATTCGGGCTGCCAGTACTGCCTCCAGCGTATCATTGTCTTCATTTTCGTTGATCTACCCTTCCCTGAGCAGTGTTCATGCGCTCTATGCTCGGCATGGCTCCTGTAGACAGTGGTATCTTATAGTGCACTACCAATCTCTAAATGGAAAATTGCCGCTGCTTGCTGTTGGCTGGCATATTTTTCCCCTAGACACACCGTATCTCTAATTGGTGTGTTGGTCATAGTCACCCACCCTACCATGACCGCCAGAGGCCTGTCTAGATCCACCCTCATCCCACATCAACCAATCCACCAAAGGCTCATGGGGTCTAGTAAAAATGTTGCTGCTCCGTGACTTAGTACAAAGTGAGCAAGGTGGGGCCAAATCGCAGTTTCCCAACATTGCTGCTGCGTGACTTAGCATAATGTGATGCGAGGTGGTTCCAAACCTGCCTTTTATTGCTACTAACCTACTTGAACAGATGCTGGCATAGATCATCAACACGTTTGAGTAAATGTATGAGTAGCTCATCAACAGATTTGATAAACGCACATATAGTTCATCAACATATCTGAAAAATGAATAGTTCATCAACAGGTTCTATTCTGCATTAGACCGTCGTTGATATAACAACATCAACAACTCACGATGAATATCTGATGAATGATTCCGTGTATTTCTCGGCATGCTGAAGGATCTGTGGGAAACCACGCTACCGCGAAGACCCATTGGTAGAGAACATTTTGTCCGTCACGCTGAGTCGACCAACATCATTCGTTATCTAACGTCAGAAGTTACCATCAAAGCCGAGGTCCTCAACAATATCAGGGTTAAACAACCCTAGGGAGATAATTACAACAACTGTAACATGTAGTACACGAGTCACACTTCAAAACGCGTTTAAGTACGAACACAGTGATATACATTAAGCATGCGTGCACGTGAATTGACCCAATTACACATTAAATTGTTCATCAATAAGAATGAATTTATGAGATTGTGAATATGATAACCACGTTCGTATATGAATCTGCCTGCAACAAAAATAATGGCAGTGGATTATTAAAACCTCGAACGTATCTTATCATTTGTTAGATACAATATATACTTGAATTTAGATATAAATATGTATAACCTGAAACAGACTATATTCTATCTGATAGCATGGCATCATGTGGCTAAGGTCTGACTTTCTAGAAATTTAGAATAAATTCCGAAACATTCAATGTATTAAGATATATTATAACATACAGTGGATAGCAAGAAAGAATTACGTCTAAAACTTTCACCTATCTCTACAGCTAGAGATTGCTTCCGTAAAGTGGACAGCTGCCCTAACAAGGCTCCGATGCATTGTAACGATATACATAA